>VTFQ01000013.1:9586021-9985323 GCA_036281575.1 Ancherythroculter nigrocauda
TCATTAATATGTATGACCCCAATATTTGCATATGCCAGCTCATGTTCAAGGCATTGCACAAGGGCAGCCAGTATTAACGTCTGGATCTGTGCACAGCTGAATCATCAGACTAGGTAAGCAAGCAAGGACAACAGCGAAAAATGGCAGATGGAGCAATAATAACTGACATGATCCATGATAACATGATATTTTTAGTGATATTTGTAAATTGTCTTTCTAAATGTTTCGTTAGCATGTTGCTAATGTACGGTTAAATGTGGTTAAAGTTACCATCGTTTCTTACTGTATTCACGGAGACAAGACTGTCTTAATTTTTTATTTTTTAAACACTTGCAGTCTGTATAATTCATAAACAACTTCATTCTTTATAAATCTCTCCAACAGTGTGTAATGTTAGCTTTAGCCACGGAGCACTATCAAACTCATTCAGAATCAAATGTAAACATCCAAATAAATACCATACTTACATGATTAGACATGTTGCATGACGAACACTTTGTAAAGATCCATTTTGAGGGTTATATTAGCTGTGTGAACTTTGTTTATGCACTGTTTAAGGCAAGGCGGGGAGCGTGAGCATTTAAAGGGGCCGCAGCCTAAATCGGCTCATATTTAATGATGCCCCAAAATAGGCAATTAAAAAAATTAATAAAAAAAAAAATCTATGGGGTATTTTGAGCTGAAACTTCACAGACACATTCAGGGGACACCTTAGACTTATATTACATCTTTTAAAAAAACGTTCTACGGCACCTTTAAGATTATCTTAAGAAGTACTAAAGAAGAATTTTTAGTATATTATATATTTAGTATATATAAATAGAGCACTTTAAGTACATCATAGAAATGTACTTTTTTTTCACCTGGGATACGACACAGTGTTGACACATACTGACTTAAGTTAATGGATAAATTAATCAGAAAAAAAATCCACAATATATGAAATTATGTAAATTCTTGGTCCTGGGCATAACATTTCTGCAACATGTTTCGTCTCATTAAAATCAGTGATGGGAAAAATGAATCATCTCATACCAAATCACGTGCCCCACTCTTGGATACGTCAATTTCTGTCTTTTATAATCAGAGTGCATGTGTGTGGGAAGAGAAATGCATGTTGTCCTTGACCTCCTGATGCTCATCTGCTAGTGCGCATACTGTGACCTCAGCATCCACTGTTATATGCTAAATGTTAAGATGTAGGAGTTAGTGTCAGTGTTAGCCTGTAGCTAACAGTTCCTCCATTCCCTTTAATGTTTACCTCGTGTGTAGGTCCCCAGACAGGACCGTGGTCTCTTAGTAGATGTGAGACATCTGAGAATGAGCGAGCGAGAGTGGGTGGACCGTCCAAAAGAGTGTGTGGGCACCACTCGCCACAAATTATATATTCAGTCAACCACCGCAAGGCAAATGTGTCATCAAAAAGTAAAATGTCACCACTGAGAATCAATGTGCCTGTCGATAAATGTGAGTTAGTTTTACTGTACAGGTCTGTCAGGTTACAAAACATGTACAAACGCAAGTCAGGCTTGAGTAATAATGGTGCACTCTTTAGCATACTTTTTTTTAGCATACAAGAGCATTTATTACATAAATGTTTTTAGAAGAATATACTGAATGTAACACTTCAATTGCATGTTAATTACAATTAAATGAAAAGCACACTGCAAATTCCTAGAGCAGATGATGACCAATAATTTGAAAGTTGAGCAGCAAGCTCATTGGCTACAGCAGGAACCAATCAGCTGTGCCCTATAGAGAATGATGTGATTGCGAGCAGGTTGAGTTAAAGGGCCCTATTTTAACGATCTAAACGCAAAGTGTAAAGCGCACGGCGCAGGTGCACTCAGGGCGTGTTCAAATCCACTTTTGCTATTTTAACGACGGAAAAACGGTCCGTGCGCCGGGGCGCATTTTTGAAATGGGTTGTCCCTATTCTCTTAATGAGTAATGGGCATAACGTTCAATAAACCAATCAGAGTGTCATCTCCCATTCCCTTTAAGAGCGAGATGCGCTCGCGCCATGGCGGATTGCTATTTACATGCCGGAATGTGTTGGAGGAAAAGCTGAACGCTTTTCAAGTGAAGAAACCGATCTGCTTGTGCGCGAAGTTAAAGCGGGCTTGCAAATGCAGGCTTTCAAATAGCTCCGCGCGATGAGTCAGTTAATATATATGTGTGTGTATTGGCACGATTGTTCAATTAATTAGCCAATTTCGTTCATCATAAGTAGTAATAGGCTGAATTGAAAATAGGTAGCCTAATTCTAATACACGCAATGACTATTCATCATTACATTTTTATATTTATGTAGCCTACACAATAATATTCTTTTACACTGTAATCCTTTTGTTTTTAATATTTGGCATGTTTGTGTGATGCATCCCTGTGTGTAATAAGCAAAGTCAACGCGCACTGTGGACGCGCCCAGAGGCGCAGTTTCTACCAACGCGCTCTAACAAAAAAATATTGCGGCATTGACTTTAGACTTTAGACCAGGTTTGAGTTGGTCTATGGCACAGTCTATTTTCAGCTCCTTAAAATAGCAATGCGCCGGCAATGCGCCTGAACACACCTCTTTTTTAGACCAGCACGCCCATGGGCGCACTAACTGGCGCAAATGCATTTACTAATTTAAGGACGTGGCGCTGAACGGGAAAACGCGAACGGCGCCGGACGCAAACTAACAAACACACTTGCGCTGCGCCTTGCGTCGCATTGCGCCGGGTGTATTATAGGGCCCCAAGGGTTAGTTCCCCCAAAAAAGAAAATAATGTCATTTATTACTCACCCTCATGTCGTTCTACAGCCCTAAGACCTTCGTTCATCTTCCGAACACAAATTAAGATATTGTTGATGAAATCCGATGGCTCTATTGAGAACAAAGCCATTGAAACTCTCAAGGTCCATATAGGTAATAAAAACATAATTGAAACAGTTCATGTGAGTTCAGTGGTTCTATCTTAATATTATAAAGCAAAACGGATACTTTTTGTGTGCCAAAAAAACCAAAATAATGACTTTTCAGCAATATCTATATGGGCCGATTTTTAAAACACTGCTTCAGAGCTTTATGAATCGAATCAGTGAATTGGAACGTCAAAGTCACATGATTTCAGCAGTTTAGCCGTTTGATAGGAGATCCGAATCGCTAATTCGAAACAAAAGATTCATAAAGCTCAGAAGCTTCATGTTTTTAGTACCTTTATGGACCTTGAGAGTTTGAATGGCTTTGCTCTCAATAGAGGTCTCACTGAGCCATTGGATTTCATCAAAAATATCTTAATTTGTGTTCTGAAGATGATTTTAAGAAGGTCTTATGGGTGTAGAATGACATGAGGGTGAGTAATAAATTACATTATTTTCATTTTTGGGTGAACTAACCCTAAAGGAACCCTAAAAATGGAAATTCTGTCATTTATTACTCACCCTCGTGTCGTTCCACACCCGTAAGACCTTTGTTAATCTTCGGAACACAAATTAAGATATTTTAGTTGAAATCCGATGGCTCCGTGAGGCCTTCATAGGGAGCAATGACACTTCCTCTCTCAAGATCCATTAATGTACTAAAAACATATTTAAATCAGTTCATGTGAGTACAGTGGTTCAATATTAATATTATAAAGTGACGAGAATATTTTTGGAGCGCCAAAAAAACAAAATAACGACTTATTTAGTGATGGCTGATTTCAAAACACTGCTTCAGGAAGCATCGGAGCATAAATGAATCAGTGTGTCGAATCATGATTCAGATCGCGTGTCAAACTGCCAACGGCTGAAGCAGATTCGATACACTGATTCATTTATGCTCCGATGCTTCATGAAGCAGTGTTTTGAAATCGGCCATCACTAAATAAGTCGTTATTTAGGTTTTTTTTGGCGCTCCAAAAATATTCTCGTCGCTTTATAATATTAATATTGAGCCACTGTACTCACATGAACTGATTTAAATATGTTTTTAGTACATTAATGGATCTTGAGAGGGGAAGTGTCATTGCTCCTTATGAAGGCCTCACGGAGCCATCAGATTTCAACTAAAATATCTTAATTTGTGTTCCGAAGATTAACGAAGGTCTTACGGGTGTGGAACGACACAAGGGTGAGTAATTAATGACAGAATTTTCATTTTTGGGTGAACTAACCCTTTAAGGACCTATCAGCCTGTGCCATCTGTTTCATGACAGAACTTTGTAAATTCAAGCGATCAGAATGTTTCAGAAACACGTCTATAAATGAAGTGTTGACAGTTGACAATGTGTAAATGCATCAAACAGTGTTCTTTTATTGAGAAAAGGTCATACCTAGTTTAAAATCAACATGAAAGACTTTCAAAGCCAATTTTACTTGCGTAATGTGATGAATGTCCAAGTAAAACAGAACATTCAAAGAGGAAAAAATACGCTTGATTTCATCCATTGTGAATTGATTGAGCCAACAAACCAAAACATTATTTGACCTTATTTCAGAGAACAGAATTTCTTGTAGTAACTATTTTGTGTCCTGCTCAAACTATTAAAAAAAGTTCAATATAATGACTTTGCAGGCGCATGATACTCAAAAAGTGAATTATTATATAGGAGAGCCGAGAAGAATATATACTACTGATTTTCCTGTTTCAGTGTGATTCACTGAAGTGCAGAATATTGGCATTGCTGCCAGAGGAAAAATAGATTTGATTATCAAAAGTTATTTTAAGGACATAAGTACAAAAGCTGCAAACATCAATGGAAAATGATATCCAAATAGTTTATAATCAAACTTAGTCTGTGTAGCATATCAATGATACACAGAAGTGTGAAGTGTGTATTTTTTGTAGATGCAAAAATACTAAAATGAAAAAAACAAAAAAAACAATATACTCTGCTAAGCACAAGAGACAACAAGTGTTTTGACATTATTTAAAAATGATAATATAATATCAAAATTTAATAAATTATTATTATACTTTAGTATTTAATATTTTTTATATAATTTGTAGTATAATATTTATTAATTATTAATAATATTATTATATAAAATCTGATTGTTTGGCAGAAATATTGTCCAGTGGAATACTGACCCACAGTCATGTGCATGATGTATACTAGTCTTTCTCGTTGGACTGGTAAACTATAACCTTTCATTGTGCCATCTGTTATGTCATTGGACTTAAACGCCCAATATTGCAGAAAATCCAATTAATTAGAAGATTTCTCAATAAGGCATGACTGACAGCCACCATAAACCAGGCACAATCCCTTTTAACTGATGCATGACTAATGCATGTCAGCAGGCAGGACCATTGCGATAGCTGAGACTCTCATCTGAGAAATCACACCACACAATAACAATGATGGCTGCTCCCAGGGTGCTTAACTAGATGTCCTGTCAACGGGCAAGAAAATTCATATCCTAACACTTCCCTGCTGATGGGCCGTTCGGTTGTCTGAGAGCGTGTTGGGTAAACAGATGTATGAGCAGACTGCTCTGCTAAATCATCATCGTCCACAAATTAGCCCAAAGGTAATGTGAGCAATAAACACTTTCTGAATGTAGGATTTAATGTGGTAAGAAATAGTTCATTTATTATCAAATTGGTGAAACATATATAGGGAGAACAAGAAATTGCAGCCACTAATAGTGTCATTTATTTACATGTGAGGTTTAGATTAATTAGCATACACCCTATTAATTAAAAGGCATTATGCAAATTAGGCAACTGTCCAAACACGCCCAAAAAATAACCTGAACACAATTTGCACAGCCTTGTATACGCATGCATGGCTTTCCTGTAGCTCAGTGGTTAGAGTATGGCACTAGCAATGCCAAGGTCATGGGTTCGATCCCAGGGATTGCACATACTCAGATACAAATGTATAGTATAATGCAATGTAAGTCGCTTTGGATAAAAGCGTCTGCCAAATGCATAAATGTAAATGTAAATGTAAATGCATGGAGCAATCCTAGGCTATACTAGGTTGACCGAGTTTTCTGGAGACAGTAACAGTTTTTGGTGGCCTGTTTCATGTGGATTACAGCATGTTCAATAAACCTGAGCAAAATATTAAATACAATTAGAAAATATTAAATGCAATTAGAAAAAATATATATGTTTTATTGATCTCATTTGTTTACTTTATGTGTTTACTTCATGTAAAGTCATAATTTTGTTATAATATAATACTGTTTTGATTTGTTTGCTATTTCTAGTGGTTACACCAGATTATTAATCACCTGCACTTCATTCCTGGATTATCAGGACTGCACATTTACCCAGCACGCTTACCTAGGCTGGGTCCGAAAATGCTCCCTATATCCTTAAATAGGGCACTGTTTGAAGGGAACGCCCATTTATAGTAATGTCCGAAACCATAGTGGACATTATCGAGTGCACTCATTCAATCCCACAATGCACCACAATAACGGCCAATGTTTGCTCAGCAGCTAGAGAATACCCATAATGCAATGCAAGAGTCGCCGGCTGAATGATTTCCCGTGTCTCGCCAGAAGATGGCGCCCGCAGTTGAATCATCCATCCATTTTCCAAACCGCTGGTCCAATGTGGCTACTTTGTAATATCACACAGGTATAAATTCCTTTTTAATTGATTCTTAAGATGTTTAATTAAGGTTTATACATAGTTTCCATGACAGAGTTCAAGATACATCTTTTCATTACTACTGGTCCTGCCAGTTTGCTAAATTTCAAATAATTATTAAACAACAACCACAAACTTTGCAAAAGCAGCAGCTCTTCTGGCACACTCAGTGTCCGAATTCATTCACTCACTCGTTTTCATTCACTCCCTCAAGTGAACTATATTACTGGACCAATGCAGGAAATCTGATCTCATTGGGTCTCATTCATGAAACATTCGTAAATATACGAGTAAATATGTGAGTGATTTGCGCGTAAAGAGACGAAAACTCTTCTCCTGATTCACAAATACTTCGTAAACGTCAGAAGTGATAGTGAAATGTGTGTGTGTGTTAATGAATTCCAAGCAGTCGTAAATGGGACGCGCGTGCACGCTCATTCTCAATTACCATAAATCCCGCCCATTAAATCCGACTGACAACTATATATGGGCATCATATTATGACACCAAACGAAGGATTTTGGCCATTTTATAGGAAACAATTTCCATAACAATTAAGGGGCCATTAGTTTGCCCAGCCCTATTGAAATCAATTAATTATTTGATTAAAGTGCTCCGTTTGCAGACGCTATTACTGGCTCTCACAATAAAAGTAAAAAGAAAAAACGTATGTAATTACTATATATAATATTTTTTCAAAATGCTGTGTAAATATGTACCTTATTAAGGTGAATTAAAATGCAGCCTTATTAATGAGCAAAACGTTTGGATGTTAAACGCACTATTTACGCGTGGGTGGGAGCAGGTGTAGATTTCTTTCGTACCAACTAACATTTGGAAAATACGAACATTTTAATGAATCCGAAAATTTACGCCAGAACCACTTTACACACGATTTACACAAAAATTCGTTCTGCTCGTGTTTCATGAATGAGACCCATTGTGTTTACCCACATTGATTCTCCTCATTGTTCATGCCTTCCCCTTCAAGACCACCAGTCATCTCTAAATCTCCAGCATCTGCTCCAGCATGGAGGAGGAGGAGAAGGAGGAAGAATAAGACCTCTTCAAAATCACTTGGTACAGAGTCAGGTGGTTCCAAGTCTGGCGCTCCCCTGGTCAGGGACATGGAGGCCACTCTTCGCTTCCTCCCAACGAGGCTGCCCTTCTTTCTTTCATCTCAGCCAAGGAGGCCGTTCCTTGCTCCATCGTATTGGCCATGGAGGCCACCCTTCTCTCCTTCGTCTCAGCCACCAAGGCCGTTCCCCTAATCTTGGCCATGGATGCTGTTCCTTGCTCCCTCGTCTCAGCAACGGGGGTTGCTCCTCACCCCCTTGTCTCAGCCTGGAAGGCCATTATGTCCACAGAAAGTGTCCTTCTAGTAGAGTAGCCATAGTCTGTCCTCCGGTTTCATCTGCTACACCCTGGTTCTCAACACTGCTGGTTGCCTTGTGGTGGCATCTCTGCCAGCCTCACCATGGTTTCACATTTGGCTGGTTCTCCCAAGGATCCTCGCTCTGCCAGCACCCCCAAGGTCTCCTGCTCCACCTGGGTGGTCCTCAGCTACATCTTTCTTCAGTCTTTCCTACCCCTCCAGTCACGCCCTGTCCCCCTCATTTGACACACCCATTTCAATTCTGGCAGTCGCTACTAATGAGCTGATTAGTTGAATTAGGTGTGTTGGTCCCACTTTATATTAAGTGGCCTTAACTACTATGTACTTACTTAAATTAATGATTTGATACAATGTGCTTATTGTGTACATACATGCTTTTACATTATACTTATATTTGAAAAACACCTGCATTTAATTACATCTGTAATTAATTTCTGTAATTACATTTATAATTACACTGTTGACCCATCCCTTACACCTAACCCCTACCCTTAAACCTACCCATACCACCAAAGCTTTCTCTAACCTTACCTGTATCCCAATTCAATAGCAGAAAAAGTGTTTTGCAATTCAATATGAACCCAATAAGTACATTGTACTTATTTTTGATGTAAGTACATAGTAGTTAAGGCCACTTAATATAAAGTGGGACCGGTGTGTTAGATGAGGGAGACATAAAATGTGCCATGGTGGACATCCCCAGCACTGGTTTGAGAAGTGCAATGCAAATATCACCTGGATTGTGGATGATGTGATTCAGTTTAGTTAGTGGGGGAGAAAAAGAAAAAGAAAAAAAAAACATTTGAAATGTTGGAGAAAAAAACAAACAAACAAAAATACAGCACAGGAGTAATACCATAAGAAAAACTGACAGTTGTTTAGTTTATTCATCTCTTAGTGTGTTGAGGAACAATTGGACAATGGATAGATAACCTCACAGACAAAACAAAAGGATTTAGCATGGTGGAGAGAGATAAGGACAAGCCAGCAGGACAGAGTTTACCAAAGCAGAGCCCAGATAAATTAAAAACAGAGGTGGATGACTGACTGGCCACATACACACTACTGCAGCTGCAATTACTTACTAACTCACATATTGTTTTTTGTTTAATATTGTTTTTAAAACCCATATGCTGTTAATATATTTTGGGGAAAAAACAAAAGAAGAATTTCTGATCAAGCACAAAATCTTGCTCTCTGCGGCAGGTCTCAAATCTAATTCCACATGTTCAAACACTCAATTAATTGTGATGTGGGAGTGCTACTTCAAAGTACATCTAGATGAATAAAGTTTGATGACAAACTTTGATGTTGGCTTACTAAAGTCTGGTCTGAAATAGGGCTGGGTTGAAAATATTTATTTCTTCAGTTGTCATTCTGATGAATCGATATAAATCAATCTTTCTATGAAGCTCTAACCTGGTGTGTGAGCAAAACTTGTAGTGCACCTCCCATCCAATAAATGGCAATAAGATTTGTGCTTTGTTAATTTTGATACAAATCTCAGCTTTCAAATTCTGTCAGTTTTATTGTGAAATTCAAACAATAAGTAGCAGTTCAGTGCCTCAGTTCAAGTGAAGCGGCAGCACAAAGCACACACAAACTGATCATCTCTTCCACTTTATTACTAGTTACAGCATGAAAAAAACAAAATCAGAAGGTATGTAGTGAAATATAATATGTCTTATGTAATCACTCAATCAGTGTTTTCTTTCAACCATAGGAATAGTCAATAAAAATCTTGTAAACAATATGTCACATAACTTGTTTAGTGTCTGGAGTTGTCCTTAGTGAATAATACATAAGTGTTGTTTTCAGTTCTGTTTTGCCTGCCCTGTGGATTTACATCCACAGTTTTTGCCTATGGAAATAGCATTGTTCCCTATTGTATAGTAGGTGGGAAAAGGTATGAGACAAAAGAAGTATGTCTGAATTCACAGTACTCGTAAAAGAATAGGCAAAAAGTACCTGGATGACCTACTACTTCCAGTGAGATTCTGAAGTGTGCATACGATGGACACTTTACTATCCCATGAGGCCATGGGAGAGGAGTTGTGAATGGCACTGATGTAATGCAACTGATGCTGGTAGGTCACGTGATGAGGACAACATGGCGGATATAGTACCTCCAGATTACAATACACACATTCATACTATATACAACCTACTTTTTTGCTGTCATGAAGTAATTACTTATTATTCAAAATAAGAACCTATACAAGAGAGTATTCGGACACAGCCTATGTCTTTCTGAAACAGTGATTCAAATTGATCCAAAATCTAAATTGAATTGGATCTCAAGCTTGTGAATCAAAATCGACATCTTGTGACAGTTCTGTCAATGCCTAGCACTAGTCTGGAAGTATGAAATAGTTTTAAAAGCTTGAGATTTGAAGGATTTATTGTCAGATAGGCAGAAAGAAAATCTAATGAAGAATACAAGAGATTTGAAAAGATAAAAAGATGAAAATAATACATATAAAAACGTCATAAAATGATACTTATTTTCTTCATAAACAATAAGATGCAAAACAAGAAATGAAAATTGTTCAAAATTTACTAAAACTGAAATAATACAAAGTGAAAAACTTACTGTATTTATTATAAAGTCAGTATATTTTCTTTAGACATAAGACTGTATATGCTTTTTACAACTTAATTTCACCATAAACAAAAAGCTAAATTAGCTGTTTAATTTTGTTTAGGCTACTTACTATAATTAAAGACAAAAAAGGGAAAAAAAAAGAAAAGAAATCATTCTTTTACGTGAAATATTCATGAATGTGAGCCAATCTATTTGGCAGCACCCAACAGGCTTCAAATTAGGATTAATCATTTTTGCCAGCATAAAAACAAGGATAATGTTGATTGGACATGGGATTCTTAATACATTTTTACCCAAGTGGATTGCTCATGGTTCTGAGCTTAAACAAGATTTACAATCATTGAGTAGCAACATATGGTATGTGCATTGGCACAAGTGAAATGCTGTGAGGCACACTGTCATAATGCACCATGTAATGTATTATAACTGCCCCTGTTTTCTTATCCAAACCCAAAGCTATTTACCAACTTCAAACAAAATTAGCATATTTGTTGTAAGTAAGCGCAGGTACATTTAAGGCCGTTTTGCAAATAGATCCCCAATCCCTTTGCAGCACAGTGGTGATGTTCAGAAGCCAGAAATGGTTATGCTATTTATGGAATATTATACCATGTCAGGCTGCAAGAAAGAGGCCTATTAACTGTGTCAGAATAAAACACAAATCAGAGAGCTAAATTACAATGGCACATTTTGGTGAAGACATCTCTTTTGTTTATATATATATATATATATATATATATATATATATATATATATATATATATATATATATATATATATATAGTGTTTCCTGACTGAAAAAAAAACAAAACAAACAAAAAAAAAAAAAAACAGAAGAAACGTGTAAATATTTGTATAAACATAAAAAGATTTAACAACTGACACGAAAACTGAACAAATTTCACAGGCGTTAGACAAACAGAATAATGAGTCCCTGAACAAAGAGGGGTCAATGTAAAAAGTATGTGTGTGTCCAACAGCTGCTATGCATCTCATTTTCATGGACTGTGCCAGATTTGCCAGGCTTGGCTGTGAGATGTTACTCCACTCTTCCACCAAGACACTTGTAAGTTCTCGAACACGTCTAAGGGGACATATGGTTACATGTGGTTTGGCACTATAAGGATGATCAGCTGTCCTTCCTGTCTACCTGCACTGTCTTATAAACCTTACAATACAGACAGTTTTTTGCTCTGTTTACATCTGCAATCCTCATGCCTCCCTGCAGCAAGTCTATGGAGTATTCACACAGGTGAACAGGGACCCTGGGCATCTTTCTCCTGGTGTTTTTCAGAGTAAGTTATAAGAACTGTGACTTTATTTGTCTTATGGACTGTTCCACAAGTGCATGTGCAATAATTGTTTATGGATAATTGTTTAAACCCTTTCCAATAAAGATCTGTAAAGCTTATTTGGATATTTACAAAATGTCTCAGGTTATGACTGTAACAAATATTTCCCTGAGAGGGGAACGAGACACTGCATCTGATGTAGATGCTGCATCTGACCAGGTGCGGCTCATATGTCCTGAAAAGTGAAGCTGTGGGCTGTTTGATCGCCCCCTGGTGGCTGGATGCACTACAGGTCATAAACCTCGCCCTCTCCATTCAAACGACTGGGACTTGAGTCAAAACAAAAAAATAAATTATGCTTCAAATAAAATTTTCAGAAAGATGGTTTTGGTCATTTAAGGTAGTTGTTATCATGCTTATATATATTCAATTGTTCGTTTTTGTGATAAGTTTGATTTTAGCCAGTGTCGTTATAGCGTGTCGTTATGATTGACAGTTGTGACTGACAGCTTCTCTGAGGACTATCGGAGCTTCGAGGGGAGATTGAAAATATATAACTAACTATTAATTTTAAATTTCTGTGTTATTTCACACAGACAAAATGAGTTGTTCAGCAGTAAACTGTACTAACCGACCTACAGGATCTGACGGATCACTTAACTTTCTTCGGTAACCTTAAATATGGGCTTTATAAGCTAATTAATAAATGTTATTAGCTAAGATAACACGCCTAAACTTAGCCATGATGGGGAAAAGCAGGTGATCGTTATCTGGCAGTTACTAATTACTTTTATGGGTATAAAATAATAATTAGCAGGACAAAACTAATGATAGCCTACTCTAATTAAATATAGAGCACTGTCTACAGCAATCGATCTCCTGTAACGTTAGTTCAACGTGATTTAAAATGGCAGGACCGTTTCTGAGATTTTAGAGTTGTTTCTAGTGGCATATTATATTGAGTTTATCTACTGAATTTTTGAGTTTCAAAAATATTATTGCTCTAGAAACAGAATAGCCTATTATTTTATTTATTTTATATTATTTTATAACCAAGCATCATTAGCTTCTGATTGGGTGAAGCAAGCTGCTCATAGGCATGCAGGAAGTACTGCAGGGCAGTGCACCATCTAGTTTCCTTCTCAGGAAATCATGATTACAGTCATAACCTGAGATGTTACCTTGTGATTCCAAGCTGGAATGAAATTCCCACTGCGCCATACTAAGATATGTTCTAGAGTGAAGCACTTGAGACCCTGGTGTATAGTCCAGGTATAACCAAACCAGCAGCTGGTCAGTCTTATGCCACTGAGCAGTCCGGTGGATGTAAGTCTCAAGGGCTCTAACTGGGCAAAGCAAATTAAAGGGTTAGTTCACCCAAAAATGAAAATTATGTCATTAATGACTCACCCTCATGTCGTTCCAAACCCGTAAGACCTCCATTCATCTTCGGAACATAGTTTTTTAGATATTTTAGATTTAGTCCGAGAGCTTTCTGTCCCTCCATTGAAAATGTATGTACGGTGCACTGTCCAGGTCCAGAAAGGTAATAAAAACATCATCCAAGTAGTCCATGTGACATCAGTGGGTTAGTTAGAAGTTTTTGAAGCATCTAAAATACATTTTCGTCCAAAAATAACAAAAACTACGACTTTATTCAGCATTGTCTTCTCTTCCGGGTCTGTGTATATCCGCTTTCAATCCACAGTGACGCTGCTGCTTCTTCTTCTACGGCGGTTGGCATCCAGCTTATTGATGCATTACCGCCCCCTTCTGCTCCAGACATAGAACAGGAGGTCATAGAAGGAGGTCATATAGGTCATAGAACATGCTATATTTGTCAGAACTTTAGGGATGTAGCCTGATCTAGGGTGCAAAATTGCATTGACCTTACCCAGGGCAAATTTTAGGCAGGAGGAGGCAAGTGACAAGGCCTGCAAGTCTCCTACTCTCTTAAGGAACATAATCGCCAACAGAAAAGCCATCTTTAAAGTTAGGAACTTCTCAGAAATTGAGTCCAAGAGCTTAAGGAATGCCAGGGACAACCCTTCCCGAACCACATCCAAATCCCAGGCTGGAACTCTTACATGGACCACAAAGGAAACAGGTTATCAAATTATGTCTCCCCAAAGATCCGTCTCCTAATGATGCATGGAAGGCATCCGTGTACTCTGCTCCCTGGCAGCAGCCCCTGGGGCCTGGAACTGGTGAGGGATGAACCTTTGGAATGCCGACTCTCATTGAGAGATTCAAGGACTGCCTCCTGGAACCTCTCGATGACCAAACTGACTGTATTGTCAAAGAGGACAGGAGGAGACAACAGGGCATCCTAGAGAAAACTGAAAAGTTAAGCCAAAGATGTCTCTCCGTAGCCACCAGTGCTAAAATGGGGCGGCTGATGGCATATGCCGTCTCTTTGGTGGCCTAAAGAGACAGGTCTGTGGTCAGCTCTTTAATCGCGTCAGGTTCCGACCCCCTCGCCTTCATCTAGGTGCCTAAGCAGGTCAGTCTGGTGTGCCTGGAGGATAGCAATGGTGTGCAGGCATGCCATATACACTGCCATATACTGTAAGCCTTGCCCACCAAAGATTATGTTGTTCTACAGGTCTTGGTGGGCAGGGTTGAGGCCTTGAGGGACCATGCAGTCTCACTGGAGAGATTGCACACCAGTGTCTCTTCAATCCTGGGCATCATCCCATGGCCATGCTCCTTCATTCCCCACAATCAAGAGATTGTGGGGCTGGAGATGCAGGAGAAGAACAGCTTATTTCAGGACCTGGACAACTCTGGAGGTCTGAAAAGAATGGTAGGCCCTGACGTGGAAGTTGCATTTTACTGGACAGGAAGCATTCTGCTTCTCAGCCGGCCAATCGATGTTTAACTTTGCCACCAGTGACAACTTTCACCAGCTCCCCATAAGCAGGTGATAGAGGTGGCGAATCCTCTACATCCCCTGCCTCGATGCTCACGATATCCACCTCCTTGGAGTTGGATAACGCTAACACTGGGCTCTCACTCTGGGCAGAAGAAGCTGCAGGGAGGGCTTCTGGATCCCAAGTGAAAGCACTGGAACCCACAGGTGAGAGCTGAGAAAGGGCTTGGCCTGTCTCAAACTCCTCTGCAAGCTCCATCCATGATCTCTCATCAAAGAGGGCCAGGTGGGAGTGGAGCATACTGAGTGGAAGATGCTCTCAGTGAGTGCAGTCAGCCCCCTTGAGAGCTCACCAAATATGCTCCACTCCCATGCAGCTTACACATGATTGAAACTGCTTATTTGCCATTCTAATATATTGTTTTAGGGCCTTACGCTACAAACAAACAATAAATAGGATGAACAGTAACACAGAGCACTTTAAAGCTTTATCCTTTATAGCTTATGCGGTATGCCGTCACACGTCACGGGGTGACATTGTGCCATTCAGGATTAGTTGCACACGTGCTTCAGACACAATCACACTGAGGCATTCCCATAGCTTTGATGTCAGATGCAGCGTGGAGTTCCCTCGAAAGGGAATTATCTTTAAAATACATTATCCTGAAAAAGGGACGTTTCTTTTTTTGCAGTGTTTATATTATATTTATGTAGTTAAAACATTAATATTGATAATATTTAATCCAAAGTATTTCTTTTCCCAAAGACAAAAACATTCTGGTAAAAAGATTTATTTATTTGTAAGACCATATACTTATTCAATATATTTTCTTTATACATATATGTAAGCCAAAATGTTTGAAGTAGGTCAAAATAATACTTTTGGGACTTTTTACAACTTCATTGCATCATAAACAAAAGCTAAATTAGATATAATAGTGGTTCCCACTGTTTTGTTGCATCTCACTTTATACATAAGCCAACATGTTACTTAAAGTAGGTCAATATAATACCTTTTGGACTTTTTACAACTTTGTTGCATCATGAACAAAAGCTAAATTAGATATGATAGTGGTTCCCACTCTTTTGTTACATCTCACTTTTTTCAGCATCTTACACTATCAGCAGCTTGTTTTTATGTTACTGTCAAATTAAAATATTTAAATGATTAAAGGATTAGTTCACTTTCAAATAAAAATTTCCTGATAATTTACTCACCCCCATGTCATTCAAGATGTTCATGTCCTTCTTTCTTCAGTTGAAAAGAAATTAAGGTTTTTGATGAAAACATTCCAGGATTATTCTCCTTATAATGGACTTCAACTGGCTCTTCAATTCAACTTACAGAAAAAACGGAACTGGCATCACATTCATTCCCTAAGTTGAATAGGGAAGGTGTAGGACATAGAGCGTAAGCTTTTTGAAAAATACGGAAGGCGATCTGGCGATTTGTGTTTATAAAGCATATACATTTTTTTGGGGGGGGGAGCAGTTGGGAAAAAGTGCAGTATATTATGTCATCAGGAAATCTAATAAAGCCTGATGCTCATGGAAAACAGCCAAATCTAGTCTGACAGGAAGAAGGCATGTCTCTGAGCTCCCCAGCCTCCTCCCGCTGGCCTTTACCATGTTCAGATAAGTGGCCTATCTCACAGCCATCACCTGTACTAGCCACTCTCCATAATTAAACACCACCAAGCTTCTACATTTCATTTTTAATGCCGACCTTACAAATGCATAGTTATATCTAACAGTGTTTTTCTTCACTTTTTTCACAGCTAAAGGACCTTTCAATTGATCTAATGGTTCGTGGGCAGATGAATATTTCACACTTGGTTCAGACAAGAATAAAAAAAAAATCTGAATTTTCAATTCAAATCCATTCAATTATTTGTAAATAATAATAATAAATTAATATATAAAAAACACTTTAGATTAGGTAACACTATTCACTATTAAGTAGTTGCTTATTAGCATGCATATTGCCAGCATTTTAGCTGTTTATTAGTAGCCACCTTATGAAGCACATATTAATGCCTTATTCTGCATTACCATTCTCTACATCCCTTAACCCTACCCCATAACTAACCATAACCATCACAACTACAACAACTACCTTACTTACTATAAATAAACAGTACATATGAGTTTAGTGAATATGTGTCCCCTAATCTAAGTGTTATCCAATACAATCAGTGATGCCAGATTGGAAATGTCCAATTATCGTACCAGAAGCTCAAAATTATCGTATTTGGAAGAAAATTATCGTACACGACTTTTTAGTATAGGTAAATGAACTAAATTAATAACTAATGATTTTTACAATGGAACGAATCAATACTGAACTAACTTAAGCTGGACAATCACACTATTTTAGCTGATGTACAGCCAAAATTATGTTCCCTCTATCTCTTTAAAGCTATACTTTGACACAATATGCATTGTAAAAAGAGCTGTATAAATAAAGGTGACATGAGAGTCAAACGTACAGAATACAGCTATTTATCTATAGACCAACAACTTTTTGACATGAACTGCAAATTACCACAATACATAAATAATTATTAGGCGTACCTTAGTGGGAAACAACTGATCTAAGCGCCGCGGCAGAAACGTTAACTTGACCTGCGTCTCAATGTGCATGCTATCCATCCTAAATAGTATGTGACATTAGTCATTTTCAATACTATTTCGGGCAGATAAAGTGGACAGTATGCACATTGGGATGCATGGTTGAGCTCGTGAGAGAGATTCATTCTCAACAATGATTGGCCGAGAAGACATAACATGAGATGAGATGGAAGACGTGCCTAACAAAGTTCACGTTAGGATCCACACAGCTAGATCAATGAGCTGCTTATTATAACGACCATCATTTGAAATGTCGCAAAATACTGATATTATCGTACATTATGGGATTTTTTTCATTATTGATCGTACATCGTACAGAGGTCAAAATTATCGTACGTCTGGCAACACTGAATACAATACAATACAATACATGAAATCCCATTCACAAACCCAACCCAAACTATACCCATTTATGTTTTGAAATCCAATTATAATGCTTTTATTTATTTATTTTTGCAGAATGCAGCTTAGTCTGAATCAACTACATATGTGACATTTACTATGTAGTCAATACATGAATTAATGATTAATCAGTTTTGGACATACAGTACATCCAGATGGTTATCTCCTCTTATGCACCTTCTCCAGTGCCGTGGCTAAATGTCATGATGGACATGAAATCAGCCAAAATTTTCTAGTTTTCCATCCTTTCTTTGCATACTGACAGCTGCTCTCAGCCATTATATGAAAAAGTCTTTTGGGTTATCATGCTGACTACAGCAAATAATGGATGTTAACTATGCTGTCTACTTTTTTCGAAAACAAAGCCTATTCTTGACTTTTGCTTTGTAGGTCATATTTTCAAACCACTAAATCTAGCAATGTCCTTTACAAAATTAAATATGCTGAATACAAATCTCTTCCACAAACTGATTTCGTCTTTGTTCAGATTGTTGTGTCAAGTCATATAGGTGTTCATGCTCAAAAATCACAAATTTTAAAGAAAATACAGCAGTCTGAATGAGTACAGTACATCTCACATTCTGGCATGATGCCCCACCTAATGGTCAAATGGCCAAGCTGTGTCCTTCTATCGGACAAACAGCATCCATATTAATGCATGGGCACAGTGGTGGCAAATTAATTAGGGGTGAGATGATTGTAGAAGGTTATTTGTCTAGAATATAACAGAGACAGTCAGTAAGAGCCCTTTCTTTTGACAGTATCATTATTTCAAATGCACAGATGAAAAAAATGCATTTTTTTGTACTACAAGTATCTACTATGTGTCTGTATCATTCTGTAACTCCTTCAAATATAACACTTTGTTACAAATGTTTATTTATGGACTGTGTTTTACCATTTGTGACCTCTTCTAAAAGGAGCGACTGTTCCCCATCTCTCTTCTCTGCTTTCACATGAAGAACTGAGTTTTATTGGGCTTTTTATTATGCTAGAGCAAATAAGCTGCATTTCCCTATGCCAAGCTGCCATCAAAAATATTTGCACCAAATGGCAAAGCAACTGGCATATTCAAGATTATTTTTTTAATTCTTTTATTTTGCCACTTAATACTCGGCCTGCATTTATTAACTGAAAAATATAGAGTGGGCATAGATATTCAAATGTAGTCCAGAATGAATATAGATATCTGATAGGCCTATCAGTTAATCCAAGATCTATTAATACTATCTTACCTCATATGTGAAAATTTGATAGTGTTATCTCTTGGTGTCAGACCATAGCCTGCCATTTACATGCTGTCACCTAGCAACGGAAAATGTTAGATCAAATTAGCATTAGCTAGTGAAAAGCTTGCCAGAATTCACACAAAGCTTTTGTCACCTCCGAGAGCATATGCAAGAACCTGCTAGAATGCAAATTTTGTCTCAATTGCAAGAACATAGAGGACCAATTAATGAAACTATGGTTCTCTGTCAAATAGATACTCTAGAGATCTGTTTCAACACATGTGGTGCTGCCTACAATAGACAGCAAAATAATGCATTGTTTGGGGCACATAGCATTGCATTGCATGAATCCTTCTCAGACAAGTACCATGGTTAGCTTAGCAACATGCTAATGCCACATGCTATCTAATCTGTATGTAATCTCATATGTATGTACTGTAAGTATGGAGTCTTGTGTGTATTGTGTGATAGAATGAAAAATATAGGTATTGGAATAGAACTGTAAAGTAGTTAAATTTAACTCATGTACAGTATATTGCTATTTATCTGTTTTACTAACTTTGGCCTCTAATACAGTACAATTGAGTATTTTTAGAGAATGGTGTTTCCTTCTGTTAAAGCACTTTCACTCTCAGCTAGAAAATGACCTGTATTATCCTCTGAATCTCCTCTGAGCTCAATGAAAGCATGCAGTGAATATAAAGCACAGAGTAAGAAATGAGTAGAGCACTTGAAAACTCTCTGCAACTCGAGGCCGAGGAGAACTCCAAGGTTACAGTCATCAGCTGGTGAGATCAGCCGAAGCATTATAAATGGATAACTGTGAGATATGTCGTTGTCAGAGAAAATTAGATCTTTGGCGGTAGAAGAAAGAAGAGCTTTCAGAACAAAACTGCTGTCATTTTGGGTTCGATGTCATTCAATGTACTTGGAATCACTTATCCAGCTATTTTTGTAGTAGATACTTCTTCTGTCGCCTAGATTTTCTATTTAATGTAGAATACAAGTATAAAGAGTAAAGGAAAGACATGAAAATGGTTGTTACAGGTATCTTGTATTTAGTTAGCTTGGTTATTCATTGTTTGATTATCATTATCACCAGTGGATTGTTTAGTTGATTGGTTTGTTCAGTGTTTCCATCAGTTCATTGTCAGTTCTCATAGCATCGTTTCCTGAGTTTCCATGTAAATAAACAAATTCTGCTTGCCTTTAAATCTGTTAATTCATCTTTATTTTCAACTACCGGTGACAATGGTTGAGTTTATTAAAAACCTTGACTATTTCAGTAGCTTCTGTATCATGAGGATTTTAGGTATTATGGCAATGAACTTGTAAAATTAAACATAGCTTTACCCCAAAAATTTAAGTAAGCACTTTTCACATTAAATGAATGGTAGCACACTTATTATTTAGTCTTGTCGCTGTACTACAAAAGTGAAACATTTTACAGCAGGGTTTGGGGATGGGTTGATGTGTTTGGCAAACTGTGCCAAAGCTTTTTCATATCAGTAGGGGGTCATATCAGTAGCTTTATGCCCTATAAAGACATATTTAGTGAGTCTGACCCTAATTTGATTAACCACTGACAGGCATTTTAATATGAATCTGAAATTTCACAGTTAAAATATGGCCAAATGAAGTAATCTCCAAGTCAAAGACATTACAGGAACACTTTAACAAAGGCACAATTGAAATTTCCATCATTTATTCGTCTTTGAATGAAGGTCTCTAAAGTGTTGCCACAGAATACTCGACTCAAACCCTGCACACGCCAGAAAGACTTATCAAGGGGCTGCAGGCTTGGAGGAAAACTTTTGATCAATAATTAGAGAAACCTTTACGTTTTCATTCAGAGACCTGAGGCCAGGCTGAGCGGCGCACAAGACCCTGCAGTGACGCCTGTGAAAGCTGCCACTTGCATACATAAAGCCACCAGAGAGCTGCAATTCAACACCAGGAGTTTTTTTTTTTTTTTTTTTTTTTTGCAACCATGTTAACAATTAGCATATTTTTGTGCTGAGCCACAAGGGTACCTCAAGGAGTCTCTATGATGTCCAAGACTTCATTTACAGCATTTTTTATTATGAAACAGACTGTTTGAAACAGTACTCACTGTAATTAACGGGGATGTCGCCCCAGACAACTGTGTGCCCGCAGCGAAGTTTGGCTGGGTTTGTGATGGAATGAATGAGAAATTCATGAAAAATAAGCAGGATTAATGACCTTAATTAAACATTGTAATGGAGCAACGGCTGAGAGTTGACGGATGAGGTCCTAAGCCTTGTTCTTGTACTGCTTGCTGAGCTCCTTAGAAATATCAAAGTGCTTAACAAATAATACATAATAGAGGCTGCTCTAATACAAATATAAGATGTCCTGTTAATATGAACATTGTGTGATTATCAGTGAAGCCTGAAGAATCAATCAATCAATCAATCAATCAATCAATCGGGGCAATTTTAATAAAAACACTTTTAAAACCCCTTTTCAGGCAAGTGTGTTCATGTAAAGGTTTTCATGGGTTTTGAATGTGAATAAATATAGATTTAAAAAAAAAAAAAAAAAAAAAAGACAAGATAGTCTATGTATGACCTGATGTTTTATTCTTATCCAAAATGAGGTGATGTGAACTTTATGAAGCACTAAACTCTCATGTAATGTGTGTTTCATTCATACTGGAAGCCGGAGGGCGCTCTCTCACAGAAAGTCTGAAACAGACTCATAGAAGTAATAACTTATGACTTTCCAGAAAATCCTTTATATGGGCTGCGTTCACTATTCCAAGGTAAGAAGCAGGGCTGTCACAATATAGTTTTCATTATATTTACATTATTTATATTTTATATTTACATTATCCTTATGAAAATACCAGAGATGGCTTGAAGAACACAGATAAACCATAAATGTCACAATGTTTAATCAGTAAAAATGTCTTTGGCTGTGTCTGAAAGCTCAAAAATTCTGTCTTTGGAGGATGCATTCCAAGCTAGGAAGGCATCAAGGCACGTCTGAATCCAATGTTAGCTTCACTTCCTGTCTCATGAGATACCTTCATCTGATCATCTCCCCTTTGAAGGCAGCATAGATGTATCCTTCGTTGCCTCTGAAAGTTGCAGTTGCTGGTCAGTTTGTGTGTAAAAACTTATGGATTATAGTACGTTTACTTCAAATATCTTTAGAGAGCAGTATGTTTTTAATACCCAAAATAGGGTGATGTAAGCATTATGTAGTGCTAAACTCTCACATGTAATTTATGTTTTATTCATACTCGATGCTGGAGGGCGCCCTTGCACAGAAAGTACACAAGTGAGACTCATGAGTAATAAGTTCCAGGAAATCCCTAATATGGACAATCATAAGACAATCACAATAGCAGCATAAAACGCAGATAGAAGAACAAGGAAGGACAAAAAATTAACATACAGTGCCCAAGAGTCTATACAAGTAACAGTCCACTTTCAACAGCATTTTTCAAAAAAATTGCATACTGCACCTTTAACAGGTCAATGTAACATTTCCTGTTTCAGGACTAGCAAAATAATGGCAAATTACTGTCTGTACAGCGGCCAAATCTGGAAGAAAACAAGAGGTGGAGGTGGGTGAACGGGGTGGTGGCGGTATTGTCCTCTTTTGTGCTCACTGGTGATTGGCAGACTGAGGTGATTAACAAGTAATTTCCATGGAATCCAAAAAAACTTTTAGACTGGCGAGCTAACTTTCTTGGAGACACCCCTAATTAACACAATAACGATATTTCATTTTTTTTTTTTTAAATGAAGATATTTCACACTGTCAATACCGGTGTATCGTGACACCTGTAATACATACTCATTTACTGTCATGATCACCAGTTGGAGTGCCCTATTTAGCCACCAGAGGGCACTCCACCCTGGACCATTGCCTCACCTCTTCGGACTTCATTTCCCATAACCCACTTCCCGGACTCATTATCACTTCATTGCACCCAGCTGTCTTGTATTATGTTATTAGTGTCTATTTATACTGACTTTGTGTCTGCTTTTGTTATCAAGGTTTAATTTCTGTCACTGGCTTCACTGTGTGTTTTTCTTGTTTTGTGTGGACTATACTGTGGATTTTGACTCATGCTTGGATGGATTACGTGTTCGGATTACCCTATTAAAACTGCACTTGGATCTTACCCACTTGTCTCTGTGCCATCCATGACATAAACCTTGATCATGAATAGATCCAGCAGTAGGAGAATCCGGCCATCGGCTAGCACCCGGGGAAGTCAGAGCGGTCCCCGTGATCTGACTACACTTTTCCAGAGAGGTATGGAGGTGCGGGCATTCACTGAGAAGTTTTGGTCACGGGCGGAGAGGTTAAATCACCCTGATACGGTCCTCAAAGACATTTTCAACAATTGTTTAGTCAATTTAGTTGACCCTCTGCCGCAGTCACAAACACTGCTTCATGAAGCATCGGAGCATAAATGAATCAGTGTGTCGAATCATGATTCAGATCGCGTGTCAAACTGCCAACGGCTGAAATCACGTGACTTTGGCGCTCTGAACAGCAGATTCTACACACTGATTCATCCGTGCTCTGATGCTTCCTGAAGCAGTGTTTTGAAATCGGCCATCACTAAACAAGTCGTTATTTAGTTTTTTTTTTGGCGCTCCAAAAATATTCTCGTGGCTTTATAATATTAATATTGAACCCCTGTACTCACATGAACTGATTTAAATATGTTTTAGTACCTTTATGGATCTTGAGAGAGGCCATTGCTCCCTATAGAGGCCTCACGGAGCCATCGGATTTCAACTAAAATATCTTAATTTGTGTTCTGAAGATGAACGAAGGTTTTACGGGTGTGGAACGGCATGAGGGTGAGTAATTAATGACAGAATTTTCATTTTTGGGTGAACTAACCTTTTAAGGGGTTAGTTTACCCAAAAATGAAAATTCTGTCATTAAGTACTCACTCTTATGTTGTTCCACACCTATAAGACTTTTGTTCATCTTTGGAACACAAATGAAGATCTTTTTGATGGCAGAATGTTGTCAGATTTCCTTCCATAGACTGCCTTTGTAACTGAAACTCTGATTCTTGAAAAACTTAATGAAGAGATTGGAACTAATCCATAAGATTTAGTCCAAATTTTCTGAAGAGAACCGATTGCTTGTTATGACGAACAGGTTTAATTTAGGCTTTTACTCACATGTAAGCATTGATCAGCGAACAAACTTTTCCGGAAGCTCAAACGTGTAGTGCAACCAGTGAGGTTCATTCTGGTGTGTTACGCTGCACGTTTGACTTTTTGTGGTCTAAACTGCCATATGATATCTGTAGCTACCATTTGGACACTTACAAATTCTAAAAATATAAAAAAGGTTCATGAAGTAAGAAATCTTCTGGAACTTGACTCTTGGACTGTGTCAGGTTCTTGAATCCATTATTCCAGCATGACCATCAGCTGTTGTGGCTCAGAGAAATATTTCTGGCTCTATGAGTGGCAGGACATGACTCTTGCCCAAATGACAATTTAAACATAACTCAATCACAATTCTGTATTTTTGTCAGTATATCAGCAACGATGGCGTATTTGGATTTGTGCATGGGGCAGCGCTCCAGGCTGAACATTTCGAGCCCTGTCATCTGACTAGAGGGAAGGATAATTTTTTAATGCTTATGAAGTACTAGTATTAAGTAGTCCACGAAGGATTCAGAGTGACATAACCTCAAACAGATTACTGCAGGCACTGTTGCAGCAAATGTGAAGTGAGATCATATAATCACAGAATTTTAGGGTGCCTGAGGTAAAAGACAAGAGGTCTGAAGCCCCCTTGCCTGTGGATTGTTTCTTCGATATAGAATATATTCAAAAATCTGCTTGTTATATAAGAATATGCAACAACATATAGAAACAAAAACCAAAATATGTTGCATACTTGAAACTGAGACACCAAGACAATTGAGGATATAAAATGAGAGAGAAGATCTTCAGAAAAATGCTTAGCTGAATAAGCCAAAGCAATTTGTTGAAGTCTCTTAGTTATTTCTTTCTGTCTGTGAAACAGCCAACAGTGTTGGATAGCCAAACAACCCTCTCTTGTAGATAATATGGCATAAATTGAGTAATGTACCTATGCGAGAGCACTGCTTTGTAAGATATGACGCTTTCATTCTCCCCTGAGTCTGTCTGTGAGGTCTCCAGACATGTTTTCTCTTTTATCTTCTTCCGTCTCTCTCCACGTCCCTGTGCTTGGCTTCTGGGCTGTCTCGGGGGATCGCAAAGCCTCCCCGGTTCGGAGGAACATCCTGGTGGGGATTTGAATGTTTAGTGCTTGTGCTGGATCCTGGCTGTCAAGTCCGCTGAGGGCATCTATCTCTCAGGCAGACCTTGGCCAGCATGGTCCTCTACATAATTCATCAGGACTTCTGACAGGCAGGCAGGCCTACATCTGCCAGTTCCACAGAGCCACTTGTTCTCCATCAGCCTGCCAAATGTAAGAAAATAATAAGTTTTGGGTGAATACACTTTCAATGGAGGGACAGAAATCTCTCAGATTTCATTAAAAATATCTTCATTTGTGTTCCGAAGATGAAAGGAAGTCTTATGGGGTTGGAACAACAGGAGGGTAAGTAAATGATGACAGAATTTTCATTTTTGGGTGAACTAGCCCTTTAAAGCTGCAGTCCGTAAGTGTTGCCTCTTTGTCGCCATCTCTGTTTGAAACCTTCAATTGCAGCTATTTGTGGAATTATCATCTTTACAGGCATTGTGCATTGGCACGGCTCCTCAGCGTGGATGAATCTAATGTTTGCTGTCAGTCCACACCGGTGTGGATACTGTACTTCAGAAACACAGATTGTAGTCTTGAAGTATGACCAAAATAAGAATTTTCACTGGAAAATGTCATCTGAGTTAATAACATGTCTGCCACTATGGTTCTGACCAAACGAGAAAAAAATTTAATCTAACGATCATATCACGTCAAACCATGCAAATTATTATTATTGTTATACTTTTTTCTCAAATTGTTAATGTTAACAACATCAGCATAGCGTGACTATGTGTATTTAGTGTTTATTAGCGTTACCTGTAGATTTCAATTTCTTTAGCCTCTGTAGCCGAAGTCTTGCTTTTGACTACGGGTGAATCTCCAGTTGTCACTGATGATTGTCATTTTGACCTTTCTGGATTACAATCCACCCTCAAAATGATAAGTTTAATTATTCCAGCTACTGTGAGAAAAGGCTATAAATGATCTGTCACCTGGAGCATCCTCACATGCCATTTAGCTTACTAGCTGGGACTCCTTCTTTATTTAATAAACAGACGTGACGTACGAATGGCTGAATTCTCGAATTTCCCGCAGAAACCCACCAGTACCACCCAAATGATAAAACATTATTACAAGCTTACCGTTGTGAATCGGGCTAAGGTAAGGAGACAGTTTTTACTTGATTTTGGACAATTTTTAACAAAAAAAAAAAAGTTACGGGCTGCAGCTCTAATGTAATTTCTATTGAAATTTGCATTTCATTTATTCAACTATATTTGCAGTTACATATTTGTAATGACGAAGTTGCAATTTAGTACATTTGAAATATCTCACTGTACTCTAACTGTAATATGAAATAACACTACAATCAAAATTATAAACGTAAAGTATTTTAGTAAAGTATTTTACTTGTGCTTTAGCATGTTAGTCAACACATCAAAACAAGTTTATTACTTTAAAGCATGACAAAAGATTATTAAAACTTTATGATTTCAAATGTACTTTAAATATTTGACATTATTACAAAATGCACTTTTTTAAAATTAGCCTGTACTTAAGTGTTAAGAAAAGTCATGAAAATCTTTAATTCATTAAAGTGGCCTTTAGTACAAGTACAGTTCAAGTACATAATTCAGTATTGATTCATTCGGTTGTAAGAATCAATAGTTATTAATTTAGTTAATTTATCTATATCAGCACTGGAGTAAACAGTCATCATCCAGCTCAGTTCAGTTCGCATACAATAGTGTCAATGCAGGCAGATCAAAACACTGTTGAATATCAAAAGTCAAGTGTCCCCAACAGCGGCAAGGAACCCAAACTTCAACATGTGACATCAGGTGACAAATAGGTGTTAAAATGGAGAAAAGGCAGCTATCATAAGTCCCATGGGATCGCAACAATCAAAGTATTTATTACAGTTCCATCCAGCTGAGGATCGTATTCATCATGCCGGTATGGATGGTTTGTTGAGGAGCTGTGCCACTGGCGTGTCGATGAGGCCTTCACGGTGGATGATCACTTTGCGAAATGTGCAAGAATCGATGCAAAATGTCACAACAGGCACATTTTTCCAATGAGCCTGGGTTGGAGTTTCTGTGTGAACAATTCCTTTAATGTTAACTTCTAGCTGAAGAAAGTAGTGCTCTTTCACCTCTATGCCCTTGCTGCTGTTGTTCCCTACTATAACTTCCAAGTTAAAATAGAGGGATGAAAAGTTAGAGAAAAAAAGAGAATGTTCCCGAGATGTCAGACTGAAGTTGTGTTGGCAGCTACTGTACTGCAACATAGTTTGAACCAAAAAACACTCAGTGACAGAACTAGAATTTTATACAGAGGGTGACCAAGGCTACTTTAGGAGGCCCATAGACCATGAAAGAATATCATGTGTAATACAAAAAAAATTGTTTTCGTTGTTTTGACCCATGTACTGTAACACTGCATTCTAATAAATAAGCTACCAAAATTGTAGATACCAATGAAATCAAAAACTACAAGCCTAACTTAAATCATTGTTGAAGACAAGTGAGCAGTCAGTAATAAAATAAGGAAAGTGCTAAGAATTAAGTGCTTCAAGTTTTTCAGGTCTAACAGTAATGCAGATACAGAAATTGAATAATCAAATGTAAAATAGCATGCATAATCTTCACTGTAGGCTATAAATTAGTAACACTTTTTTTGATGGTCTGTCTTGAACATTCTGTTGACTGTAAGTAATTTTGCAGCTACAAGTTAACTAAGCCTCATTAGAGTAGTAGTACAACACAAATTCCGGAAATGTTGGGATGTTTTTTAAATTTGAATAAAAGGAAAACTAAAAGACTTTCAAATCACATGAGCCAATATGTTATTCACAATAGAACATAGATAACACAACAAATGTTTAAACTGAGAAATTTTACAATTTTATGCACAAAATGAGCTCATTTCAAATGTGATGCCTGCTACAGGTCTCAAAATAGTTGGGACGCATGTTTATCATGGTGTAGCATCTCGTCTTCTTTTCAAAACAGTTTGAAGATGTCTGGGCATCGAGGTTATGAGTTTCTGGAGTTTTGGTGTTGAAATTTGGTCCCATTCTTGCCTGATATAGGTTTCCAGCTGCTGAAGAGTTTGTGGTCGTCTTTGACGTATTTTCTCTATAGGTGAAAAATCTGGTCTGCAGGCAAGCCATATTTCAGCACCGGGACTCTTCTACGACGAATCCATGCTGTTGTAATAGCTGCAGTATGTGGTTTTGCATTGTCCTGCTGAAATACACAAGGCCTTCCCTGAAATAGATGTTGTCTGGAGAGGAGCATATATTGCTCTAAAACCTTTATATACCTTTCAGCATTCATAGTGCCTTCCAAAACATGCAAGCTGCCCATACCGTATGCACTTATGCACCCACATACCATCAGAGATGCTGGCTTTTGAACTGAACGCTGATAACATGCTGGAAGGTCTCCCTCCTCTTTAACCCGGAGGACACGGCGTCCGTGATTTCCAACAAGAATGTCAAATTTGGACTCGTCTGACCATAGAACACTTTTCCACTTTGAAACAGTACATTTTAAGTGAGCCTTGGCCCACAGGACACAATGGAGCTTCTGGACCATGTTCACATATGGCTTCCTTTTTGCATGATAGAGCTTTAGTTGGCATCTGCAGATGGCACGGCGGATTGTGTTTACCTACAGTGGTTTCTGGAAGTATTCCTGGGCCCATTTAGTAATGTTCTCCCAGCTGAATCTTTTAAAAATTTCTTGCTTTTTCGGCCATTTTTTTTTAGACCTGTAGCAGGCATCAAATTTGAAATGAGCTCATTTAGTGGATAAAAGTGTAAAATTTCAATAACACTTTACAATACGGGGGCACTAATATGCATTAATTCATGCTTAACTAATGCACAGATAATCATGTTTTAATGTATGACTCATGAAGAACTAAACCTTTAAGTAATGATTACTGCATCAGCAACTAATAAAGAGTCTAAATGATTAATAGATTAAGTAATATATGAATTGCTATTAATTAAATGTGTTATAATGTATTAATTCCTTAATAACATATTTTATTAACTAAAAGTGTAAATTAATGTGTTAACTACCACAATGGGTTGAAGCCATGTACTTCAACTTCCAGTTTTCTGCTTTAATTAATCATTAGCTAATGATTTGTAAATGTATCATTATGTTATGACTTTACTTGATGAGGCACATGACTATTAACTAATTGTTAAGTAATATGTCATTATGGTTTTGACATCTACACTAAGCCATGGATTTCAATTTCCAGCCATCTACAACCGGGACTCTACTGTACCAGATGAACTGCTGAAACAAAGTTTTGTTGTTGCAAAGTGCCGGACGAGCAGAAAATGACAATATAACAGAGATATGTTTTGAAACTGTTGGAGATGACAGCATGGAATAAACCCACGGATGCGTTTCTGCCAATGTTTCATAAGGTGCAGTAGTCCACACATTGTCATGCTGTAAATAAGACATCTGTATTGCAAACCCCTCCATGTTGTGGTTGTTGTTGTTTTTGATGTATGCCTACCAACGCAATGTCATTGGCATGCAAACCAATGCAGATACTCCTGAAAACAAAAAAGCAGCATGGACATTCAAATCAGGTCAGGCCAAAAGCATAGTAAGTCTAAGTCGATTGTAGCGCCATTGGTGGAAATGGAGCTACGATCAACTTAGGCTTACGATGCTTTTGGGAAACGCTACCCTGAACAGTTGTGATACACAATGTGGACGTCTATAATTTTAGATCAGATTCCAATCGGAATTCTTTAGATATTCACCAAGATGGCTATTTTGACACACCTTTTATGTGTATTTGTCCATTCAAGCACAAGAAGATGTGAAAGTGAACCCACTTGAGTATTCATGGGCTCTCTGTGTGTGAGCTATGAATGAAGCACCATATGCCTCACACCAGATATGACACATTCTCAAGTTCAAGGCAGCAGTGCAAAACAGTGAATCTAATCACCATAAAGCCAACATGTTCACTTCAAAAATGAATTATATAAGAAGATCTTGCTCCAGTTTATCTGGTGCTTTTTCAAAGTATGGATTCATCTTATATAAAAACAGTTTCAGGCTTGATGAGCTATTTGACACGCCCCAGTCAATACTACCCTCACAGCTGACTAGAATGGTTGCAGATAAACCATTATTTTTTTCTTTTTCTCTCTCTCTGTGGAAAAAATGCTTCATTATATTTTAGAAATTGTAATGTTCTTAATAACTTCTGCGGAGGGCTGGTGTCATCCGAGGCTAAACTGCCAACAGTCTTCTCAACAGCATTGCTCATTAGACTGAGGGAGAGAAATATGAGGAGCGGTCAGGAATAAACACATTTAATTATAAACGAAGAACACAGAGGTCTCAAGACATGTTTTTCAAAGTATAGCCTACGTATCTAAAAACAACAAAAAAAAAAAAGATAAAATGCTGAAAAGAAGAAGAAGGAAAAAGAACAATGCAACAGTCAAAAAGCAAAAGTTATTAGTGTGCATAGAAAAATAGTGCAGACATAATGCGTGAGCATGTCCTGTGGATTGCCGTGGACTGGAGGCTTATATAATTTTAGATTGACTTCTAAATCCACTTTTTGTATGTTCAATGATTTACTCGCCATTTACAATAATGTAATATTTAAATGATCAGAATTTACTTTGTTATAATATCTTGCATTATTATAAATCTTAAAACTGTTCTGTTATTCCATCCCTGAGCTTGTTCAAGGAAAATATGCTATTCACAGTTGACAGTAGCCTGATAGAGAAGCAGTGCAAGGCTTGACAGGCTTTTCTTGGCTCCCCCGCTGGGACGTGGGTTAGTCTGTATCACAGTTTAAAATTTGGCTTTGACACTGGTGTGTTCAAGCTCCTCAGAACTACAGTACCAACAAAAATCCTGCTGCAGGGGAGACCGGGAGCAGTTGCATTTTTACATGTTTTACATGTCCCTACCACATTGGAAATCTATGATTCAAAATCCAATTTAAACATAGAAATTGTTGGTTTACCAAAAAAAAAAAAAAAAAAAAAAACTTTTGACTTTGTCTTGAAAGAAAGAAAGAAAGAAAGATGCAGGTTTGATTTTATTTTGATTTGGAAATAAGTGGAAATGATAATTAAAACTATTATAGTTTTTATTAATATTTTGAATTGTTTTTTATTTTTCTATCATCTGTAGTTATTTTAATTTTAGTTTACTAATTCTAAAACGTCACTTTAGAACGTTGAGTCGCTTCATTGAAACTCATTGTAATATGTAGAGTATTATGAGAGAGAGATCGACTAAGTGAGTGTATTACTTGCATCTAGCTGATATTCTTCAGGTCAATCACAATCACAAAATCAGTTTGAATGTTTGCTAAGGAAAGCAATATCTTTGTCCTTTTAACATTTAAGACATTCCTATGACAGCACTAGTAACTGCTTTTGTCAGTTGCATCTCATAAGTATAAGGTTTTTTTTAATATATATATTTTAATTTATTTTCAGGTAATAATATTTTTTGGTCACACTTTATTTCGATAGTCCACTTTATCACTGGAAAAATGCTTTTCTTACATAGTATTTTTTATATCTTGTTTCCAGATAATTTTAAAACAAGACATAATATCTTATGCCTTATGCCATATCTTATGGCATTTTACTAAAAACAAGCAAAATTTGGACTGGAAGCATGTTAAAAAATACTAAGTAAGAAAGCCAAAAAATGTCTATAGTCTGTTAGGGTACGGTTTAGTAGAATAAGTTGACGTATACTTGCAAAGTATGTATGAATGTCTGTTGGTGAGCATCAAAATAAATTAGCCTATAAGCAGATATTATGCATACAGTCTATTAATACTCTAGTTGACGTAGTTGAAAAGTTACTTATAGAATGTGTTACCCATTTTTTTATGGTTTTAGTTAACTATAATAACCCTGGTTTTATTTGAGCTGTATAGCTATTTTTGAACTTTGCTATTTTAACTGTCTTTTTAAGGTTTTAGGTTTTCAATGTTGACAAATTTGTAAAATTGTATATAACTTTACAAAGAAAAGGTATGTAAGCAAGACTGACATCATGTAAACACGCATTTTATTTGTCCAGTGTCTAATCAATATTATGCCACAAATGAACTTGACTTATGAACACAGAACATGATCATCATGAGCATCATTCCCATACAGTATTTCATATAGTCATCATCATTTGTTTTTTCTTTCTTTGAAAGAAAGAGCTTCTTAGTTTGAGAATGACTCAGACATACTGTACCTTTTATCATGCTTAACACTATGGAACAATGGAATCATTTGAATGATAGAGCTCACCACAAGCATGGCAGGCGTAAGGTGTTATGATTTCCCATGGCAGCTCACTGCAGTGCAATAAATGGAGAAATTGCATCAGCTCTCTTACCACATCAGTAATGCCATTTCATTTGTCTAACATTTTTCATCTCATCTGTCTGCATGTGCTGCGCCTCAATCAAATGAACATTCCCTTGCAATTGAGGGAGGTGTGTTATATTAGGTGGAGGCATTACATCTTCATCACTCATATGTGTTGACTCGACATTTCCACTTGAAATGCAGCTGTTTTCTTTATCCGTTAATGGCAAGGTAAGGATAAGGGCACAAACAGGGATAGGGATGAGTTGTTTGCCATTGTCTGAGAAAGGCTCATACAATCTTAACCCGCCATGAAAATGAAATGGATTAAACACAGCCACAAGACTCAATATCCAAGCTATTTTCTAAAAATAAACTTTGCTTATGAAGTGTTGTGATTTATTACAACTGCACTTCAAATGGTTAGGGAGTCAAGTCAAAAGAGTAATATTATTGATTTGACTGCACTGATACTATTGGATGAGAACAAAACTTGATCTGAATTGAGCTGGATGATGACAGTATTGTCTTCTGTAGAGCTGCTTTATAGTGGATTCGCATTCGTTTCATAATTAACGTTTTTACAACATCAACACTGTTACTGAACTGAATTGAATCAACATTCAACTGACTCAAAGTGAGCAATGACTCTATTGCCTTCTGTATTGATTGAATTTTATAATTGATGAATTTTACACAGTCATTGAACTAAACTGAATCAACACTGAACTGACTAAAGCCGAGTTCAGACTGCACGATTTTAGCCCCGATTTTGGCTCGCCGACAGGTTTTGAGAAATTGACGACAAATGCCCGAAATCACAGGCAAATCGGTGCTCGTTCACGCGAGTGACAATCACGCAGTGTGAATGAGCAAAGACGCGATCTGAGAGAATCGTCGACGAGTCGCCGACGCCCGTGAGATATTTGGCATGCTAAATATCTGGACCTGTCGGCGATTCAAAATCCTGCAGTGTGAAAAGTGTTCTGACTGAAAACTACATCGGCGATGACCGACAGCCAATGAGAGCAAGATACAGAGCAGCAGGGAGTTCGGGGAGGAGTTATAGACCACTCTCATTGCAGAACACATAATCCTTGTTCCTCGTGTCTCCCCAAACATTTCCTCCTCCATATTCTTTTCTTTTTCTTGTTTTCGCTGCAAATCAGCGCACAGGCAATTCGTATTGCAAGCTTCTTGTGGGCTACCATTTTTAATAATAATCCCAGTCTCATGTGAGAACGTGTGACATCGAGTTGTTTCCTTGTCACATCTCGCGTGTGTTTGGTTGTGAAACATAGTTTGCGTGCCAGACAGAGTTGTCGGCGATTCTTCCTATTGTAAAGTCATGCAGTGTGAAACCTTCTGTCGCCGATCCATCGTGCAGTTTGAACACAGCAGCGACTGAATGCTGGCCAAGATAGTCATGCAGTGTGAAAAGAACAGTGACCCGACTACTTTGAAAATCGTGCAGTCTGAACTCGGCTTTACTGACAGCTGAATAATGACACTATTGTCTTCTTTAGAGCTGCTTTGAAGCAATTGATTTTTGTTTGCATCATTAGGGCCTGAGCACCGATGGTGTGAGAACCCTATTGTTCAGTGAAATATTGTTCTTCTCCAAAATGAATTGCATTTTTGAGGGCCTAAACATGCTCGAAAACTCATGAAACTTTGCACACGCATCAGAAGTGGTGAAAATTTACGTCTGATATGGGTTTTAGAATTGTGGCAAAATGGCTCAATAGGCTTCAATTAAGCGTCCTTTGCACTACGTTTCAATTAAGTGTCCTTTGCGCTACGTTTCACGTACAAGTATGAAATTAAGCAGACAAATGTAACAGCCCAATACCTACAAAAAAGTCCCTGGGAGCAAAATCTGAAAACCCAAATAGAAGTGAGATATTTTTAATTTTTCTGCAAAATTTTTGAAGTTTTTGCTATTTCCTTTAACAACACCTCCTAGAGCTTTAATCGGATCAACATCATATTTAGTCAGTCTAATCTAAATGCCTTTGCGATGTTTGGCCTTCTAAAGGCCTTGTGATGACATGCTTTACACTGTGAACCAGATCAACATCATATATGGTCAGTCTAAGGCATTAGCGATGTTAAATTGCAAACATTTTGTCATCAGCCAAAGCTCCACCATGGTTCCTCCCCCCGTCGACTCCACCGTGGACATCATCCTGGCTGTGCTCTGGACCACCACCTGGTCACTCCTCCTATCCTCACCTCCCTGGCTTCTCCCACCATCATCGCCACCCTGGTTCCTTCCACTGGGGCTTCGTTTTTCTCCAGGCCCTCGTCTGCCGCCAGAACCACATGCTCAGCCATTTTACAGCACTAGGCCGTGCCTTCCTGGAAGGGGGCATTCTGTCACAATTATGCTTAGTTTAGGTTTTGTTTTCTACCAGTCTGTTTAATCATCTGTTTGCCTGTGTTCCTTTGTTCTCTTTTTCCCACCATAATAAGTTACCATGGATATTCATTTAAGATACTGTCCTCCAAAAAAATTTTTCAAGCACCTTATTACGACCTATATTTACGTTTTAAAGTCATGCGCCCTCTAGCTGGCGTAAAAATAATGACAGTGTCGTGTCTGTCGTCATGAAATGACGTATGACTGTCGTTACCAATCAAAATGCGTGTTCATTTAAATGCAATGTGTGGACTTTTTACCCCATTTGTCCTATTTCCATTTAGCAAAACTCATTTTTTATTAATGACTTCACCTACCCCACCCCTAAATCTACCCTTAGTGATTTATAGTGCATATACACTTTATGAGCACGTGTTCCCTGGGATTGAACCCACGATTGCATGATCACATGATTGCATATTGTTACTGCAATGCTCTGCCAACAGAGCTACGTGAAACCCGAAATATGACACAGATAAAAGGGAACAATGCATTAAAATGAAAGTGTCCTGTTGTCAATAGGGGCGGCACTTTAGTAAACGCTCCTTTGGGTCGTATTTCAGGGAAGTGACAAATGACCTATATGGTCATATTGGTTGGAGGACATGTTGTCATTTAATCATCACATCTGTTCATCATTTAATTAATCACCATGTGTATTTAAGTTCTTCACTTCCTCCCAATTTTTGTCTGGTATTGTTTATGCATGGCACACTGTTTCGAGTTGATGGCTTATCTTTGATAAAGACTGTCATTATTTATACCTTCTTCTTCATCCTTGGACTTTATTCGTTACAGTTAGCCATTAGTCTTTGTGTATATATAGCCCTCAGATTCACATTGTCTCTGGTCAAGCTTTGTTCATGTAACCCACTGATGTGAGTCTTGTCAGGTCTGTCTGCTCAAGTCAAGTTTAAGTTTGTTTATTGCTAATAGTGTAGCGATGTACAATTTGTATCACTTTCAAACCAAGCAGCTTTTTGTTGGTCAATGCAGTGAATCCTTGTGATCAACTTGAACCTGTTGCGAAATAAAAAAATGTAAAAATAGACAATCTTTTGCACTCCAACACAATTCCCAAAACTGCTGTGCAAAATCGTGCTGTTTATGTAACAGGTCAGAATATGATAATCTGTAATTTTTCCATTGACTGGGTAATCAGCGCTATGGAGGCACTGTATCATCTCACATGATTTTCCATTGAGAATACAATGACCTCAACAAAGCCAAAAGACACACTGCACGACAGACGCCAACCAATGCGGACAATCACCAGATTACAACGCGTGACTTCTCAGACATTCCACGACCCGACAAATGTCGAATGAACATCTTCAAACTGCGAAAACAAGCACAGACCAATGGCAACAGACGCCGACAGAGCTAATGAGGTGTCTGTTGCCATTGTTCAGCGTCTGTCGGTGCAGTGTGAATTGGTCTTTACACACTATTTGATTTCAAATTTTGCAATAATTGTTTTGCTTGATTTCCCTCTTTCTGACATGTACTGCACGCCCTTGATTGCATCCTTGGAGAAATCATGGCAGTTCTTTATATTATTGCCATGAGGAAAATCTATTGTGTTGTTTCTTCTCTTAATAACTCGGTGAGCAGCTGCAGTCTGGATGTCATTTTATAGCAGACACCATATAGAGGTCACCATGTCACAGAAATGTCTCCCAGGTGCAGTATGTTGCTCACTTGATTGGCTTACACACATCCCTTTACTGGAATCCGCTCTATCAGTCCCCACCAGAAAGCAAAGACCTTCATAACAATGTCACTAGACAGCCGTATTCAAAGGACTGCCACTTAGCTTAATTAGACTGATGAGGAAAATGCTTCACTGCTACCGACACGAGGCACTGTGCCTCATGAGCTTTTTTCTACTGGTATCCATAACAACTAACGTAATGGGTGAAGGAAACACTGGACTGTTTGGATACACATAACACTTGGAACCGACATGCATACATAGTCTGAAAATTGATTCACAGTGCATAAATACATATATACAGTACATATTTACATGCATCTACAGGTGAGGGTGTCAATACATATAGGGCTGTTATATCTTTTTGAAATGACTTTTTTGGTTAGTAATGCATCTCTAAAAGGGTTAGTTCACCCAAAAATGAAAATTCTGTCATTTATTACTCACCCTCATGCCGTCCCACACCCGTAAGACCTTTGTTAATCTTCGGAACGCAAATTAAGATTTTTAGTTGAAATCCGATAGCTCTGTGAGGCCTCCATAAGAAAGAATGGACACTTCCTCTCTCAAGATCCATAAAGGTACTAAAATATTTTTGATGCGCCAAAAAAAACAAAATAACAACTTATTTAGTGATGGCCGATATCAAAACACTGCTTCAGGAAGCATCGGATCATAAATGAATCAGTGTATCGAATCTGCTGTTCGGAGCGCCAAAGTCACGTGATTTCAGCCGTTGGCAGTTTGACACGCAATCTGAATCATGATTCGATACACTGATTCATTTATGCTCCGATGCTTCATGAAGCAGTGTTTTGAAATTGGTCATCACTAAATAAGTCGTTATTTTGTTTTTTTTGGCGCACCAATATATTCTCATCACTTTATAATATTAATATTGAACCACTGTACTCACATGAACTGATTTAAATATGTTTTTAGTACCTTTATGGATCTTGAGAGAGGAAATGCCATCGGATTTCAACTAAAATATCTTAATTTGTGATCCAAAGATTAACAAAGGTCTTACGGGTGTGGAACGGCATGAGGGTGAGTAATAAATGACAGAATTTTCATTTTTGGGTAAACTAACCCTTTAACTGAAGTAAAATGGTAACAAATTCTGTTTTGTGTAATAAGAAAGTGTAATTGTACAGTGTGATTAAACCGTGGAAATGCCCTCGAGCTGAAGTTTAGGGGGAGCTGGAACATTTCATCTCAAAATGAGCCTTAAAAGGGCCTTGACTGGTGTCATAGAGTACAAAGGAGAGGAAAAATCCATTTGCCTGGATTATATATAAAAATAAAATGCTTGGAAAGATGCTCAGACACAAAGCCCAGTCGAGTCTGTTTGGCCAGTTTGATGGGAAATGAAAAACTGCTGCCTGAAGGAGGGAGGCTGGTGTTGTGCATCACTGTGTCACGCTCTTCAAACAAAGACAGCAGCCCATTTCAACTCCATTCAGTCTGAATGTATTTACTTTCACTGCCCTTTTTCCAGTACTGCCCATTTAATCAAATCTTGAACAAGAACAAGTGCTAAAGCTAAGTGCCTTAGCAGCTAAACCGTATGCCTAATAATAGATCCTACTAAATGCAATCACATAAAAGTGGGAACTAAGCATCAGAGATAGATTAAAGATAGAGGATAAAAAAGAATAGAGGTCACCTCTTTAATTCACAGCAATAACTCGTTTCAGCCTCTTAACAGCTGCAGGGAGAGCTCACAGTCCTTTATGACTGTCTGATGCATACTGCAGTCCAAATTCAAAAGGTTTCACAGAATGGCAAGGTCTAATCTTACAGGCTGCCAATTTTCTCGAGTTTGTGAGAGGTTTTTACTGATCTATCATGAAAAACATGGTGTTTACAAGACAGGCTGCTACATTGAGAGCTTCTAAGGAAGGAGAAACAGGAAGTGACATCCTTTTGGTGGCGAAACAGCAACAAATCAGCAATGACTTCAAAACAGCAATGGCTCTGGGGCACGTTCAAGTTCAAACCGGTGTGCAACGTTTTGCTACGGTTTCCGGGTTGAACGACATGTTTCCTGGAAACGGTGTGCAACGGGGTTTGAGATATGTTTTCTCTTGTTTGGTGGGTGTGTCAAAAATGTCAGCCCAATCAGCAACAACATGTATATAAACCACGCGGTATTAAAGGGTTAGTTCACCCAAAAATGAAAATATCGAATCATGATTCGAAACGCGTGTCAAACCGCCAAACTGCTGAAATCACGTGACTTTTGGCGCTCCGAACCGCTGATTCGACACAAAAAATTCATAGTGCTCCGAAGCTTCATGAAGCAGTGTTTTGACATGAGGGTGAGTAATTAATGACATTATTTTCATTTTTGGGTGAACTACCCCTTTAAAGAGACAGCTCGCACAATGGGTATGAATGTAACGTAAAAGTACTACACATATTTATATATTTTGCTATTGTATTTTGGAGTGACACTTTCATAAACTTTTCTATACTCCTCTGATTATATAAATTTTTCAATCATAGCACAACAACAGTGAGGTAAGTAGTGGATTATCCTTCATCTGAAACGTTTGTCTTTTCATCCTGAAATGCGAGGCAAATGTTGGATCACAATAATTAGGAACCACAATTTCCATAAATCCCTTCACTCGATTGGGATGTTCTCTTTTACTCTGGACGGCAAGGGCAGTGACTGTAATATTGAGCATATTTTACAGTATCAAACACGTATTTATATCAATTTCATCAGGCTCCGAAAATTCTTCAAAAAGCACACAAAGAATTGCAACTCTTGCGTCATCAGAACAGAGTTTTCAACGCACCACCGTTTCCATTTAAAAAACGTTTTGTCGGGGCTGAACGCAGCCCTGATTATGTGATGTTGTGGTAATAGCTGGTTTGTCTCATTGACTCCATCCTATTTGATAAAATTACAGAAATCATTTGATAATATCAAAAGATGAAACAGCAGGGTGTCAACTGCCAACTGTCAAGGGTCTGTCCTGACTCACTCAGTGCCGTAGCTGTAATAAAACATGAGCAATGGACATTTTTGACAACTACAGTTATGCACATGATAGTTTGGCTGATCAGCTTTTGTGAGGAAAAAAAAAGACTACTTGATGTTTTCAGACAGTTAATTGCATGTTTACTGCAATTAACTGTATAATAGTTTAAATTTATATTTAGTGCATTTAGTTGAACTTTAGAGTTACATAACTTGATATGTAATATGATATGTAATTCTATCGTCTTTGAAATATGATTAAAGTGAATTGCAGAAAGGACTGTCTAGCATTTATGGTTTTGGAATGTACTGTCACATGTGTTCTGTTCCCATGAACTCTTATTTTGATATTATTTTGTCCCGTTGCTTCATTTCCTGTTTTTATCTGTTTCCATGGTTTTTGATTTCCCCACACCTGTGTTTCATTTAGTTCATCGGTATCCCTTTGGTTATTTCTTTGAGTTACAGTGAACTGTTTGTGATTAGATCCAGCCTCATCTCCTTGCTTGCAGCAAAATGTTACTCATGCATTGATGATTAACTAAAATATATTTTAAAATTGTAATCAAGTTCTTTACATGTATGTTAGTCAAAACATCGAAATAAGTGGTAACACTTTAGAATATTGTTCTGTCGTGAATGAATAACTACATAGGAACAAATGAGTAATGCACTATTAACATTCTAGTAACTACTGCTAACAAGAAACTCTGATGAATGAATTAGTAAGTAATAGTGCTCAGCTGAAGGTGGTAGTTCACTATTAGCTAATCAATAACTACTGTTTTTCATACCTCCCAGAAGAACAATAAGAACTACTACAGGTTCATAATTAATGTGAATAATGCATAATGTATTATTCATTCTAAAGTGAAGATCATGTTAACACATTATAAAGTGTTTGTTAGGTTTTGGACAGTAATTTGTACAAAAACATCAAAAACGTCAGTCATTACTAGAGAGTTTTTGTGCTTTTCACTTTAGAATACTGATCCAAATAATTAGTAATTCCTTCTGAAGGATTTGGTAATACTTCAGTCATTACTAGTGGGTTACCAAGGCCTTTACTCTAGAATTAATTATACATTATTCATAATTCACATTAATTATGAACATGTATATAGTAGTTCTTAGTAGTTCTCTGGGAGGAATGAAAAATAGTAGTTACTGATTAGCTAATCGTGAACTACAACCTTCAACTGAGCACTATTACTTACTAATTCATTCATCAGAGTTACTTGTTAGTTAATAGTAGTTACTAGAGTGTTAATAATGTGTTACTCATTTGTCATGTGTAGATATTCATTAATGACAGAACAGTATTTTAAAGTGTTATTAAATACATATCTTAAATAACTGTCAAATAACTTTCTTCAATGCATGATAAAAGATTATTAAAACAATTATTTAAAATATACTTTAAAGTAAAACTGTTAAAGGCGCTCTAAGCGATCCTGGGCAGAGTAACTTCCTGTTGACGTTCGAAGTGTTGTCAAACTTTCGTTTTTTTGTCTGAATGAATCATCACTTCATCATTGTGTATCAGACATTGCCACCTTGTGGAATAAAGGTGAATTGCAATTACTCTGTCATCAAAGATTCAATTATTGTTGTGCAGAAAAAAAAAAAATGATGTCCACTGATACACACTTCGGGTCGTTAGCGACCCTATACAATTTTTTACAAAAAATGAATTCAAAAATAGGCATTCTTTTATAATTTTATGATTTTTTTTTTCTTGTTATATTCTTTATAATGAATTGATTGAGGAATACCAAGAAGGTTGAAGTCTAACTTTAAAAAATGAATGAGGAGGAGCGTAGTGAATGACATCGGTATGCATTTAAGGGATAACAGGGATGTGCATTAGCTGCACCTCTCGGCCAGAATCTACATATTCAGATGATATGTCTAAATGAGTGGTTCTGTTGCAAAGTGGACCAGACATCATGCTGATAGTCAAAAGTCTGGTTTTGCGACTATGAGAGCCGCAGGAAACTCTTAATGGGAGAAATTATTCTTTTTGAGCTCCTGTCCACCCTGAATTCTCAAGGGGCAAAAGCACCAGCCCAAGCTTTCTCCCACCCAGTTAATGTCTATTTAAGACAGGATTGGTAATCGATTGCCCTAAAGAGAGAATAAGCCCTTCCCGATTCACAGACACAAAGATGCTCTCTGCAGAAAACCGTTAATTCTGGTGCACTTCTGCACCCTCGCTGGAGAGTCATATCTCGCTTTAATTTGACAGGCTGAGGGGTTTTATATGAGTCTCTCTCCGCGTGACACTTTCGAGCATGGGTACCTCTAATCAATATGGGCGATTGTAGTGTTGTTTATGAAGGCTGAAAATGTTTTGTAGGTTAGAGAACATTGCATTTCGTTTCATCTGACAAAAGCAGCAGCTCGGTAGAGTTATTTCTCATCAGAACTCGTCATACTCCACGCTGCCTCATTTAAACCTTCATTTCACACTGCATGCTGAGGTGTCTTACATCTTGCCATTGCAGTCCAAGTCCTGCCCCTTTTCTACTTTCCATTCACCCACAAGCACTGTGCTTGAATACTAACGCCGCAGGCCGGCCTCTTTGATTGACAGGCCGTTCGACCCTGACCACCAGTGATGGGCCTGTATGCACCAGTCCAATTACAGGATCCAGCCAGACCAAAACCCCCAATCCCATGGTTGGCTGCTTTTGTACTGACACACTGAATAACACAACTCCACGGCGGGAAAGGGTTCTGCTGCGGCACTGCGTTCACCTGAACACATGGAATAAAACCAAGCAGAAACAGCACTTCCTTTGAGTGGGTGTGTCAGACCAGAGGGACGCCTCTACAGACTGCAGATAAATGTGGAATGATGGGAAGTCTTATTGTGCACTGTCCTTGAAACACAATGAAGAATTAACACATCTTTAAATACTACTGGTTTTATGTTGCAACTCATTAAATGCAGTCTCTGTTTTGACAGTAAAAAAGTAGATGAAGGCAAAGAAAGGCTCATAGGAAAGAAAAACATCTCTTTAACATCTCAAATGTTTCTCCTAGACATACATGAGGTTACTTCAACATCAAATGGAGACTTTTGCTTGAGTCTCCTGCTTCTCACACTTGTCACCTGAGACAAAAACTCTAACACTCTCACATGTGTTCCTCCACAGCAGGAGACTCCTAGGCAGATCTGCATTCAAGTAGCCAAACCCCCGTGACTGTCGCATTTGTTTTGGCGCCGCACAGAGGATCAGCTCCGCCTCCGGGCGGCGCCGTAAATTCTACTGTCAATCAGCGGATCCTGAGCGGACCCATGTCAGATCCTTGGACGCGCACGCGCCTTTACTTTAATGGTTGTATCAATTTGCGGGTCCCAAACTGACCCGCCGCGGAGGTAAGGTTTTAATCGCGGATGCAGCGCGGAGCCACGGCGGGTCCGCGATCCGCCTTCGTTGCAGATCCGTCACTGCGAGCAAGTGGACGCCGATACGGGTCCGTTCCGGAAGCCGCGATACCTCCGCGGCCGATCCGCCACGGAGTCCTTTTGCTGTGTGGGTCTCCTCTTAAAGTTTTAGAAGAGATCTCAACAACATCACACACTGTGCTCAGATTTTTCTCCTTAGATAGAGACTTTGGATTACTCATATTTGTCTTCTCTAAAGATTCAGAAGAGATCTCAACAACATCACACACGGTGCTCATATTTTTCTTCTAAAGATTCTGGATCACACACATTTGTCCTCTTAAAAGTTTAGAAGAGATCTCAATAACATTGCACATTGTGCTCAGATTTTTCTCCTCAGCTAGAGACTCTGGATCTCTCACACTTGTCTTTTCTGAAGTTTCAAAAGAGATCTCAATAACATCGCAGACTTTTCTTCTTAACTAAAGACTTTGGTGTTTACAACTTAAATGTCAACAAAAGTTAAATGTCTCAATGTGAACTCAAACATTTCTATCATATATGTATTAATAATCAAATTAGTCAAGAATTGGGTCATAAGACATTTAATGTGCCTTACAGCAAAGAAAGTGCATGGATACCTTTCCTGTAGCAATTTTCCTGATAACGGTATCTGGTACATTACTATTTTAAGAAAGTACTACTTTCTTATTGCATCTAAGAGTAACGTTAACCTAATTTCTGCATAATTTCACTCTTAATATAGGCTTAAACACTGAAATTATGGACTTTTTGCTTTATTGGTGCACAATTTGTAAAGTTGTTGAGATCTCATCTAAACTTTAAGAGGAGACAAATGTGAGAGGTTCAGTGTCTTTAGCTAAGGATAAAAGTCTGAGCACAGTGTGTCTCTTCTAATACTTTAAGTGGAGACACATGTGAGAGCTCCCGAGTCTCTGAGGAGAAAAGTCTGAGCACAGTGTGTGATGTTGTTGAGATCTCTTCTAAAACTTTAAAAAAGACCATTGTGAGAGTGTTGAGATTTTGTCTCAAGAGACAAGTATGGGAAGCAGGAGACTCAAGCAAAAGTCTCCATTTGATGTTAATTTAACCTCATTTATGTCTAGCAGAAACATTTGAGATGTTAAAGTTTTTTTTTCTCCCCTTTGGGTAGCTTCTCATTCATGCACAAAAGTTTACAAAGACTTCAGTAGTTACTAGAGAGTTATCATGTTTTTCACTTTAGAATACTGATCCAAATAATTAGTAATTCCTTCTTAAGTATTTGGTAATACTTCAGTCATTACTAGTGGGTTACCATGACCTACGTTTGGAACTACATAAAATGACTCCCACTTAATAAGAATCACAAGCTGAAGTGTTGTAAAATACATGAAGACTGTTTTTATAGGCTTTATAGACAGATTGAGAGTGACTCTTGAAGGACCAGCACCACATCCTCTTGTACCACTGCTTGAAGAATATATCTTCCAGAATCTGGCAATATGTTTTGGGAGTTTATTTTTAGTCAATTTACTTTCTTTCTTTCTTTCTTTACATCTTGAATTATTTATTTATTTATATTGGTTAGCACATGATAAAATATTAATAATAATTTAAAAATCTTCCTTGCTTGTGTTTTTTATAAAATAATAATAAAAGATTATGCAAAAAATATATGTATTCTTTCTTCGAAAACTTTTTTTCTTCATAATGGTATCAGGACAGTACTTTTTTTTTAAATGAAACCTAAAAATATCAAAAATTTAATTTAGAAAAAAGTGCATCATAGAAGGGGTTTATTCAAGTCACTGTATGTATGAGTTGCATTTTAATGCACTTTTGAATAAATTAATAGACAGGACAAAAAATGAACATCATGTCATTGACCCCTATAAATGTGTTAGTTTAGTTAAACAGTTCTTGTTTACCTAATCACCTATTCGGTTTTTAAAATAAACCAAGCAAACTGAACATGACAAAGTGATCACCATATAATTTCATTTTCTGGAAAATATATATGAAAGAAAATGAAAGGCAAGGAAAATAAATGAAAACAAAAAGGTGTACTTACTCAAAAACATAACTCTATGTGGTCAGTTACATTCTGTGTTCATTTATTATTAATATAGCTGACGCTGTTATGATCATCATAGTATTAAGGTATGCGTAATGCAATCATTTGGTGTGCCAAATAAAATTAAGCAAGATCCCCTGGTAAATGCAAATAAGGTTTCAGGCAGTGAAATTAACATCCAGATGAGAATTACTTGCAGGCAGCGGCAAAAAAAAAAAAAAAACCAAAAAAAACCCTTGCTCTAAAACCATGCTGTGCAATATAAAATCCGTTATCTTACAAACAGACTTGTGAAACCACAAAATATCTTATACCGTCTTATGACCTGCAATCTCAGTGATGTAACCATTGAAATCTATGGAATCTTTGTGTTTTCTGTGCTGATTTTAGGAGAAAATCTTTGGAACTCAGATTTGGATTTGTGGTCCATGTGCAAACGGGCCAATGCACCTCTTTGAAATCCAGAATAATTCTCAGTCCAGTGCAGATATTCCATTTACTTTAAATCAATCAATTTGCCACAAATTTACAAGGTCAATGGAGCAGCTCCACTGTGTCTATGATGTGTCCAGAATTGACTGCCCATAAGTACAGACAGATGAGTTTAAATCACATACTTCAGAATAACCTTGCACCAGCCAAACAACTGCCATTGAGATGCGGTTATACATTCAAACTGTCCATTCAAATTCGCTTATTTGTGAATCGTATTGGAATCTGATCTAAACTGACTGTCCATATTGTGTATCACTACTGTTGAGATCTGATTTGAGTGTCCCTTGGTGCTCTTTCGTTTTGAAGAATATCTGCATTTGTTTCTTTGGCAGTGATGTTGTGATGGTAGGCATACACCAAAAACAACAACATGGAGGGGTTTGCAATACAGATGTTGTCTTAGTTACAACATGACAATGTGTAGCCGCTGCGCTGGAATACTATGTCTATGTCTCATTCTTGGGTAAGATACTTGTAGTAGTATCTGCACATCAAACTGTGATGAGAGAAAACATATTAACATAAAACAATTAGACACTTAACCTTTAACTCAGATTGTATTCCAGACATAAATCAAAGGCTTGTTAATCCTTCAAAAATGTACCATCTCTTAGGGAACATGTTCCAAATGGCTTTAGGCTTTTATTTATTTCTTTATATACAATTTATTTCCTGAGAAAACCATAATGCAGATGAGGGTGTAATTGACCATAAGGACAGCATGTTTGATTCATTGTGAAACATAAGAGAATTAATGGCTTACAATGCCAATAATTCACTGCAATAATGTTGTACTCAGACAACAAGGAGTCTGGAGGTGCACAGATCAATAACAGCTCCTCGGCTGTGGCTAATGGGCCTCCAGGAGCGAGTATGTGAGTACAAGCACATTCCCACATGTAGGCTGTATGATCACTTTGGCTCTGCTTTCTAATCCAATTGAAAATTCTCTTCATCCATTTCAATGTATGACACCTAGTAAAGCTCATTTTCAAAGTGCTGCTCACGTTCACATTTGCCCTCACTCCCTCATCTACCCTCTCCTACAGCTTTCCTATCAAACTAACCAGTGACAGCTCAACAGCCCAAAATAGTATAGCACCCTGTTCTAACAGCATGTTGCACACACTGCTTCATAACCACAGTGGTTTGGAAAAATACATCCCTCCTTCAACCAGTCTTTTTATTCCTCGGTTTCTCCATGCTGTAAGTGTCATGGAGCGGCCAACTCTGTTTGTGACTATCCTCTGTTTTCACCATTCATTTGCTACTAACCACATCAAATCAAAGTAATTTCTTTGGATGGATGGATGGATGGATGGGAGGGGGGCTTCTTGAAATGATTTTTCCTCTCAGGCGACTGTGATTTCAACAAGTAGTGTTCCAGGATCAGCAACATTCCTATCGACCAATCAGATTTTAGGGTAAGGCTTAATCCCAAAGTATACTTTGTTTTGGCGCGAACACTTAGCATATGCATATAGCCGAACACACAAAGTGTACTTCATTTGAAAGTGTGTGCCAAATCTGCCTGCACTATTTCTTAAAAGTTATGATCAATAAAAATGTCTGTGTACTGTTTTAAACTAGAGTTGCGTGTATTTATTAACTGCCTCATACTTGTCTTCGCGGGCATGTTGTTGCGGTTTCCAGTATTTTCTTCTTGTTGTTTAATCTCTTTCATTTCTTTTTCAACTGTGAAATAACAGGTCAGTCGCCACCTTGTGGACCAACTAAGTGAAAAAAAATCAAGGCGAATGTGTGAGAAAAGTCGGGCTGTGCATATACAGTAAACATGTACTATGCTGATGATGACATTTGCATCACGTGACATACCCTTGTGTACAAAAAAAATCAGCGTATACTTTGGGGTATGCACTAGGGAATTTGAACTGTGCCCAAATGTCATCATCATAGTACTCATGCAGCCTGAATTTCTAACCGTGCATATTGTGTATGCACTAATTAGTTGGTCCACAAGGTGGCAACACTGGGCCAGGCTATTGTACAGTTGAAAAAATAACAGAACAACAACAAGAGATTGAACAGCATCTGCTGCATCTGAAATCGAATACTTCCCTACTGTACAGTATACAAAAAACAGTATGCTAACATAGTATGTACAAATACGTAGTATTAAAAAAACACTTGGCAAAAAGTAACCGGTTGACCAATTACTTCCACCGAGATTCTGAAGCATGCATACGATGGGCACTTTACTATCCCATGAGGCCACAGAAGAGGAATTGTGAATGGAGATGAAGCAACGCAACTGACTCTATAGGTCACATGATAGTGACAACATGGCTGATTTAGTACATCTGAATTTCATTCATACTACACACATTCATACTATATAAAACATACTTTTTTTAATGGCTGCAAACTAAAGCCCAAAGTATACCTTTTTACACAGACACGAGGGTACAGCGCGTGATGCAAATTTCATCATCAGAGTACGCGCACTACTGTATTATAGTAACTTTGTATATGCAGGTCGCACAAGCGCATTTAATTTTTTTGCAGTAAGTAGTTTATACACAAGGTGGCAACAGAGCCCTGGGAGCGTTGATTCACAAAGTAGTCAAAGAAAAACTGTATAAACAGAACAGAACGGAACGCATGCAAGCTACAATGACAATGGAGGCCTTCATAGACAAGAGATTGTGTGAAGAGGTTAGAAAGTACCTCCATTTCTACAACTCTAGCATGAAAGAATACAAAGATATTTACATGGGTTGTAACTCGTGGCGAGAGATCAAAACTGCACATGCGTCGAATGGCAGTGTATGCGTACGAATCAAATGAAGAATACTTTGCAAGGGTGTGCGTTCAAATGTGCATGTACACTAGCGTACACATAAAAAACCCGAAGTATACTTGCTGCTTAAGTTTCAAACTAAATGGACTAACATTTTGGATGCAGCAAACATAACTTTTGGAGAGAAATAGCACAGACACTGGACAAAGATGAAACTTTCTAGTGAGAATGTGTTTGTTCTCGGTATGAAATGAACTAGGCTACTTAAATGGTGGCTGTACACCTATGCTAAACTGAAAGTATACTTTGGGTTTAGGACTGAGGAATACATAATTTACCACTTTATTTACAAATATTATCCAATGCGTGTTCACACAACGTCAGCTCTCACATGAATGCAACATGTATGCATCGCGATGTATTCATGAACGCATGTTGCAGATCAATATTTTCATAAATAAAGTGGTAAATTATGTTTGCATCTCTTCATAAAATTAAGGCGAAACCATTGGAGTCACAAGGAGTACTTTAATGATGTCTTTCCTTTCTGGACCTTGAAAATGGTAGTTGCATTCCCACACAGCAAAAGAACTCCGCGGCGGATCGGCCGCGGAGGTATCGCAGCTTCCGGAACGTATCCGCGAACGGACCCGTATCGGCGTCCACTTGCTCGCAGTGACGGATCCGCAACGAAGGCGGATCGCGGATCCGCCGTGGCTCCGCGCTGCATCCGCTCCGCATCCGCGCTTAAAACCTTACCTCAAATTGATACAACCGTTACAGTAAAGGCGCGTGCGTGTCCGCGGATCCGACATGGGTCCGGTCAGGATTCGCTGATTGACAGTAGAATTTACGGCGCCGCCCGGAGGCGGACCTGTTCCTCTGGGCGGCGCCAAAACGAATGTGACAGTCACGGGGGTTTGGCGACTTGAATGCGGATCCGCCTAGGAGTCTCCTGCTGTGTGGGTTGGATCTCTGTGGAGGGACAGAAAGCTCTCAGATTTCATTAAAAATAACTTTGTTACAAGGGTGAGTAATTAATGACAGAATTTTCATTTTTTGAGTTAACTAACTGATTGAATGAATTGACGGCAGGGTTGCCAGGTTTGCACAACAAAACCCGCCCAATTGCTCCTCAAAACTAGCCCAAAACTAGCCCAATCGCATTTCAGGAGGGGTCCCACATTCCAGGGGGTAAAATCTGCATTTTTGGCAGGGCTCCCCTGGTAAAATTCGCACTCCAGGTGCTAAATATCACATTATTTGGGGTCGATTCAACCTGCAGACATGAAAAACAACCCGTGGCAACAGTGTAAAACTAGCCAAATTCCACAGGAAAACTGCGGACTTGGCAACACTGAATGACGGTCCCCGTTGTCGCGCAAGATAAATAAGATAATGACATCTAGTGGAGAAGATTTGTAATAAGATTAATGTCAATCAGATATTATGTTCAATGTTTGCGTAAATAAATACGGGAAAAAGATTGATTTGTGGCTTTGAAAATCGATATCGAATCAACCACATAAAAAAACAACATCAACAACAACAACAAAATGATTAATCGAAAAATTGATTTTTTTTTGCCCAGCCCTAGTTTATGCTGTGTTTGCCTGCAACAGAGTCGAGGTTCTGGCTGTAAGTGGGCTAGCTAAGGTCTATTTTGGCGTACCTATTGTTCTCAATGTGTAAAGATCGATGACAAGCGCCACTTTCCAGCTTCTTCATTAAACTCTCCTGACACTAACTTCTTCCCTCCGGGCATCAACTCAACCCCAGCTGCATGCTCAAGATCCCAGAGTAGTGCAAGGATATATGTTTCCAGACTACGGCATATGCCTGCAGCACCGGCAGTGGCATCTTTATCACATCCTTCTGCTTCTCATGATGGCTGATTTGAGGAGAGTTTTCACACATACACCAGCTATATGGCTTACAGCTACTTCTACTATTACAGTGAGTGATCATTACAAGAGAACACATGCTGCATTCCATTCAACTAGGAAAATCAGAATTTCTAACTTCCTACTTGGAAAAAATGCAACAGAATTGCATTTTAAGACAAACATCGAACATGTTGGAAATGTGTGTGTGATGTCACACAAACATAGCGGCATGCAGGATAAACATTCTCTTTTAAACAAGTAAAATGCATTGGTGAGTCGAGGTTTCAATGCGTTCACGGCATGCCGGAATTAAAGTAATTGTGACATTACAACTTGTAAAATCTGTATTTTCCATTCCCTTTCATTTTTTACTGTTAAACAACAGACTGATCTTGTGTTGCCACCTTGTGGACAAACTATTTAGTGCAAAAAATAAATAAATAAAGGTACATGTGTGAGAAAAATACACATATACTACTGTATGTTGATGATGACATTGCATCTCACGATATATCCTAGTGTATGTGTATCATTCATTTAGCAGGAGCTTTTATCCAAAGCAACATAACAACTGCTACTTGTGTTATTGTTTGTCTATTGATTACTCAAACTGCACATTAATTTTGCTGTTAATTGTGTTACCATAGAAATGCATAATTCTAAATACAGTGGCATGAAAAGCCCTGTGTAGAACGTCCAGGTTGTCATCTAGTAATTATGGTAATTACAACATGGTGTGAGTGCAGCACTACTCTTTCTTTGTTGATAACTGAACTAACGTTAGCCGTTGTGTTTCCTTTATATGCCATCTTGAGTGTCAGGCAATGGAATCAGGTAGGAATATTCAAAATTAATGATTTTAATTTAGCTGTGCTTTAACTAAAATGCACCATGTGGTGAGCTTACTCTTAAATCTTCAAAAAAAAAAAAAACGGAAAAATAATAAAACATACTATGAAGTATTTTTTTTTCATTACAGCAAGTCAAAGTCATCCAGATGGTCTGAGCTGGTACATAGTCTTTGTCTGCTTCTCGCTCAAGCTTTCTTTAGTGCTCTCTCCAGGAGGAAAAATATGTTGTAGCACTGGTGCTTCATGATCCAATCACAGTGCTTGTCTCGTTATAACTAGCTGTCAATGAGAGCATTTGAGCATGAGGGGACAGCGTGACCATCGCACAGTTCTTGTTTGTTACTGCATTAAAGCTGACTGCTATGTGGGAATACTCCAGAGGGCCATTAAAAATCCTGAGGACAGGCTGTATTAGGGATGCCTTTAAGTGCAGCTCTCCTCTTACAAACTTCTTTTGTATCAGGCTGTGTTGTTTTTTAATGTCAAACTTTCATTGCCTATAAATACATATTCCAGCTGGTCAGTTTTGTCTGGTGGTGATAACATCATGCTTTTAGATAACTTTTTTTCCAGTTGTGATGGAGTAAATCAATGGAGAGTTTCTTTTTATGCACATTCCTGCGGTGACAGTCAATGTATTGCTTGGTCAGATTCCACATACTACAATTACATAACTGTCCTGGCTTGAATATGAATAGGTATTTAATGATTATTTGCCAGAATCAATAATACTGAACAAAGAAGCTCTCTCGGGGTTAGAGAAGTTGATTAAAACAGCTTATACTTCACACAGATATAGTCACTGTTACAAATAAGGCATCATTTTATGTTTCCAGTTGAAGCTCATTTGATAGATAAACATGAAAATCAACGAATCCGGTCACAAAAGATTAATTCCAATGCAAAGCATCTGTATATATGGTACAGGGCTTTGGTTGCACATCTACAGCTTCTTCAAAACCAGATATGCATTGTATCACTGCCATCTATTGGTTGAAGTTTGTAAATACCTCTCATTTAAAAGAAGTTCACTCAAAAATGGTATTTTTTTTTAAGGAATCTTCACAAAGCTCTTTGCTATACACTACCATCAAAGGTTTGGAGTTCAAAGCTGTCAAGCTCCAAAAAGCAATATAACAGTAGTCCGTAGGTGCAGAATTACAAGTCTTATGAATTCATACTTAAGCTTTGTGTAAGGAACAGACCGATATTCAAGCTCATCATTAACTGGAAAACTAAATGATGACAGAATTTTAATTTTGGGGGTGAACTCATATTACTTGATGCAACAATCCCTATAGACCAGAACCTAAAACGCTGTTTCATGTCATAAAATTATAGACATGAAACCTTAAAGGTGCAATATGTAAGATTTTTGCAGTAAAATATCCAAAAACCACTAGGCTAGTGTTATATATTTTGTTCACTTGAGTACTTACAATATCCCAAATGTTTCCAACTATTTGTAAATCGTGAGAAAATTGCAATTTTAACCAAGGCTCCGGGACGTGTGAGGAGTCGCCTGTCAATGCCGTCATATCCGCGTTACCCTCGGTTTCCAGTTTTATTTTGTAGAAACCATGGAAACACCACAGACGCTTTAATATATTTACACGTTTTAATAGACAAGGGAACATCTGTTTTGATAAATTAATAGACAGAAAACTAATTATTGTTATATAGCTCAACACGTTTAGTCTTTTTGTTTAAATCTAATTTTCTTGATTTTTTGCGAGTACCATGCTTTACCATGCCTCAGAGAAAAACACTATTTTGTGAAGTAGCTAACATAGCATAATCAGATGCAGCTTTATTTTTATTAACAGTAAAAAATAATTTTCTCCATCATACAATACGTTTTAAAATTAGTTGCATGCCATTTATCAACACAAGCCATCCAGCATATATTCTAAAATCGATCTATCTTACTGCAGTGTGTAACAGTGTCTCACAGCAGCCACCGAGCGAACGCACAGAGTAACATTTTCAACACACTCAAATGTATCTAATATGATAAACAGAGCTGTGTTTCCTCATACTCGTGACCAGAAAAGCGGAAGCAGCGCCGGCGACTGTGTCATAATAAAAGTCCCGCTGCTCGTGAGGCGTGTGTTGATCAATCGCTCCAGCTCCTCGTTCAGTTCCCACAACACTCAGTCCTGCTCTCCTTCATACTACAGTAACGTTATTAATCACATCCATGAACATGATTTCTTCCCGACTCCAATCCCTATTCTATTCCACCGTCTGTTGAGGTGAAGACCACATGTCCCAAGATTCCGCGCTTAAACTTGGTGTCATCAAGCTACGCCTTTGTTTTGAATAGGCCTCTAGCGACCTCTAGCGGACAGAAAATATTACATATTGCACCTTTAACAATATGAACAGTACTTTTTTTGTAGCAGTCAAATGCAGAGACAGATGCCATCCCTCATTATAATAAGTTTCTGCTTCAAAAGGTGACATTTCAGCAGGTACAAATGAGTTCACAAGATTTTGGCCCCAAGGACACACATACTGTAGAGGACAGGGCGTGTAATTGAATCCAGCGCCCGTCCTTTTGATGGCCGTCCACTCAATGCCACTGCAATGATTAGAGGGAAAAAACACCTATAAATCACTGCTCGTCCACCACAGCCCTGCCATTTCCACAAGCCTGACAGAATATAAATTATGTTTACAAAAATGGAGTCTTTACAGAAAGCTGCTCCAAAACATAATTACAGCTTGTAAAATTTGGCACTGTTTTCACACAAAGCAAAGGTTGGACAGAAAGAAATGGAATTTGTGAATTTGGAAAATGTGTAGCAGTCTCACCTGGCTTTAGGCACTCTCATAAAGGCACTTTTATGAGAATGACCTCTGGTGACATTATCAGGCCTTCATGAGACTCTTAAATCTCATTAGGTTTAAAGAGATTCTTTATAGGCATCTATGGTTCCATGAAGAACCTATAACATATTACTGACTTGATGTGTAAACATTATGGGAAGCACGCTAGCCAGGTGGGATTTAAAGGTGCCGTAGAACGTCTTTTTAAAGATGTAATATAAGTCTAAGGTGTCCCCTGAATGTGTCTGTGAAGTTTTAGCTCAAAATACCCCATAGATTTTTTTAAATTAATTTTTTTAACTGCCTATTTTGGGCCATCATTAAATATGAGCCGATTTAGGCTGCGGCCCCTTTAAATGCTCACGCTCCCCGCCACCCTCGAGCTCTCAACTATAATACAGTGCATTTACAAAGTTCACACAGCTAATATAACCCTCAAAATTGTTCTTTACAAAGTGTTTGTCATGCAACATGTCTAATTGCGTAAGTATGGTATTTATTTGGATGTTTACATTTGTTTCTGAATGAGTTTGATAGTTTGCTCCGTGGCTAAAGCATGTTCGACATGTTGAATCGCCGTCGGAGCTTGACGGTCCGTTGGGCCATCTGATCATTCTGATTGGCTGTTCAGCTACTGCCACCTGCTGGTACAGAAAGGCATTTCATCTTACGCAGGCGCAGAACGGACGTGCTACTTGGCCGTCGGCTGTCGATTTGGTGTGTCAGGCCAACTTTGGACCCAGACGCTGCTGACATGAGCCAACCCCACAGTCTGCTTTCGTCGCCACTAGTTCATCGGCTTGGTGTGTTCCTGCCTTAAAGGGTTAGTTCACCCAAAAATGAAAATAATGTCATTAATTACTCACCCTCATGCCGTTCCACACCCTTAAGACCTTCGTTAATATTCGGAACACAAATTAAGATATTTTAGTTGAAATCCGATGGCTCAGTGAGGCCTCCATAGCCAGCAATGACATTTCCTCTCTCAAGATCCATTAATGTACTAAAAACATATTTAAATCAGTTCATGAGAGTACAGTGGTTCAATATTAATATTATAAAGCCACGAGAATATTTTTGGTGCACCACAAAAACAAAATAATGACTCACTGCATGAAAAGTGGGATTTTCGTCCCTGTAAACGGCTGGAAATCTCCCTAATTTCGACAATTAACGACAATTTACAGCCTGTGAACATTGCATTCATCTGTGCCACATACTGACGGAAAGGAACCAAGATGTATGTGGAGCTCGCGGAGGCGCTAATTAGCATATGAATAGCAGCGCCCGCACCTTTCCAGAGAATGGCTTGAATTTCCTCACTTAGTATTGGTTGAAACTACTACATTTAAACAAGAAAAATCACTCGTGATTGGTTGGCAGATCTGTTACTATTGGTCACCCTGAAATTGACATAGCAGAAAAATGCAATTATTTTTAATAACATTACAAGCAGACATATTTACAAAACAAAAAACAATGAAGTAGTAAATCATAAATGTGTTTCAACTGAAGCTACCGTTATATGTTAAAGTGCAGTTAAATTGTTCAGTAAAAGCTTCTAGCAGTTTTGGTACGGCCTCTTCAGTTGAGACATCCCGTCCCAGCTCTCGGCTCAATGAGGTCACACCTTTTCCCACAATCCCACATGGCACAATGTTGTCAAACCAACTCATGTCTGTGTTGCAGTTAAGAGCCAAACCATGAGAGGTGATGTATCTTCCACAATGGATTCCTGCAGAACAAGACAATTACCAATAAAATTCTTCTCTTGAACTTTATTTGTACAAAAAGTGCAGTGGGGTCCTGATTTTCTTTCTTGTTTAAAGCTGTGTGTGAATATATTGTTTGAACATTTTATACAAAGAAATTTTATGACAAAACCAAATGAATATTTTATACATTTAATCTGCACTGTTTTTAACAGGGAACATTATCGTGAAAGCGTAATTCCAAAAAAGCTGACAATGTGCAAATTAAAGATCACAGATGCAGCCGGATCTTTCCATAATGACCAACGCAATCTGGCTTAAAGGTGCTCTATGTAAGAATGGCAGCTAGTGGTTGAAATGGGTACTGCAGTCCAAATTCAAAATATTGTTTGCCCCGCCCCCTCCTCCTCAGACTTGATGCTCTCGCGGGTTGCCAGTTTGAGGACACGCAACAGGAGCAAACTCAATTGACATTGGAAGGTGAGGAGACTTACACACTGTAAGATAATTAGTTGATTTATTGATTTATGATGAGTTGATATCGCGTTTTTATATGCTCCCGTTCATAGAGATTTTAGATGGATGCTGAGGCTTTTTAGGTTGGGTAGAATCTGCAATCTCTGACCCAGTTTATTCGCTGGCTTCCATGGCTAGAATTCGCTGCATGTGTTTTACGCCAACTGGCAACCCGGGGTGGTGAAATACTATTGGGTAAATTGACAATGTGTGATCTTGCACAGACCTAAACAAAAACAAATTCCGACAAAAAACGCAAATTTCAAAGTAAAATAACAGGCTGTAGCAATGGTTTTCAGAGAAACGAGTATGTGAACTGAGCATGTTTAATAAATATCTGCAAACATATTTTGGTATTTTTATGCTTTAGTACAGTCAAAAACTTACATAGAGCACCTTTAAAGGTTAGTTCACCCAAAAATGAAAATTATGTCATTAATGACTCACCCTCATGTCATTCCAAACCCGTAAGACCTCCGTTCATCTTCGGAACACAGTTTAAGATATTTAGATTTCAATTCAATGGAATCAATTCAATGGAAAGGATTCCGGAAGAGAAGACAATGCTGAATAAAGTCGTAGTTTTTGTTATTTTTGGACCAAAATGTATTTTCGATGCTTCAACAAATTCTAACTAACCCACTGATGTCACATGGACTACTTTGATGATGTTTTTATTACCTTTCTGGACATTTCTGTATACCGTATACATTTTCAATGGAGGGACAGAAAGCTCTCGGACTAAATCTAAAATATCTTAAACTGTGTTCTGAAGATGAACGAAGGTCTTACGGGTTTGGAACGACATGAGGGTGAGTCATTAATGACATAATTTTCATTTTTGGGTGAACTAACCCTTTAAGACATGCTTTTTTTGGGTGGTAAATAATGGCGCAAATACCAGTAAATTGACTAGCGGAAACCTTAGTAAATCACCTTTAATTTAAATAATTTCCTCTAGTGTTCTCAAAAGTACCGACTTCGGTACTGAAATTTTAAAAATGTGATGCTTTGAGCAGATTCGTAAACACCTCTGATTGGCCATTGAGTTCACGCGCTCATCGGATATGTAAGTAATTGGCTACAATGATCAATGCTTCAAAAACATGTTGTAAATAGTCATCAGTGACGCTCTTCACCGAGCACTTACACAGATACACACGGGAGTGTTTGGAAGCAGGCGTCTATCAGCGGACCGGTCCCGTGCGTTGATCATTGAAGCCAATCACAGACATATCCGATGAGCGCATGAACACAGTGGCCAATCAGATGTGTTTACGAATCCGCTCAACAGCGCTCAAACAAAGCGTCACATTTTTTAAATTTCGGTACCGACTTGGTATCACGGTCAGTACTTATGATAACATTACTCTCCTCCCATAAATTTTGCATCTGAAAGGGAAACTCCTAATGCATATGCAATGAGGTCAGCCAAAAATAACCCTGTCCACACCTAATTTCAGCGCTAATTTATCACTGAGTGTCTTTAGTAAATCCCAACAGTAGTCTTTTAGGGTTTGTACTGACAGAAGATGATAGTAAATCTGGCCCAAAATGTAAACAAATTGTGACATTGAAAATGCTCTTGGGAACATTCTATACACTATTGGTCACAGAGTTTGGGGTCAAGTAAGATTTTAAGAAATTAATTAATACTTTGCAAAGATGCATTAAATTGATCAAAAGTCAATGTAAAGACTTTTACATCATTGCAAACAAATTATTTTAACACTATGTGCACCTTAAAATTCTATTCAAAGTATCCTGAAAAAAAACAACAACATATGGTTTCCACAAAAATATTAAGCAGCACAACTGATAATAATAAGAAATGTTTTTTGAGAACCAAATAAGCATATTAGAGTGATTACTGAAGGATCATTTTAAAATGTATTTTTAAAAAAATCAAAGTTTGTTTATATTGTAATAATATTCCACAATATTATTTACTGTATTTTTAATTATGTCAATGCAGCCTTGGTGAAACGTCTTTCAAAAACCTTAAAAAAAAAAAAAAAAAAGCCACCCCAAACTTTTCTATGGTAGTCTATTAATGTATATACACTGTACATATCAATATATAATATCAGTTATTTCAAATATTAATAATTTAGAGTATTACCTAATAAAATGCTACAATGACGAACAGGCTAGTTCATCAAAAGTTTTCTATTTGTTTTTAAAAGAAATTAATCTACTTAATATAATTCCAGTACACATACATATACTCTACGAGTTAAAAGTTTGGAAACATTACCATTTTTAATGTTTTTGAACAAAGTCTTTTCTAACAATATAAATATTTACTATCACTTTAACACATCCGTGCTGAATAAAAGTATTAATTTCTTTCAAAAAAAAAAAAAGAAAGAACAAAATTACTGACCCCAAACTTTTGAATGGTAGTGTGTATTGTTAGAAAAGATTTATATTTTGAATAATTGCTGTTCTTTTTAACCTTTTATTCATCAACGAATCCTGATAAAATGATCACAGGTTCCAAAAAAATATTAAGCAACAAAACTGTTTTCAACATTGATAATAACTGAGTATCAAATCATCATATTAGAATGATTTCTGAAGGATCATGTGACACACAAGACTGGAGTAATGATGCTGAAAATTCAGCTTTGCATCACAGAAATAAATTATATTTTAAAGTATATTAAAATAGAAAAACATAATTTTAAATTGTAATAATATTTCACAATATTATTGTTTTTTTCTGTATTTATTATAGCATATGAGACTTCGTTCAAAAACATTCACAATAGTAATGTTTCCAAACTTTTGACTGTTAGTGTATTCGTCTTTCCAGTTTTGACGACTTTACTATTGTTCTAAAATGTGCAAATTAATAATAATGAATAAAGAGCAGGGGTGTCCAAACTTTTGACCAGTAATCAGTATTTATAAAGGAAATGTAAACCTAAAAATGTACTTACCAATTGCACAAATTTTGTTGTTGCCCACCCAGACACCTGTATCTGGAGAAGTGGAGGCGTTGATCCCAAATTTGCTGCACATCTTGATCACAGTCCTTTCCAGTTCACACACATACCATCTCACACTCTTCTTAAAGCAGCCCAGGTTGAGGACAGGATAACACACTAACTGACCAGGTCCATGAAACGTTATTAGACCTCCTCGGTTGGTACGGAAGAAGTCTGCGCCCAGCTCTTTCAGTCTTCGCTCCTCCTCAGGAGGGTAAGGAGCCTGTCTGATGCCAACGGTGTACACAGGCTCATGTTCACACAGTAATAAAGTGTTTGGGCTGATGCTGGACCAATCCAGATGTTGCTTTATGTGCAGCTGCTGTATCTTCAAAGCACTGCCGTAGGAAATCCTCCCTAAATGCAGCACCTTGACAGCAGCTTTACCGACTGACATTGTGTTTTCAGATGAGCTTTTGAAGCATCAACTATAGGTGGAAAATAAAGTCACAATTAGTTCCATATTTTACCCATAAAACATCATTCAAAGGAGGTTGGCATGACATTGTGAAGCAATGAAAGCAGTTTCCTGCACTGTAATTTTCAAAGAATCAAAGAAAAGTAACTTTTTTTCATTATAATGCTGTTTTATGGAATCATGTTGTGTATATTACGTGCTGATTACAATAAATTTTATTTTATTTTTTTTACATTTCATGTATGCTATTTATCAACTACCCATATTTTCTGCAATTAATCTGATACATTTTAGGAAAAATCCAACACTAACTGTAATGTCCTCATTTCACACCAGCTTTAGCACAGGATGCACCGAATACAAGGATTATAAGCGCAAGTTCCAACATAAAGTGATGTTTAACGATCACAGAGCTCGATGTGTCTGTTAAAGGACAGTCATTCTTACTGTACGCTGCAATGCTGCCAGTGCGGACTTACTCTGCTTTAACTCCAGAGGGTGAAGGCGGAGGCGAGATGCATCACTGCCATCTACTGGTTTGGTGCACTACATACTAAACTTCAACTTTACATCAAGAAAAAGCATCGTTTACAATAAAAATAAATAAATAAATAAATAAATAAATAAATAGCAATTGGTGATTCTCTGACTCTGACACTGCAAAAGCATCCTGAGTTAGGCTACAGTTTCATACCCCTTGAAGAATATACAACATTTTAATAATTTTAACAAAATAAGAATTGCATGTTATTTTTATTTAATACTGTCCTGAATAAGCTTATTTCACCTAACAGATGTTTACATACACTCCACAAGACAAAATGACTGAATTTAAAAAAATGAAACTGTAGCCTAACTTAGGATGCTTTTGCAGTGTCAGAGTCAGAGAATCACCAATTGCTGTTTACATTAATTTCCCATCACAGTTTATATTAATGTTTAAATGAAATAAATGGTATTAAAATTCAAAGTAATCACTTTGGTAATCTAAAATACTTTTCGGATGTAACTGTAATTTGATTACCACCCATTTAAAATGTAATGAAATGCAATTGCTCAAATTTTGTATTTTAAATACGTTTAACTTACTCCCCAACCCTGAATACTGAGTACTGAAAGTATACACTTAACTTAATCTTAATATATATATATATATATATATATATATATATATATATATATATATATATATATATATAAGATTAAGTGAAGTGTCCAAATACTTTGTGACCAGTGTATAAAAAAAAAAAAAAAAAAAAAAAAAAAAAAAAAAGAATTTGTCTTTCCACCGCTGCACGTGACGTCACGACAGGGCGGGGCTTGTGTTCAAACCCAGACGCAGGCTCATACCAATGAAAATGGCGGCGGTGGGGTCCGCCAAATCCACTGGACTGGGGCAGAGAAGCAAAAGCAGGCCTGGCGCTCACACCGCTCCTCTGTCTCTGGAGGAGGCCCGGTGCCCAGTGTGCTCAGAGATCCTCCTGGAGCCCGTGACGATGCCGTGTGGACACTCGGTGTGCCTGCACTGCTTCCAGCGGACGGTGAAGCTGATCAGCCTGTGCTGTCCGCTGTGCCGGCTGCGAGTGTCCAGCTGGGCCCGTAAACAGTCCCGGGAGAAGAGCCTGGTCAACACCGAGCTCTGGGAGCTGGTCCGGCTCAGTCACCCGGAGAGATGCAGGCGGAGGATGGAGCAGAGGGATGGAGAGATCGCGGACGGAGGTTCGTGCGACTTGACATATTACATAATCATGAGTTTGAAATAATTATTTACGCTTCGGGAAATCGCGGCATGACATAACAGACAGTTTCAGTGATTTCAGTTCAGATGACCGTTTCACCAATAACCCGATAATAATACAATATTTTTTATTATTGAGTGTTTCCATCGCAAACGATATGAAGCCAGAAAATCTGACCAGTGAAACTGGAAGGATAACAGTGTTTTGTTGGGGGGCGTTCACACAGGACTGTGTTTTTCTCGGTCGGTCCGTGTCGCGTCGCGTCTGGCGCGTCGCGTTTTCAACTTGATTAAACACAACTAAAGAAGATTTTAGTGGCTAATTTGATCAAACACGTTCAACATAATTTTTTGGAGTATATATACACATGGTGTTTTGCTGGTTATTTTTGCCAAATTGTTCAGAGTTCATCAGTTTTCGGACGTCATGGGAGCAGATAGAGTAGAAAAGGGACAAAATGATAATACCTGACTTTAAAAAGTATTGACAATACATGAATTTAGACTTTATAAAGTGTTGAAAACACCTGAATTTAGACTTTATAAAGTTGAAATTAATTTAATTTTTTTATAATAATTAATAATAATAATAATAATAAAATGTTTTTTAGTTACTTGCTATATTTTAAAGATTTACAAGACAATCTAGTGTGATATCCTGGTTGTTTGTAAACTTGAATGTAAAACTGAGTGGTAACTTGTCCAGACATGTGTGTGTCCAGTGGGAGGAGCTGGTGACTGAACTGAGAGCATCAAATGTGTTTATCATGGTTTGGTCCCATTAGTGAGTTTGACTTGGTGTTAGGAAGAAGGAAGCCAATTGGCCATTTTTGTGATTTCTGATATGTTTTCATATCGTAGAGATTTTTCGTGCACCTGTACCAATTCATAAGTCTGGAGAAATGCGTCAAGAGTACGAGAAACAAAAGATGAAGGTAAGTTACTGAGGTGTGACACTAAATTGTTTGCACTCTTTATTGCCATTGTTCATGACATTATTTTTTGCCTACACTTAGAAAAAAAATTATAGTATTACAGTGTTCTTGGACATATACCATGCTATTTATTCTGGAGTACTTATAAATACCTTGGTATTAACATTTGATAAAATTACTATTGTTCCAACAAAGTGGAAAAGTCCACAAACAAAATGCAAAGGACTTCTGATTTCTAATAATCTTGTTCTGCTTGTTCTACATGAAATACAGTTTTAGATATGTGTGTGTGCGTGTATATATATATATATATATATATATATAATATAATATAAAGCACAGGTTTGTTTTTTCAGGGTGGATGCAGTGAAGAAACTGAAGAGAGAAAGAAAAAAATCCATAGAAAGGAAGAGTGTGGGATGCTGAAACATTGTCAATATCCTGTATGTTCAAAACTCTTCTTCGTTGTTACTTGCTTGGGTCTAAGCTGGGTGTAAACATGCACACATACAGTTAAAGGGTTAGTTCACCCAAAAATTAAAATTCTGTCATTTATTACTCACCCTCATGCCGTTCCACACCCGTAAGACCTTCATTCATCTTCAGAATATAAATTAAGATATTTTAGTTGAAATCCGATGGCTCCGTGAGGCCTGCATAGCCAGCAATGACATTTCCTCTCTCAAGATCCATAAATGTACTAAAAACATATTTAAATCAGTTCATGTGAGTACAGTGGTTCACCATAATATTATAAAGCCTATTTATATACAAAAAAACTTTATAATATTATAAATATATTAATATTATATTTTTATGCACCAAAAAACAAAAACAAATAACGACTTATTTAGTGATGGCCGATTTCAAAACACTGTTTCAGGAAGATTCGGAGCATTATGAATCAGTGTATCGCATCATAATTCGGATCGCCTGTCAAACCACCAAACTGCTGAAATCATGTGACTTTGGCACTCCGAACCGCTGATTCGACATGCTGATTCATTATTTGGCGCACCAAAAATATTCTCGTCGCTTTATAATATTAATATTGAACCACTGTACTCACATGAACTGATTTAAATATGTTTTTAGTACATTAATGGATCTTGAGAGAGGAAATGTCATTGCTCCCTATGCAGGCCTCACGGAGCCATCGGATTTCAACAAAAATATCTTAATTTGTGTTCTGAAGATGAACGAAGGTCTTATGGGTGTGAAACGGCATGAGGGTAAGTAATTAATGACAGAATTTTCATTTTTGGGTGAACTAACCCTTAAATTCATATGCTTCATAATTTGGGATATTTCTTTTTATTAACTATTTTGTTACTGCTTAATTACATTTGCTTGTCCATTTTACACTGTAGTTACTGTGTTTCAGTTCTGTGGTGTGTCAGACTCTGAGAATGAAGAGCCAGTGGGAAAGAGGACCAGACATGTTTCAGCATTTGTACGAAAAACAAGATGCTCCCCTGCTGTCAGTAGAGGGTATTGCACTTATATTTATATTTATATTTAAAATGTATTTATTATTAGTGTTAGAATTATAGAATTAGTGTTAGAATTCATTGTATCTAGAACAGGGGGCCTGGAAAACACTAACATGCAGAAAACATAAACACACACACACACCTATTTATTCCTTATTACGACCATTTTCCACACTTTTGAAAAACAGTCAACACAAACATATGAAAATGAAACATAGAAGCATACAAATTATGTAGTGGCCAAAAGTGGCAAGCAAATTATATTATGTTTGAACTAGGGCTGCCATCGAATAAAAAATTTAATTTACCTCGGCATAGATGAATAACAAGAGTTCAGTACATGGAAGTGACATACAGTGAGTCTCAAACTCCATTGTTTCCTCCTTCTTATGTAAATTAGATTTTTGCAAAAGACCTCCGAAGAACAGACGAATCTCAATATAACACCGACTGTTACGTAACAGTCGGGATCATTAATATGTACGACCCCAATATTTGCATATGCCAGCCCATGTTCAAGCCATTAGACAAGGGCAGCCAGTATTAACGTCTGGATCTGTGCACAGCTGAATCATCAGACTAGCTAAGCAAGCAAGGACAATAGCGAAAAATGGCAGATGGAGCAATAATAACTGACATGATCCATGATATTTTTAGTGATATTTGTGAATTGTCTTTCTAAATGTTTTGTTAGCATGTTGCTAATGTACTGTTAAATGTGGTTAAAGTTACCATTGTTTATTTCTGTATTCACGGAGACAAGAGCCGTCACTATTTTAATTTTTAAACACTTGCAGTCTGTATAATGCATAAACACAACTTCATTCTTTATAAATCTCTCCAACAGTGTGTAATGTTAGCTTTAGCCACAGAGCAAACTATCAAACTCATTCAGAATCAAATGTAAACATCCAAATAAATACTATATTCACAGGAATCGATGTATGCATGCAGCATGAATGACGAACACTTTGTAAAGATCCATTTTGAGGGTTATATTAGCTGTGTGAACTTTGTTTATGCTGGTTAAGGCAGTAGAGAGCTCGGGGGCAGGGGAGCGCGAGATTTAAAGGGGCCGCGCGCTGAATCGGTGCATATATAATTATGGCTCAAAATAGGCTCAAAATCTATGGGGTATTTTGAGCTGAAACTTTTAGGGGACACCTTAGACTTATATTACATCTTGTTAAAACTGGTTCTAGGGCACCTTTAATTAATCTGAGAAATGCGTCATACAGGCACAATAGCTGTATGACAGATGTATCACTTTTATTTCATTTTTCCTTTTTTATTCAAAATATTCACGTGTTAACTGTAGTCTATCATGAACTATAGGCTACATGGGCGCTGAGAACCCACGGAAACACGGGATATTCTCCATTTATTTTAACCAATAAAAAATGACTGCAGATTTCAGATGCAATGTTTTTTTTTTTTTTGTTTGTTTGTTTTTTTTTTTTCGTTTTTATAGTTCACTTGAGGGAGTTGCTATGGCATTTTTTAACGAGGCATGTCGAGTGTGCAGCACGAATCTCTCCACAAAACTTGCACGCTCTCAAATATAGTGTCCTCATGTCTACTCTGGCTCTGATATTACGTGTGCGCACTCCGTTATGTGGGCAGAAACATAAATAGGTGCCTGTTGTCAAATATTTAATTAGGGCTGCACGATTAATCGCATGCGATTGTCATGCGTGTCTCATCAGTAAAGCCGGTTCTGTGATTAGCGGTAAATGTCCATCACCTGCTTTCAAATGGAGCGGCACTTAATATACAGAGCCGTAGTTCGCGGACAAGCTACGCAATATCGTGTTCATAATCGAAGGCGATTCATCTGTGATTATGAACGCGATATTGCGTAGCTTGTCCGCGAACTACGGCTCTGTATATTAAGTGCCGCTCCATTTGAAAGCAGGTGATGGACATTTACTGCTAATCACAGAACCGGCTTTACTGATGAGACACGCATGACAATCGCATGCGATTAATCGTGCAGCCCTATATTTAATTGTGTTTTGTCATTTATCATGTCAATTGATCTATAATGCACGATGCGTCAGCGTCAACGCCAGCCAAAGTGCAAAAGCACGTTTAAATTTAGATTCAAATCGATCGCCTTTCGCCTTTCATATTTTAAATTTTATGGACATTCTAAGTGGATTCTGTAGGCTATATCATGCAGTGAGTTGTTGCCCTGCATCATATTCATCTTCAGTCAACTGCATGAATAGCAGATGTCCTATGTAGGTCTGCGGGCGGGGCAAGTGCATTAAATGCATTAAAAAATTTAAATTCCCAGCCCTAGTTTGAACATATTCAGAGATGTAATATGTGTAGATTTCAGCTATACAAAGTTCTGTCATGAAACTCTAGATGGCACAGGCTGATAGGTCTTTAACTCAGTCTGCTTGCAATCACATCATTCTCTATAGGGCACAGCTGATTGGTTCCTGCTGTATCAGTAACCAATGAGCTCACTGCTCAACCTTCAAATACTTGGTCAGCATTTGCTGTAGCAGCTCTTTCAGCAACCCTCCACCTTCCTCAGCTCCACCTGTATAGATCTGCTACAGGTAATTCATATATGCTATATTGTACAGCAGCAGCATGTCTTACTTGCTCACAGCAGCGTGTTGTGCATGTATCAGCAGTAGAAAGTCCTGTACTTGCTCTACAGCAGCAGCAATATTCCAGATCAATTCCGCCAAGACCAAACATATCAATATTGTCATATCCAAAACTATGCCAAAAACTGAGAGTTGTCATGACAGAAATATATTCATATTCACTCAGCAGTCATAAAAAAGAAAACAAACTAATAATTAGTGTAAATATAAATGCATGACAATGCATTAATAGAGCCAGAACTGCCACAAACATAAACTACAACACCACTGTTAATATGCGAAGATACTAGTATCAGTCAGTGCTAATCTCAAACTTTCCAAATGTCACATAATTTGCCATTGTGCTTACAGCTGTCTTCATAGCACTGCTGTTCAGAGGAGCAGGAGCTGTACAGATTCTGAGGACGGCAGAGGAAAAAGCAGAGTTCACACACATCATGCCATTCCTGACAAGGTATAACATTTCAGTTATTGCCTGAATGCATCTGTTCAAATAATCATCAGTCTAATTTGTTGTTTAGGGTGAATCGGTAATTAAAACACCAGTCCTGTTGTTCCAAGAAATATATTTGGTTCTCAACTCAATTTCAGAGTGCTGAAATTTTTTTTTATTAAGCAACCATTTAGAAGATACATATATTAAAAGCGGATTATAGTACAGTTGTTACTTTCTTTAGAGCATTCTTCTTCATATCTGGCCCTGGAGGTCTTACTAAAGTCTTGCAGAGTTGAGGCCCAACCCTAATTAAACGCACATGAACAAGCGCACATGAATCAAGGTCTTCCTTAAGGATTACTAAAAAATTAGGGCCAGGTTTGAAGAACTCTGTACTAGAGTCAAGTCAAGTCAAGTCAAGTCAAATTTATTTATATAGCGCTTTTTAACCTAAGGTATACTTCATTTTCCTTGTTCTATTCCGTTGAGCGCACAAACCACCTTAGACCACTCGCACATGCGCTGTTGTCCGCACGACCACAAGAATGACAGGCTGCATGTGGACGGCGTGCACAGACATCAGCAGACTGTGTTGATAATGAAAATTACGTCACAAACAGGCAGCCGTCCGGAGTGGAACACGGACACAGGAAGTACGTTTTTGGCTTTTCTTTGTGGATCGAACCAGCCTTACTGCGCTTAAACAGTGGAGTTTACACTACACCAGAAAACACTGCATAATAGATTTCAGTGCGGAAAGTGACACTTTGTTGTTCAGCCAGTTTTTAACATCTGCAATGCACCAAAATGAGAATTTCATGTAGGTCCATTTGTGATTTCAGAAATCCAATATATTGCAATTTGATTTTACAACTGACTTGGAATTTTTTCCACACCCTAAAATTAATCTTGTGCATTCCTGTTTATCAACGCACGACTAGAGCTTTCTTTAGTGTATAGGTGCGTGCGCGCCAAGTTGGATTTAACGTAATTATGAGATTTCAACTTGTGTAAAGAGATGAAAAATTTTCTGAGAGCTCTGACTTGTACCATGTGACTGCTGTAGGCTACCACCTGACCACTACAGATTCATTTTGGCATTGATAGTGTTGCTGTAGAAACGCATAATTCTAGGGGTGTGACGAGACAATTGGCTCACAAAACAAGACACAAGATTGGGTTCATGAGAATGAGATGAGATTTTTATTATTTTTCACATTATTTTTAAGAAATCCTCAATGACAAAATTCATGACTGAAAAAATAGTCTGTAGGTGCAATTTGAAATGTTTTAACTAATCATCATGTAATGAATGTCATTTCAGAAATTAGAACTGAAATGACATTCATTACATGATGATTAGTTTATATTAGGGCTGGGTAAAAAATATCGATTTATCGATTTTTAATCGATTCTCATTTTTACGAACCAATATCGATTCTTAAATCCCAAGAATCGATTAGTCTAGTCTGTTTTCAGTTGAGCAGAATATGTAGCGCCTCCCATCCAATAAATCACAATAATCTTTGTGCTTTGTTACTTTTGATATGAAGCAAAGTCTCCGATTTCAAATGTTATTATGAGATTCATAAAATAAATACCGTTTTGGTGCTGTTTAATGTGGCGTGACAGATCGCTTTAGCACCTCAGTTAAAGAGAAGCGGCAGCACGAGCGCATGTGAACATCCTCTCCTCCGCTTTAATACCAGTTACAGCGCGAAATAAACATGAATAAACATCTGAAGGTATGTTAAAATGTACAGTACAACTTACCGAAATCCGTATCATGTCTCGTGTAATCGCTTAATCAGCGTTTCTGCGGAAAGACGTCAATAAAACAGCTTAAAAACAGTGTCACATAACGTCACATTTACCTCAGAAAAACATATTCAGTGACCATAAACTCGTTAGTCAGCTAGAAAAGTGTACTCTAGAAAGCAACATTCTGATAAATATAGCTGTGCACCGTTACATATTCATTATCATTTTTAATGTTCTTCAATATTTAATGCATGTTTGAATAAATCAGTTATGACAGCCACGATTTAAATGTTTATATTTCAAAAAACGAATTGGAGTAGAAATATGATTATGTAATTCTAAACTTTATCTATAATAAAAGCATTGAGTGTAATTTAAGTGTTTGTAAATAAATAAGTTAATTTAACCTTCAATATTATTATAGTTGTACCAACTGACTTACATGTAGCAATAGTTTACAGCATTAGTTGAGAGATTTTTCCTCTAGAAAATTTGTCATGTACTGTAACTGCAATAACTACATCCAAAATAATCGATATCGAATCGAATCGAAAGCATGTGAATAGTAATTGAATCGAATCGTGAACATTGTGTCAATACCCAGCCCGAGTTCATATGCATTGATAATTCATATGCAATGAAAGACAACAATGTACAAGCACTGTAAAAGGTTTTGCCACAAACTCAACTAACTGGCTTCTCTCCTGTTTGATTTCACACGAGTCTCTTCAGACCTTACTGTACATGATTTATGAGCTTCCAGAACTTCTTATTGAAGCTGTGTGTGACCTCCTAATTGAACTACTTTCCACAAATTGAACATAGAATTAAAAACAGTACAAATGACAAAAATAAATATCACATTTTTTTCTTAGTCTTGTGCAAACAATAAGAAACAATAATAACACAACCATAATCAAAGTACTCTCTCAAAATTCAAAATGCAAACAGACTAAAACACTACACAGCCCAGCCTGAAATAAGTTTGATATTGGGAGACAGGCTAATGTATCCTAATTTGCGCGCATTAGGTAGCTCGCGTTTTACTTTCACTTTCGAATTCGTGATCACACGTACTCTATGAATAGGGAGCGGTGGTGCTGAGTGTGAACTCTACAAGATTAGACATTTATTAGATGCTTAGGCTCTGTTGCGCAACAAATCCTCCACCATGGTCTTGTCAGTCATCACGCCTTACTCGTCACATGATCAGTGAACTGTTATTACTGCTGCACAGTGTGCGACTCTGCAGCTCATGCTGGATGAGCAAAGCATACGTTTACAATTGAAGTGACCATTTTACAACTGAATTAAATGGATTTATTTTTATAAAAAAGCAAAACGACAGTGGAGGCGGTGCTGTGGTGGGCACCGTAATGTAATGTAAACGTAACGGTGGCGTATTCTATGCTAATTTCACCCTCACGCTCCGTCATGGTCATCTCGTCACACCCCTACATAATTCTGATTCTGAGGATGTGAACAGCTCTGAGTTAAATGTCACGGGTTGTCATCTCCGTAAATAATTACGGTAATTACAATATGGTATGAACACAGCATATAATCACCCTTAAACTTTGCCCACTAAACTACAGTACCTATAGTAGGACTGGCGTGTCCAATCCTGCTCCTGAAGTTTAGCTCCAATTCAGATTAAACACCTGAACCATCTAATCAGTGTCTTCAAAACTACAAGGAACTTCCATGCAAGTGCATTAAGGCAGTTAGGAGCTAATCTGTGCCGCACTTTGGAAGCACAATTGTACACCCCTGTAGTACAAAATAGCATCTGTTGTTGAAATCAGTGGCAGGCTTGACAGTAAACAAATTATCCAGTGAATAGTTATTTTTATTGTCAGTGATATTACTCTACCACTCTTTCCCCTCTCTAGGCTAGCATCACTCATAGTTACAACGCTGGAATCCTTCTTTCCTCGGAGAACAGTCTATCTTTTTCAGCCCCGGTACTGAGCCTAGATAAGAGACACCACTGGCGGGGCATCCACACCTCATCCGTTTCTGTTGTGCTTCAATCGAAACCAGAGAGGTCCATTAGCCCAGAGAGCAATGATAGCATATCGGAAGAACTCAACCATTTCAAGCCTATCGTCTGCTCGCCATGCACACCCCCCAAAAGGTTGCCCGATGGGCGACTTTTGGAACCTACGATCGTGAAGTCGACCCCTAGGAACTTGACACGGACTCTGCACAAGTCCACAAGCTACGAGGCCAGCCCAACCATCTTGCAGAAGTGGAAGCAGATTGAAGTTGATCGTCAGTGCATCAAGGTGACCTCAAAAGGTACAGTCACAAGTCCGATCGCAGAGGATCTTAGCCTTAAATTGAGTCCCGTTGAAGAACAGGACAGCCAACTCTGCAACTGTGCTGTAGCCAAGGACGGCTTAGAGGATCATCAATGCAATTGTGGGTCTAAGGATCGGAAGGATAAACTTGTAGTCTGTAATAAACGACGGCTTATATTTGATCAGTGTAACAAAGAGGAAGATACACAGCCAGTTAGCACTCACATCAGGTCAACACCTCAAACTGTTGCAGATACTTCGTCCCCGAAAAGGCGTAGCAGATGCAAAGCACTCTGTGAACCCACAGAAACTTTAGATAAACACGCTGGACATGGTACTCAGGGTACTGTAGACCCTGAGAACTTAATAAATGAGCCTACCACCCGGAGCTGTGTACTTAACAGACCTACCTCAAGAAGGGGCAAAAAGAGAAGCCACAAAACCAAACACTTGGATGAGAACATACAGACAAAAATATCCCGGACAGATAGCTCAAATGCCTGCGACAGGCTTGATGATCTGATTGTCCGGCGAATGAGTCAGGAAAAGGAGGACAGAGAACTGGCGCTTAAGTTACAAAGACAGTTTGACAGAGAATGCCAAAAAGTGGACCGGCACAAAACAAGTCGTAACAAATACGAACTCAGGTCCTGGGCTACAAAAGATGGGATGGTAGGACACAATACACGCAGATCAGGAAGAATCTCCAAAAGAAATGAGCACTTTAACTATAGCTGTTAAAGGGACTTGCGGTTATAGTAGTGTTTTATTGTAGTGATTTGTCACGGTCACAAACGTTTTCTTTGCTTAGGCACTACAAAGGCTTTCTAATGTCTGGAAAAGTATTGCAAGATAAGGTATTTACTTTTTTGACTCGTCTTTTAACAGATGTGTTTCATCCAAAGCTACTTGCTTTAATCGAGTCCACCTAGAGCAACCTGGGGTTAAGTGCCTTTGCTCAAGGGCACAATGGTCGTAGGAGAGGATTGGGCTCTCAGCAACTTTCCCATTCATGGGGGATTCAAAGCTGCAGTGTTTTGTTTCCAGCTCTGTTACTGTTTAACTGGCTTCTACCACTCAAAAAGAAGAAACTGGGTATATGTTGTTTGGGGGACGGAAAATACATACAGAACTATATATAAGAACTCTGAAAGGCTTTTTAGTACTTCAAGCCAGAGACGATAGTACTCCTTACAATCTCTTTGTGCTCATCACAATCACAATTGCTCCTTAAGAAGTTTGTTTGCATGTTTTAAAGTTATCATAGGACATTTGTACAAAGGTGTAGCTTAACCCTTTATTTGGCATTTCTTGTTTCCAATGGTCTGGGAAGTTTTCTCTTGATGTATCAATCTATCAAACAACTCGTACCAATACATATATATATATATATTTTATGAACGATTTGGGTGGAAAAGAGTAAAATTGTAGCCTTAGGTCAGAAAACTACTCTACACAAATACACAGACACACAAACGCTTGGTCAACGATTTGCAAAAGCACAGTCTTGTTGTACGTAACCTGTTTACTGCGTTCTTGAGTACTAAGGTTTGTTTCTGCTACAATGCTAAAGGCAGTGATAGAGTTGCCTTCAAATGTTTGTGCCATTTAATCAGGATGTATTATTTTTTTAGTTAGTTAGCTAGCTATGAACATGTCAGCAGTTAAAGGGTTAGTTCACCCAAAAATGAAATTTCTGCCATTAATTACTCGCCCTCATGTCGTTCCAAACCTGTAAGACCTTCATTCATCTTCAGAACACAAATTAAGATATTTTTGATGAAATCCGAGGGTTTCTGAGCCACACATAGGCAGCATCGTCATTGCACCTTTTGAGGTCCAGAAAGATATTAAAGACGACTTGACTGCAGTGGTTCAACCTTAATGTTATGAAGCGACGAGAATACTTTTTGTGCGCAAAAACAAAACAAAAATAATGACTTTATTCAACAATTTTTTCTCTTCCCTGACAGTCTCCTATGCTGTTTATGTTGTAGACTCTGTGCAGCACTTCCTTGTTTACGTCCAAACGCCGGCTCAGTATTGGCTGACGCTGTACATGTGAGCACAACGACGCATGCTTGTGATGCTGACGCAGGAGCCGACCAATAATGAGTCTGCGTTCTGATGTAGAACACGGAAGCGCTGCACTGTGTTTACTATGTCAACAGCATAGGAGGCAGTCGGGGAGAAGAAATTGTTGAGTAAAGTCATTATTTTTGTTTGTTTTTTGCGCACAAAAAAGATTTTTCGTCGCTTCATAACATTAAGGTTAAATCACTGGAGTCACATGGACTATTTTAACAAAGTCTTTACTACCTCTGGACTTCAAAAGGTGCAATGACTTTGCTGCCTATGTGTGGTTCAGAAACCCTCAGATTTTATCCAAAATATCTTAATTTGTGTTCTGAAGATGAATGAAGGTCTTACGGGTTTGGAACAACATAAGGGAGAGTAATTAATGACAGAATTTTCATTTTTGGGTGAACTAACCCTTTAAGGTAGAGCCACTTTAAGACAAAATCCAAGGTTACCAACAAAACTATTTTTGTAGTTTTAAGCTTTAAAAAAAGAAGTCATGGACAGTTTTTTTTTTTTTTATATGGTATCTGCAAACAGTGATTGACTGTCGTAAAACTCCAGCAGCAATTCAATGACTTTCTCTAATGCTAGAGCTGCGGAGGTTGGGATCTTAAGATCTCCGATTAAGGGGTTAGGGTTAAGTAACATCAAAGGAGGTGGTAAGTAGTTCACCAGAGAAACTGATCGTAGATTACGGTTTATGCTCTAGCACCCCTTATGGCAGTGCTGAGAATGCAACACTTGTATTACGAATTATTTTGTTAAACTTTTTCATCATTTGAAAACAAACTTGAGTAGAAAGCTCTTGCGTTCACATGTTTGTGTAGAGTATGTTTTGGGCCTAACTGTACAAATATGTTTTTACTATTAAGTAAAATAGCTATAAAATATTTTGGGATGTTAAAACTCTAAAAGGCATTGTGCGAAAATGTTGACCGTTAAAATTTCTGTTTTATTTGTCTTTTTATTATTTAAACAAAACCTAACTTTTTTTTTTCTTTTACATTTCAAGTGTTTTGACACTCTCCAAACTGTAATCTAAATAAAATATAATAAATCAAATTAAGATGATATAAAGTAACTGCATTTTGGATAATGCCACAATGAAAAATTATGCATGCTTACTTGATTTGGCAACTAGCAAAACACAGATGTGGATTTTCTTTAAGACATTAGCTTTCTGTTATTATATTTTTTGGAGTTTCCACATATTCCACTTTTATCTTGATCTTCATGTTCTTAAGGGCTACTTTCATTTCACAACTTTATCTGTTAGGCTTTGTTTCCTAGAAAGATCTATCTTGTGACTTGTGTTTGCCAAGAAAGCTTTAATCATGTTACTTTTGCTGTAATAGACATTCATTTGAACCACATCCATATGCACATACATTTACTCTTGTCTACTTTTGAACTCATTTTATTACAGACAGATCATTTCAGTCCTGTGTACTTCTTTGTAATGTGCCAACATGTCTGATTTCTGCAGTCAGGCAGTCTTTCCTTTTCCTTCTTTTCTTGTTAAGTTCTATACAATTCTGTAGGTTGCCAGATGTACTATTGGAGAAGATAAAATAGATTTTTATGCATTACTGTACTATTTTGGGAATATGACTTGCCTATATTCATACTGATGCAAGGGATTGTTTCTGACTGGCTTTCGAAGCACTTGGATTGTCTTCCATTGTTGAACGGTATTGCTGGACTTGAAAGAGAATGTGGCATATATGAATTCTGTGGAGATGTAAAGCACACATTATATTTATTTGAACAGTACTTTGTAATAATGTCATCTTTTTAAATATTGCCTTTTTACAGCATTTTCTGGTTTCCATCAACAAAACACTAGGAGCGTTATAACTGACATGAAAGGAATTAAATAATGTAGCAAGTTTATGCCTTTTTTTTTTTTGTTTTTTTTTTTTTTGTAAAAGTAGATAACGATTTTTGTTTTGTTTTGAACGGGAGGTATATATATATATATATATATATATATATATATATATATATATATATATATATATATATATATATATATATATAAATTCCTGTTGTTAAGCATATATGCATTGACAGACATCTGATGTATCAATTGATACATTTGCCAGACCTTCTTTACATATTTTTGTCATGTTTACCTTGAAGGAATTCATTGAAGAAAATCGAGATGGAAAAAAAAAAAAAACTTTATTCAATTAATAAAAGGAGATAAAAGCTAAATGTGAACTAGAGGTCTTCGCCTTTATTTCATAACATGGCAAATATACCTCTGTGGGACATTGTCAGGGGTTCAAGCTGGTATATCTGTTTGACAGATGCAAAAACATTTACAAAATTTAAAAAAAGGGAATGATTAAAGATCATGAGGGCATTAGAAGGAGACTTGATAACAAAAGGAGGCTTATTTACTGAGATATCTGAAAGGTTGCTGCTTGTACTCATCATATGACTGCAAACGTGTGTAGAAATAGAAATATATCCTAATGTTCCAAAGTGGGCGGAGCATAGAACGGGAGGTTACCTTCGATTGGTCAGATTCGGTGATGACGTCAAGGTATGTGGCTTTCATGTTAGCGCGGGAAAATAAGTAAGCTTAGCATTCTTAAAAACACATGTATAGTGATCTTCGTGCCAGTAAAGATCACAGTTTTTATTTTCAAACAAGAATTTACATTCGTGTTTGTACTGTTTCAACGTCACCGTATTAGCCACTGTGGACCCGCCCCCTGTGACGTTCACACACACCAAGCGCAGAGCCGTTTCGATTGGACGGTGTTGATGTGATTTTAGCCAATCACACTCACCCAGGTCACAACAAATGAACAGGAAGAAAAGATGGCGGCGAGGAACGGAAAGAATGGTCTACTGGAAAAAGTAAGAAATCTTCTTTATTATATGTTACTTTTTAGGAGATGCGTTTACATTTGTGCAACGGCATTGGGGACACAACATAGTTTATTTATTCATTATTATTATTATTTTCTTTACATATTTCATCTTTCGCACTCGTTATTCGGCCGTGGATGTTGATGGCGCTCGTTTGCGTGTCAGCAGCTGAAACATACACTTGTAAATGAATGCACACGACTAATGTAGCATTTTTATATGATCAAATTAACATGCATTGAAAACTGATGGATTCCGTTTAAATGTCTTGATAAAGAAGATTACACAGCATTGCACACAATATTGTGTTTTGCTCATCATTTCCATAGTCTTCAGCATGATGAACGTTAACGTTATTAAAATAATATCTTCAGGAAACCATATAATATAAAAGGCAAAACTATCTTAATACTAACATAATATCTACTATATGAAATCTATACTATATGCACGAGTATGCAAGCTATATAAAATCTGAAATCCATCAAATACCTTTGCTCTTTTTAAAAATATGTATTAAAATGTTTTGATTATTTTCTTTGTCGGTTGTTGTTAGACACATTAACAAGTCTTTTTGCTACAAGTGGATTTTAGTTTCACAAATACACTAAGTTCTTGTACATGACTGAAATTAATGACTTGCTGTACAATAAGATGCCAGATGTTAATTCAGTAGCTGCACTCATTCAGTGAAGGATTTGTTGGACTGATTTAGATCAAAAACTTGCTTTTTGAGGAATGCATTAATGAATCGTGCTGCTCTAGTAGCAACCATATGTTACAGAGTCCGGCCAGTGAAGGCAATGCAAATAGAAAGATGTAAAAGGCTTATTTTGTAATTTTATTCAATTCAAACTACAAACTTAAAATAAAATGCTAAAATCAGATTGCATGTGTTGTTTCAGTGGAGGATTGATGAAAAGCCAGTGAAGATCGACAAATGGGATGGTGCGGCTGTGAAGAACTCCCTAGATGATGCAGCTAAGAAGGTGCGTTTTTATATATGTAACGGTGCACAAACATGATGGTTCGGTACGTACCTCGGTATTGAAGTCACGGTTCAGTACAGCAGGGGGAGAAAACCAAACATAAAATTGCTTCTTTTTTCTTCTTCTTTATTAAACAGTGGTTTATTGAACAAATTCTCTCTTTCTCTATTCAATTATAATTAACATTTTCTTAAAGGTGCCATAGAAATGAAAATTGAATTTATCTTGGCATAGTTGAATAACAAGAGTTCAGTACATGGAAATGACATACAGTGAGTCTCAAACACCATTGTTTCCTCCTTCTTATATAAATCTCATTTGTTTAAAAGACCTCCAGAAAACAGGCGAATCTCAACATAACACCGACTGTTACGTAACAGTTGCGATCATTAATATGTAAGACCCCAATATTTGCATATGCCAGCCCATGTTCAAGGCATTAGACAAGCCAGAATTAACGTCTGGAGCTGCAGAGTCGAATCAACAGACTTTATGCAAGCTAGGACAACAGCGAAAAATAGCAGATGGAGCAATAACAACTGACATGATCCATGAAAACATGATATTTTTAGTAATATTTGTAAATTGTCTTTCTAAATGTTTCGTTAGCATGTTGCTAATGCACTGTTACCATCGTTTCTTACTGTATTCACGGAGACAAGAGCCTTGTAGTCTCTATAATTCATAAACAACTCTTTATAAATCTCTCCAACAGTGTGTAATGTTAGCTTTAGCCACGGAACACTATCAAACTCATTCAGAATCAAATGTAAACATCCAAAAAAATACCATACTTACATGATCCGATGTATGCAAGCAGCATGCATGACGAACACTTTGTAAAGATCCATTTTGAGGGTTATATTAGCTGTGTAAACTTTGTTTATGCAATGCATTATAGAGTCGTGAGCTCGGGGGCGGGGAGCGCGAGCAATTAAAGGGGAAGCACGCTGAATCGGTGCATATTTAATGATGCCCCAAAATAGGCAGTTACAAAAATTAATAAAAAAAAATCTATGGGGTATTTTGAGCTGAAACTTCACAGAAACATTCAGGGGACACCTTACACTTATATTACATCTTGTGAAAAAGCATTCTAGGGCACCTTTAAAGATAAGAAAAATCTATCTCAGCTAGTGCTGTAAACTATATGCAGGAAGCCCTTACTTACACATTACTATAATATTAAAGTTTACAATTAACATCAGAGCTCAAACTATTCAATTCAGTTGCTATTTATTTTTAGATATAATAATCAACTCTCAGAAAAAAGTAAATTGCACATAGGGCAGATTTTGCATTAACTTCTAATTCTAATTATAAAATTATTACATTACATTTTTGAAATATAATAATTTACACAGTTACTGTCATAACTTGTTTTCATGACAAATTTATTAAACATTAAATAAGACATTACTAACAGGTAAAGTAAATATAATGGATATATAAGTTAATACAGTGCATATATTTAGTGAAATGCTCCCTCTAGAGTTCATTTCTCTAGTGAACTAACATGCTGTGGACACTAAATGACTTGCCTGAGGTAAATACGATGCTGCGTGAGATATTATTCTCAAGCTGTTTTATTGATGTCTTTTAGAGGTTGAAACACTGGTTGAGAGATTACACATAAACATATCTATGCATAGGTCGTCTGTTCTTCTCTGCACTTTTTCCTGTTGTGGTGGTTACCAAACAGCATTGTGACTGACTGTAGTCATTGTCTGACTCTATTCACCGAACCGTGACGTCCGAACCATGATGATTCGGTACCGAATACATGTACCGTTACACCCCTTATATACATCTGGTCCTTGGCAGGTCTTAACATTTGGAAAATAAAATCTCAGATGAACAACAACAGCTGACATATCACACGGTGTCATTACTTGTTTAAAATAAGGCCAAAATGGAAAAGCCATGGGTGACAAACTTAGGACACCCGTACTTTTAACATAGGAATTAAGAGGGTAAGTAGCAGATTGCATGATCACCAGCAAGTGTGATCACCTCCATAAAAGCTGAAGTTCTGGCAGTTTGAGCTTCTGGAGCCTTCAGGTGTGTGTTAACACAATACCAAGGAGGAAAGGCATCAGCAATGGTATTAGAGAAGCAATTTTTGATGCCATCAATCTGATAAAGGTTAAACAGCCATTTCTAAACAATTTGGAGTCCATCATTCTACAGTGAGAAAGATTATTTACAAGTGGAAGACATTCAAAACAGACACCAATCTTCCCAGGAGTGGACGTCTCAGCAAATTCACCCCAAGATCAGAAAGTGTAATGCTCAGAGAAATTGCAGAAACCCAAGAACTACACCTCGGACTCTACAGGCCCCAGGTAACATGTTAAATGATCAAGTTCATGGACAGTACAATTAGAAAAAGACAGGACAAGTATGGCATGTTTGGAAGTGTTGCCAGGAGAAAGTCACTTCTCTCTAAAAACATGGCAGCACGGCTTAGCTTTGCAAAGTTGCATCTGAAAAAAACCACAAGACCTTTGGACAGATGAGACCAACCTGGAGATGTTTGGCCATAATGCACAGTTTAGTGAAAACCAAAAAAAAAAAAACATATTAGCACAAACAACCTCATACCAAAAGTCAAGCATGTGGGTATAGGGCTGATGATTTTAGGCTTTTGTATCTACAGGCTCTGGGCATCTCACGGTCACTGTCGACCATGAACTCCTCTGTATACCAAAGTATTCTAGAGTCAAACTTGGGGCCATCCGTCCGACAGCTAAAGCTTGGCCGAAATTGGGTCATGCAAAAGGACAATGATCTGGGGCCGTATGTATAAAATCGCTCAGAGTAAAATTTTAGTCTAGTTAGTGTGTCAGAATTCTAAGAATGACGTAATTTTACTCTTAGACTTAAGAATAAGTGTGATTCATAAAGGTTCCTAAGTGTCAAGAGTAGGTCTCAGCTCCTAAATTATTTAAAGGATTAGTTCACTTTTAAATAAACTTGTCCTGATAATTAACTCACCTCCATGTCATCCAAGTTGTCCATGTCTTTCTTTCTTCAGTTGAAAATAAATTATGGTTTTTGATGAAAACATTCCAGGATTTTTCTCCATATAGTGGACTTCAATGGGCACCAAACAGTTGAAGGTCAAAATTACAGTTTCACTGCAGCTTCAAATTGTTCTACACGATCCCAGATGAAAAATAAGGGTCTTATCTAGAGAAACAATCACTCATTTTCTAAAAAAAAATAAATAAATAAATTATTTTAACCAGAAATGCTCATCTTGAACTAGCTCTCTACTTCTTCTCTATTAGAATTCCAGCAGTGTAGACACTGTTAAGTGTATTACTGCCCCCCACAGGTCAAAGTTTAAACTAATTTTTATATGCAATATGCTAGTGCAATAGTGTATATAACAAGTATATTATCAGTAGAAAAAGATTCCACATCATCAACACTAATTTGTGATATTTTTGCACAATGCAAAGCTATTGTTTTTAAATAAATTTAAATATTAAAACGTTAGTAGTTTTTTTTTTTATTATTATTTTTTATAATAACATTAAATGATTGGTATTGTGCTGCTGTGACCTCACCCTTCCAGGCTCGCTATTGGCTGATTCAGAGGTTAAGGGCGGCCATTTTGAGTTGACATCATTGTAGTCCTTAGTTCACAACACTTAAGTCAACACTTAAGAATCAGTCTTATACTTTACTAAAAGTTGCTTTTAGCTTCTTTATAAAAGTCTCCTACTCTTAGAAAAGTTCTACTCTTTACTAAGAATTTTTTGACACTTAAGTCAAAACTTAAGACTATTCTTAAGAGCTTTTCTGAGAAGTTTTATACATACGGGCCCTGAAGATCACCATCAAATCAACAGCAGAATGACTGAAAAATAAAAGAATAAAGGTGTTGCAATGGCCCAGTGAAGTGCAGACCTCATCCTGACTAAAAGCTGTGGCGAGAGCTGTGCATAGACAAATACCCACAAACCTCAATAAACTGAAACAACATTGTAAAGAAGAATGGGACAAAATTCCTCCAGAACGATGTGAGAGACTGATAAAGTCATACAGAAAATGTTAACTTCAAGTTTTTTCTGCTAAAAGTGGATCTACAGGCAACTGAATCATAGGGTGTCCTAACTTTGTCACCAATGGCTTTTTCATATTGGCTTTATTTTTGTTGAATAAATAATGACATGGTGTTACATGTCATGTGTTTTTGTTCACCTGAGGTTTTATTTTCAAAATTTTAAGACCTGCCAAGGACCAGATGATTATTATTATTTTTTTATGTTCTGATACGGAAACCATGGAATTCAATAGGATGTCCAAACTATGTCACATGACTGTATACTGTATGCATGCTCACCAAGGCTGAATTTATTTGAATAGTCAACACAGTAATATTGTAATCATTTTAATATGCTGATTTGCTGCTCAAGAAACATTTATTATCAATGATTATTATCTAAAAGAAATTAATACTTTTATTCAGTAAATGTGTATTAAATTGATCAAAAGTGACAGGGAATACATTTTTAATGTTACAAAAGATAAATGCTGTTCTTTTGAACTTTCTATTCATCAAAGAATCCTATTATTAATAACTATTATTAAGAGTATCCATAAATGAGCAGCAAATTTCTTGAGTGATTTATTTGCAGACATTGTTTTTTATCATGGTTACGTCCATTTGATGAGTTTTTAAATCATCCACCTTTCTTTTTCACCCATAGGTTCTGATTGAAAAATACGGCTACGTTGAGAACTTCAACTTAGTCGATGGACGTCTGTTCATTTGCACGGTCTCCTGCCTTTTCGCCATTGTAGCTTTAATTTGGGATTACCTCCACCCGTTCCCAGAGTCCAAGCCTGTACTGGCGTGCTGTGTTGTTTCATATCCTTCATTGAGCAAATTCAAAATGCTGGAGACTTAACAGTTTTTGCTGGGGGTTTAACAATGTAAATGAATGTAAATCGGGCACTTCTTCAGTTCTTGTCCTTAACAGAACAACACATACTTCATAATGATGGGGATTTTGACCCTGTACACTTCTTACAAAGAGAGGAACATCTTCCTTGTGGCCTTGCAGAAGGACCCAGCTGGAATGGACCCAGATCACAATTGGCAGCTGTCCTCTAGCCTAAAAAGGTGATGACTTTTTTTCTTAAAGTTGTTAGTGGTGATTTGAACAAACCCCTAACCATAAAGACCCTGATCTACTTTTTTTTGCTTACGGGTAAAAATAAGTTCTAAATATACGTGACCAGCGATATACTGACGTTGCCAACGCATTTAGATGAATATGTGCTGCACTCTTTCCCCTCTGAAACAAAAAATAAACAATAGCGGTGAGAAAACGTGATCATAGCAATATGGATATGTTTGCACAAGCTCTCTAATTCAGAAGTCAAGTCATGTCAGGTTTATTTATATAGCCCTTTATACCATAGATTATACCAAGCAGCTTTACAGTATTAAACATGAAAAACAGTGTTAGTGTGTCTTTGAATTACAATTACAAGCTCATTTTCTTCTATAAAGCAGCTGTCCAGCTGTATTCATGTTTTTTCTCACAGATGTCTCACCTTGATGGACTGAACAAAAGAAATCGACAGAAGATTTCCATGTTTCTCAGAGCCACAACCAATGATATGTAATCGCCACTGACCAATGATAGTTTTGAAGGTGTTTAACAGCCGGAATGAACTTTATCCGTTTCGAACTCTTGAAACGAATTTAGTTTTGGCCTGATTTTGTTTGAAATAATGTCACACCAGTTTCACTTGAAGTATGTTGGGGCCTTAAATGTTAAACATCAGTGCAGTACAGAACACCTTAGCAACTAGGGCTCGGTTGAAAGATAAATTACTTGATTATCTCAATTTTTCCTTCTTCATTTTGATAAATCAATATCAGGGCTCGAAATATTTTACTTGGTAGCACTGGTGTTTCCAACTTTAAAAGATTTTTTTATTTAAGACATCACCTTTTGCCGAGAAATGAAAACCATAGTAATGCACTGATCGAGCTTTTTCATGGCTGATTCAGATTTCCCCCCCCCCCCTCCTTTAAGCAAATTTATTTGTTTATTTGCTCTATATAGTGTTGTCATGGTACCAAAAATAACCAGTAAATAATGGTAACCTAAATATTATATTTAAAAAAAACAAAAAAACATTTGTTTTATATTTCCACACAAAGATGCGTCATATAGCCTACTGCTCTGCGCTTTGAGAGGGATGTGGGACACGAGCAGGAAAGAGACCATCTCTATATTATATCTTCATGTTTTCTCCTGATGTTACAAGCAACTGACACTTGTAATTGACGCGCTATACAAATAAACTTGACGTGCCTTATAAAGTCTAATAACAAGCACAAAGTGTGTTAAATAGAATTTGACGTGCAAGCAAAAAGCTTTCTGTCCTACAGTGTTTTTCCTACTTTACCACAGTAAAGAATGCGAATATAATAGGCCTAATTAAAAGCAAACCATAGGAAGAAACGTGTAATCACAGCGAAAATTCACTGATAATCGTGTGACAAGATCGCGATTCGCAAAACAATACAAAGCCGGCAAAGCTTAAATTTATGGACTCATGTACCTCTCTCATTTGGCATGAATCCAAATGTTTCCATGGCTGCGATGTCACATTTAATTGCTAACCTATTATTTCTTTTGTAAACAAAGCTTTGTGCTTCACTCGTGTCATATTCACATAAATACTGCACTGTAAACCCAAATAAGTTGGGCTAACTCAACTCAAATCTGATGTAACTGATTACCTCAAATTTTTTATGATGTTCCCAATTTTAAGTAAGCAGAACTATCGAGTTTTGAGTTTGTAGTACTCATGCATGTTAATTTCTCTTAACATGAAGTACTGAGTTAGCTAACTTGTACATTTTGATAGCAATTAACATAAAAATATTTAGTTCATGAACTTTATTTTAAGTTCTTGCAAATCAAATGAGTTATTTACTGTAAACCCTAAGAAAATTTAGAAAATGCCAACTTGCTATTTTGCTAACATGTTAACAATAGCATGGTATAGCACTTACTGAATGAGCACTTACTGAATACAGCAACTTAAAACATGTAACTTGCCTGCTCTCAAACCAAGCTCATGCGCTGCTTGTCACCATGATGGCAATTCTCCAAAAACCCACATTAACAGAAACTCTTCTAAATTAGCATAACAAAACATTAATCACTACTAAATCTCCCTTACTATTAATCTTGCACAAACACATTATATAACACTTAATTTTTGCATTTACTCTCCCTTTTGAGTGCCATAGGCAAAGCATGCTGGGAAATAGAAGTCCCAGTCCAGTTTCAGTTAAACTTAAGTTAGTCTAAATTAAAAGAAATGAGTTCATACAACTCAAAACAATAAAACCGTATCAGTTCTGTGAACTCAAAAGAAAAAGAAAGTTCTAAATACTCATAGCAGTTAATTTGACTGAACTAATTTGTTCAATTTAAGTTTGCCCTGCTCAAACCAATTAAGTATTTTGAGCATAGTGGGTACTAAATATACCCCGTACTCCCGGTACTACAAAAATGCCGGCATCGTCACATTTTCAAAATTTCAGTACCGGTACTTTTGACAACACTACACTGTAAAAAAAATAAAAATAAAAATTACGGTAAAAAAAACGGCAGCTGTGGTTGCCAGAACTTTACCGTAAAAAATACAGTAGCAACGTAAAAAAAAATCTGTTAAATTTACGATAAAATAATGTATTTCATTAACTGATATAATGTTAATTTACCAACCTAATGAAGTACTAATATCTGTTTTGTACCTTTATAATACACTGACAGTCACCAAACACAGTGGTGATGAGAGTCACATGATGAATCAAAGTTCATCACAAGCAGCTTTTCCACAAGCTGAGGAGGACAATACTAATATATAGAAGGTGCACAGTGTCATTCACACACACACAAAACACCATCATGGTAATATGCGTGAAATTTTAAAAATGCAATAAACATTAATTTAACAACATTAGATGTAACATAAAACCCTAATGTACATAACTGATTAGAAAAAAATGAGAAAAACTAAGAAGAAACAGAGTTAATTCAGCGAAAATATATCAAATGTGAAGTGTCACGCAGGGAATTGTGGGAATGTCAATTTACGGTTTTTCACTGTAAATTTTTACAATGAATTGTTATTTTTCACTTCCAAAAACTGTGAATTTAATGGTATTTTACCGTAAAATTACATTAAATGTACCATATAGATCTATTACAGTTATTCACCGTATATAGTACGGAAACTTTCTGTAAACCAATTGACAGTTTTTCACTGCAGCATTTTTACAGTCTTTTACTGTTAAAATCACGGTCATTTTTTACAGTGTAGCTCCATAACGGGCCAAACTGGCCTTTTAAAAACCTCTGTAGCCATTTGAAATTGGAGGCATCTACTGCATTTTCATCACAATCCAAACACGCATATAGCATGAGCAGTTTTGTATTTAAATTAGATTGTATAATTTCAAGATTGGAGCAAGTACAGAATAATGTTTTGACTTTAACTTTGTGAAATTATGCTACATAAGACACCTGCACAAAACAAAGACAGACGGACTGAATGAATGAAAATGCAAATTCACTCTCTGACAGTAGGTGACGCTTATGCGAAAGAAGTGATACAGCGTTCCATTGGGTACTGCTGTAAACAAATCATCTGCGCATGTAAACACTACTTTATACGGAGGTAAGAGGTAAAGAAAAGAAATTGCCATCAAAACTATTCTGAAGACAGTCAGTTCCCATCAGAGATGCATTCATATAAACCCCCACCCAGATTTAATATTTATATTTTTCTTCCTATATTTCAAGCATCGCGAACAGTGATCTTGATGTGCCTGGTACTTTTGGCTTTGCGTCAGTCTTCAGTGTGTCCTGTCTCTGGCCTGTGTTAACAGACTTCGTAATATTTTCACACAAATGACGTTTCGGGAAATGATTGCAATGCAGTTTGCGCAAGTCCGGAATAGAGATCAGCCAAAATTAAACTTAGAACCGACTGCCTATCGTGTGTGTGTGAAGCACGAGCCGGCAGTTTCCGATTTATGGCCTGTCTACCGGTGCATCTCTAAATAAAAGGTCCCGTTCAATACTATTGCAACTGTCTGCAAAGCAATGCCATTCTTCAGAAAGAAATGTTTCATACTGTACTTTACTATAGTACTAAATGTCTTGTGTCCATTAGGTTTGATGACCAGTATACATTAAGAATGTCCTTCACTGACGGGAAAACCAAGCTGTCGAGGGAGACGGAGTTTACAAAGTCAGTCGGGGCGTTCTTCGATGAGAACGGAACGCTGGTGATGGACCAATTTGAAAAATATGTCTCCAGACTTCATGACACATTGGCCACAGAGAAGAAGACAAAGTAGCTGTTAGTCGAAACTGACGGCGCCGGCCTTCAGCGACCCAGCGCACGCAGTAACGGTGGCTATAGTGGGACAAAACACAGATGTTATTCAGGCTAGTGAGCGTTATCAGAGTTTAGCTCTCAGCTGTAACATTAAATAAGGTCACAGTGTTTTTTTTTTTTTAATTGTTAATGTTAAATAAATGGTCCAGTTTTCTTTTTTTGTTTGCCATGATTTGTTTTTGTTTTTTAAATGCAAATTCAGTTTCTACCGGTGTCTCAGTTTAGTGCTCTATAATATGCGTAGATAACAAAAACAGTGTTCTTCAATGTCAGTGTATTTTAGGTGCATTTAAACACTCACTTTAAAGAAATGGTTCACGCACAAAATACAATTTGGCCTTTTTTTTTTGGTAAAGAGAAAGTTCACATCAAGGTTTTAGATGTTGGAAGAATATTTATATTTTCATAAAACAAAATTAGTCCCTCCTTACTGTAGGAGTGTTTTTGGATCAGAGGTCTTCTACATTAGTGCTCCCACATTTCACGACGCCTTGTGAACAGCTGAGTGTCTGAAACAAGCAGATTTTTGTACATCTTCGCACCAGTTTTTTTTTTTTTTTGTCCCGAGAGCCTTATTAAATGTCTTTTCAATCTGCATTTTTTTCCTATTCTGAATTTTATCTGTTGTTTAGGCTTTAAACGACAACGAAAAGCAAAAAAGGGACTATGTCCATCTGTCGTGTTGTCCCCCTACCGCTTTGATAGTTTTGTGTTTGGCCATTTAAGCTTGAACCAGGGATAATCGTTTTATGTTCCCTTTTTTTTTTTTTTTGAGCATCGGATCAGTCTTGACCTGTTTTTCACACTCAGGAGTGAATGGACCTTAATTTCCTGGTTTCCTGTCAACAGCTATTTTCATATAGATTATCTTAATTTATTTTGAAAAGTTTAGAACCGTACATCTGGATGCAGTTTGTTTCTCCATATTGTGAAATATTAGGCCTGCTGAATTCCACGGGGACTTAGTGCTTTTTGTCTAATGATATTCAGCTTTAGCTACCCATATTGTATGTGCCTGTTATTCTCAAACAAAATAAAGTAAGGCATTTTTAATGTTTGTGTACTGCTGTCATTCTTTACTTCAGGAACATTTGCCAAATTAGTTGGATGCTTTTGTGATTGACCACATTTGCTCATTTTCCAATTAGGGTTCATATTCTGATAAAGCTTTTCTGCTTGTCATTTATGACAAGGATATTCCAATATTATTTCATGTTTTCTTCTTACAATTATAAATGAAATGTAAACAGTTGCAACATTCAGTTTAATACAAATTAGATGGCTATTTTTATTTATTTTTAAATATCCACTGCAGGTCTTAAAAAGTCTTAATTTGACCTTCTACAATTGAGGGCCTTAAAAATGTTTTGAATTCAAGCTGAAAGTCTTAAATTCAGTAGCATGGCATTAAATTAGCACCCCTTGATTTATCCAAAAGAGTACATTAAAAGTTATTTCCATATAGTGTTTGGGAGCAGAGCGATTATACATATTTTATTTATTTATTTTTTGTAAAATTAAAAAATAATAGAGCTCTTCTGTAAGTGGTAAACTTTGAAGTGTTGCTAACAATCATTTTTTCCTAGACATTTACATATAAAGAACATATTGACGTGTTATGTTCCCTTCAGTTTATTCCTTAATTTTTTTTTTAATTGGTCTTAAAAAGGTCTTAAATTTACCTTCATAAAACCTACAGAAATCCTGTATTATATAAGTATTCCAATAAAAATGTTTCTTCAGTTGCTTGAATTTTCACAATCATGTGTGTCTTGTTTCATGGAAAACGACTTTCAGATGTGCAGAATTTGTTACATAATGTTGTTTACATAACCCAAAATTCCAGTTAATACTGGCATGTGCCAGATAAGTTTTCTGTAGAAACCATAATATTGACTTCATTGTTTACATGCATATATAATTGACCATATTCCAATAAAATCTAAATGCAGACATTCACTTCAAAATATGGCCATTTTGTGTCAAAGCAACCAAATTTCAGAAACTTTCTGAAAGTCTACACCGGTCACGAATTAGAAGTCTAAAAAGAAGAAATTCAGAGGATTTTGATATGAGAAGAGGAGCTTGAGTTTGTTTGAACCGTGAGAGGCGTCTAAACTTACGATACTCCTACATCCCGCGTCATTTATCGTGTCAGAGGATTACTCATTTGGCACAAGTCGACTTGTCTAGTATGTGTACGGTCGTCTGGCAGAAGCCGGTTATTTTAGATTATAATGTTTTAAATATGGATATTTTTCTGACAAAAACCCATCACTTTGCTTCAGAAGGCCTTTATTAACCCCCTGGAGCTGTATGGATTGTATTGATGGTGGATGGATGCATTTATTTTGGGCTTCAAAACAGCCAACCCCCCCATCCCCCCTCCCATTCACTACAATTATAAATCTTTGGATAGCATGGATTTTTTATATATCCGATTGTGTTTGTCTGAAAGAAGAAAGTCTTATACACCTAGGATGGCTTGAGGGTGAGTAAATCATGGGATGATTTTCATTTTTGTGTGAACTATCCCTTTAAGTCATATGTAATACTGCAGGTCATTGCATTTACCACATGCATCTACTCTGGATTAGATTCCACAAATGACATTTGGCCACTTTTATCCTTTCGTAGTGAGTCTGTGGCCTAGACACTATTGTGATGGCAGAGCCTGTGTAAACAGATCTGTGGGGGTTTGTCCCATTGTGCTTCTAATACGCTGCGCTGACCAACTAGCATATGCGCATAGATGGAATGACTCACATTTGGCCCCATCCAATAAAGTGCACGTGCCTCTACCAACTCATGAAAACACTGCAAACAATACATTGTAGTAGTTACACTCCTGCTTTTGAACTAAATGGAAATTTAAATCTGAACAGAACCGATTTAAAAGTCTGACACATTTACATAAAACACATGCCTTTTTTAAAAGAAAAGGCAAACAGATTAGTTTCGAGAAGCTAGTCGTGTAAATTTTACACACACTCTTAAAAATAAAAGTTCCAGAAAGGGATTTTTGCAGTGAAGCCATAGAAGAACCATTTTTGTGACAATACGGACTTTTCAGTGAACAATTCTTAAAAGAACCATTGTTTTCTTAATGTGTGGAGAACATTTTGATAATCTAAAGAAGCCTTTTCCACTAAAGAACCTTTTGTGTAATGGAAAGGTTCCATGGATTCTTCATGGAACTTAGATGCCAGTAAAGAACCATTCTTTTTAACAGTATAGCATGACATAACATGAGTGTTAAACCTTTGTCCTTTAAGTGTAAAAACAGTCAACAAATCTTTGATCACTGACATTCTGAAGAACCACTGTAGACTTTTCTTTAAAGATTTGTTTTATTTAGTTGAAACACCATAAAGTACAACACAAAGTATTCAGCAATCCAGCTGCTTCATGACCAAACTGTTGAAAGACATCAAACTTGCATTTGCCCTCTTTGTATTGGATGGGATTGTTTTCATGTTATGAGATATGTGGGTCAGTGAACTCTTGTTGCTCAATGCAGGTCATACTGTGGAGACCAAAGCTTGACTCCACTAATCCAGTTAGAGCAAATAACAAACAAATATACTGCATGTATAAAGGGACCAGTCTAATAAACAAAGGGGCCATCTAAATATAGATTTTGAGTCCATATTGGCTGGTCCTTTTCACAAACAAAATGTGGATATATCTCTTTAGGTGTAACTTTTGCTGTGTTCTTGCTCAGACGACACATTATTTAAGGTGATGGTTTAATTGAAAAGGTGAGAGAATAATGCAATCTGTTGGTTACATTTTGCAGCATAAATCGTCCTCGAGGTGCGGTCACATTTACCAGTGCTCGGCGAAATTTTGCGGGTGAAGTCCAATAAGAACTGCACAGATTCCAATTAAAGGATCTGCGCAATCTGGAGTTTCACGTGAGGGTGAAAACATTCCCCACACAGATTTTGCTGTGTTCAAGTTGGTCACAAAGATTTGACCAACAGAAAGATTTGAAAGTGAGTCCTGTGCGAGCTGTGCTTCATATATCTCTACGCTATTGACAATGGACTTTTTTTGCACACAAAATTTCACCAACGTGACCGCACCTTTATGCTATCATTCGTAAATCAACACAGCATTTCTTATATTCTGTGAAAGCAGAGGTTCTGCATGCAGTCTTCGTAAGCAGGAGCTTATCTTCTTCATAAAGGTTAAAATCGCAAAGCACAGCACCTAGAAAGTAATAGTTGAGAATAAAAATATTTGGTTAGGATATCTATTTGTGTAATTTCTTAGGTAGAAATATTTCAGGTTACTAGTTAAGATCAACTAAATGCATCACCAAATAATAATAAAAAAAAAAAAATGCATTGACAGATATGCACTTTACTAACCTGGGCAGCGTTTCCCAAAAGCATTGTAAGCTTAAGTTGATCGTAGCTCCATTGAAACCAATGGAGCTACGATCAACTTAGGCTGACGATGCTTTTTGGGAAACGCTACCCTGATCTCACTGGAAAACATAGCTATTTTACAAGGTGGCGGGTCCATATTAATTTGTATGATTATTAGAAAAATGTAAGCATGAAGGTCTCCTAAGCCGTTCACATCACGTCTTTTTCGAGCTCAAGTTCGTTATTTAAAATGTAGATGACGCATAATAGAAGCGACGCAGTCGTGTTTTTTCCACCACTTTCCACACGTTTTAAGCGCGACATGTAATCGCCCCTACTCCAACCCACCCCTACACAGCAGGTCGTATGAAAAAAACGTATGAATGGTATTGTATGGATTCATACAATTTAAGGCCCGTTCACACAAAGAACGATAACTATATTAGCGTCCACGCCAGTGAACGATAATGTTCTGTTTATTATACGCGCCTGCTGCAGGTTTGTGTCTGCCGCTTTAAATGCTCGTGCTCTTTAAAGCAGGATGGATTGTGATTGGCTGTCAATGTTTTTATCGATCTTCAGCTGGAAAAAAATCGTTCTGAAAATGATTCCAACGATTATCGTTTCTCCGTGCCGTTATAGTTGTGGTGTGGACTCTGTTATCCTTTTACATTTAGAATGATTTTTAGAACTATCTTTATCATAATAGTTACCGTCATTGGTGTGAATGGACCTTTAGCCACCTGTTTGTCAGAATGTAAAATAGTTACGAATTGCCGTGAGATTGTGTTGGCAATTACAATGGAAGTCTATGGGGCAAGTGTACAACGGTTGCCACATAGACATCCATTGTAAATGTTTTTTTTTTTTACTTTTTTTTTTTTTTTTTGTAATTCATATCTATATATACAATAACTATTGAAAAAAAAAAATGTAATTTACACAGTAACATTCACTGAAGAACATTTGAGTACCTGTATCTTCGAGGGCATCCATGATAACCAATCATGTACTCCTGCGCATAACAGTGCTTCCTGCACAGCCCTCGATATCCGCAAGTCCATCTCTGCATGTCTGTGTCGTCGGCTGTCGGGAGAAGATCACTTAATACATAAGCAAATGAACAATCCATACTTGTCCAACAGTTATAGCAGTTATAGTAAATAATGTTATTAATCTGCAAATGCACATCAGCATTAATATTAGCAATACCTACAGACCTGTTGTTATATTGCAGTAGCTATGGTATATTTGAATGTAAATGTACCTTCACTCGCTGTCAGCAGCAGCAGAGTTATTATAATCAGTCCCAGTGCTCTCATGTTAGTTCCCATAATGTAGCTCATAGCGTCTCTGTCTCTCCGGCTGACCACTCACATTTATATTGTACAACAGCCCTGTTCGAGGGGAGGGGGGTGGGTGTGGGCCCTGTCAATAACATAGTTGTCATTCCTTTATCTGCGTCAGTTGTGAGTTTGTGTCTTTATGTATTTATTTTCTTTCTAATCCCAGCAACATTTTTTTAAAGAATTTAATTTACCCACAGTTAAGAGCTTGTCTACAGTTTCATAACTGGTTATGCCCATTACATATGCATGCAAAGGAATGAATATGTTTGGATCAAATATAAGGATTGCTTTTATTGGTTTATAATAATCTGATCCTTAAGGGTCTATTTGTATTGTAAAAAAATGTTTAAAATTGGGAAAAGTATGAAAAATGTACCCTTAAAAAGTATAATAGACAGGTTATATAATGCATAGGCATTTAATGATGTAACGTTGCATTGCAGCTGCTGGTCTTTTCTTTCAGTGCTAAAGTAGAGGTCAAAAGTGATGTTGCAAATATTATTATACAGTAGTCAGCATTTGAAGTGGATCAAAAAAGTTAATCAAAATTGTCCTAAGAACTAAGTTGTCCTAAGAGGAAGGTTTTGATCCACTTCAAATGTTGACTACTAAGATTTTGTTAGCATGTTGTGTAGTTGAGCTTGGAGTGTTTTATTTGTGATGGCGCAATGAAGCATGATATTGTGCAGAAATTTTAGATGCAAAAATGAGAGAACCGACAAAATATTAAGAAGTGATTATGTTGTATGTTATGTTTTTGCATAGTAACATAAAACCTGTAGATTTTGTCAGATAATTATATATATATATATATAATTATATATACATTGTATGTATGTGTTTATACAACAGTTCTGTCTGGTTCTCGAATCTGATTGGTTGATAGCCATGCGATATTTCAGTGATAACAGCACTCCTACTGCCTTTTCACCGTTTGTATCACTCCGCTTGAAGTGACCGTCATGGCGGCCGATCAAATCAACCGTAATTTTTACAAATACTACTTCTTGTACCACGAACTGTAGTTTTAATAGTTTTTTAGGCGAGAATGTAGTTGTTTAGACCTGAAATATGTGACTCATATTTAATAACAGAGCCTATTTTACAATTTGTTTTGACGTTTTCGGAGATGCGATCTCGAGTGCGTCAGCGGCCGTTCAGTGCTTCTGTAACCGCCGAGAACAGCTTCATCTCGGCCAGTGCCTCGGGGATTTGCCGCTGGCTCTTATAGTGGTTAAACATGAGACATAATTCAATTTGAGTACATAGAACGGGCAATCTTTGGTCTTATTAATCTATTATTTGTTACAGTCGAATTGTGCTATATTAAATTTGATAATAATAAACGTTACGTTACATCCTTATATAGCACATTGGCTACAACTAGACGGGACATATCAGACTCTTCTCCGCTTCAAATACGTAAAACATTAAACTTTATAAACATATGGTTTTTTGAGTAAAGAAAACGCTTTACAATTTTTTTTTTTCCAAACATCAGATCTTTATTTACCTTTGCATTGCATAGAGGAGATGTCCAAACTGTGTGCGCACTTCATTCACGAGGTGAGGCGGATTAATGAGGCTTGATTGACAGTTTGAGGATCCAATGGAGTTAGGAGGTTTTGTCACAAGCTCTTTAAAATCCTTTTCATTCGTTAAATATTTGTAAAACCCACATACAAGCGTAAATGGTGACCTATTTTTTTTTTTTTTTAATAACTAGTGCTTTATGTTTGACTGAACTGTACAATTGTGCTTATTTGTTGTTCTAAATATTATTGTTAATAAATATGATTTTATATAAATATGTCCATTAAGTAATATGGATTAAGTGAACATTACATTAATACGCCATTAGATGGCGGCAACACTTTACAGGAGAATGAGTCAGTGAAGCACAAGAGACTTTTAAATTGAAAGGAACTTTTGCAAAAGGAAGTTGTTTTAGCGCTGTGGTGTAATGGATTTTATGGAAAATTCCCAAACTGTAAAAAAGACAAAGATCGCTTTCCTCAGCGGACATTCAAACGGACTTGTATAAAAGATATAATATTATTGACATCGACTTGAAGAATGAATGTAAATATACCAGACACAGGTAATAGCCTACTCTCTCTCTCTCTCTCGCGCTCTCTCTCTCTCTAATACTGTACAAAATTCAATGTGTTTCAATGAAGCGACTCAACGTTCCTTCGTTACTAGTTCTAAAGTGACGTTTTAGAGTTAGTAACGGAGGCTTGGTTCAACTGTCAAATTGAGATTTGAATCCGTGGCGGAAGGAAGTAGTGCTGCACAAAAGAGGGTTTTAAAGACACTCCGTTGTTGTTCTTATTTATTTACACACTCGTGCCGTCGAACTGTTGTATAAACGCAATATCACACTCGTAGCCGTGCGATATGGCTGTATATCAGCACGCTGTGATTACCTACGGCACTCGGCCTGCGGCCTCGTGCCTACGGACGAATCACAGCGTGCTGATATACAGCCATATCGCACGGCTACTCGTGTGATATTGCTCATATATATATATATATATATATATATATAAAGTGGTAATACAAGAGTAATTTTTTTTTTCCTCATTAATGTACACACAGCACCCCATATTGACAGAAAAACACAGAATTATTGACATTTTTGCAGATTTATTAAAAAAGAAAAACTGAAATATCACATGGTCCTAAGTATTCAGACCCTTTGCTGTGACACTCATATATTTAACTCAGGTGCTGTCCATTTCTTCTGATCATCCTTGAGATGGTTCTACACCTTCATTTGAGTCCAGCTGTGTTTGATTATACTGATTGGACTTGATTAGGAAAGCCACACACCTGTCTATATAAGACCTTACAGCTCACAGTGCATGTCAGAGCAAATGAGAATCATGAGGTCAAAGGAACTGCCTGAAGAGCTCAGAGACAGAATTGTGGCAAGGCACAGATCTGGCCAAAGTTACAAAAATTTCTGCTGCACTTAAGGTTCCTAAGAGCACAGTGGCCTCCATAATCCTTAAATGGAAGACGTTTGGGACGACCAGAACCCTTCCTAGAGCTGGCCGTCTGGCCAAACTGAGCTATCGGGGGAGAAGAGCCTTGGTGAGAGAGGTAAAGAAGAACCCAAAGATCACTGTGGCTGAGCTCCAGAGATGCAGTCGGGAGATGGGAGAAAGTTGTAGAAAGTCAACCATCACTGCAGCCCTCCACCAGTCGGGGCTTTATGGCAGAGTGGCCCGACAGAAGCCTCTCCTCAGTGCAAGACACAAGAAAGCCTGCATGGAGTTTGCTAAAAAACACCTGAAGGACTCCAAGATGGTGAGAAATAAGATTCTCTGGTCTGATGAGACCAAGATAGAACTTTTTGGCCTTAATTTCTAAGTGGTATGTGTGGAGAAAACCAGGCACTGCTCATCACCTGTCCAATACAGTCCCAACAGTGAAGCATGGTGGTGGCAGCATCATGCTGTGGGGGTGTTTTTCAGCTGCAGGGACAGGACGACTGGTTGCAATCGAGGGAAAGATGAATGCGGCCAAGTACAGGGATATCCTGGACAAAAACCTTCTCCAGAGTGCTCAGGACCTCAGACTGGGCCGAAGGTTTATCTTCCAACAAGACAATGACCCTAAACCATGCAACGTCAACTGGCGGCCCGCGGGCCAAATCCGGCCCGCCAGAGATTTCCATCCGGCCCCCAGAATAATACTGAATTCAGGAATAGCCTTGTAAGAGGTAAAAGTTTAGGGCTGGTCCGAATACCATTTTTTGAGCTTGAAGCTTCGGAGAGAGGGGCTGAACATATTTTTCTCTCTAATAAAGGCAGGAATCTGTGTCTGTATGTCCGTTTGCATTTTTATTATTTCGAGAACCGTTCATCCAATCGACTTCACAAGGGAGTGCAGTGTCGCATTTGGTGCAATATAGATGGACACGCGAGACGCGACACATTCAGAATCAATAAACTTTTAGTAAACTACAGAACAGCGCGAGCGGGAAGCGGCGCACCTCACGCGGGCAGGGCTTATGCTCCGAGAACGGACTGCACTAGTGATATAAAACGCACACAGGTCAGTTAAATTAAGCAATACTTTTAAGGTAGTCTAATATTTTTCTGACTAACAAATTGGCACAGTAAGGGTAGATTTAAATAAAGAAAAACGAAATTTAAATAAAGAAAAAACGAAATTTAAATAAAGAAAAACGAAATTAAGTTAAATTAAAAACGAGATTAATTTAGATTGATAATAACGGGTAAAAATGCTAATACATTTTGTTTCTATTATTCTATTTTCCACAATGTCAAAGCAACAAAACACAAGCTCAGACATGCACTTCGGTCCATACAAACTCCGCTGTTCTGCGCTCTAGCCAGAGAACACTCCCGTTGCTGGAACACGCGTCGGTTCTATTTCTAGCATGCACGCATTTTCCGCGTGGCTCGAGCGCGCCTGAGACGCGTGTCTCAGTGTGCAAACTCCAACCTGTTAAATATGGGAGCCGAAATAAAAACGGACACGCCACGCAGCTGAGACGCTCACGCAGCCAGTGTGTCACCGGCCTTATTCAAGGGGAAATGAGAACCGTTTCGCGGGGGATCCCAGGTGTGCAAAAAAAAAAAAAAAAAAAAAAAACGAATATTCGAATGTCAAATTTTCAAATCGAATACCAACCCACTGACCTGCATGTGACAGTGATGGACAGCTTGACAGCCTCACAAATATGAAGCCTAAAATATCGCTATCGCCCCCTGGTGGCTTGCTGCAGTACAGGTAATATGTAAAAAAAAAATAACATAAATTTGGAATTAGAATTAGTATATCAAATAATAACATATTAGGATACAATTCGAATTTTATTTTATATTACGAGTATCTGGCCCTTACAGTGTCTGCAGAGAAAAATTCTGGCCCTTGGACAAATATAGTTGATGACCCCTGCCCTAAACACTCAGCTAAAATAACAAAGGAGTGGCTTCACAACAACTCTGTGACTGTTCTTGAATGGCCCAGCCAGAGCCCCGACTTAAACCCAATTGAGCATCTCTGGAGAGACCTAAAAATGGCTGTCCACCAACGTTTACCATCCAACCTGACAGAACTGGAGAGGATCTGCAAGGAGGAATGGCAGAGGATCCCCAAATCTAGGTGTGAAAAACTTGTTGCATCTTTCCCAAATAGACTCATGGCTGTATTAGATCAAAAGGGTGCTTCTACTAAATACTGAGCAAAGGGTCTGAATACTTAGGACCATGTGATATTTCAGTTTTTCTTTTTTAATAAATCTGCAAAAATGTCAACAATTCTGTGTTTTTCTGTCAATATGGGGTGCTGTGTGTACATTAATGAGGGAAAAAATGAACTTAAATGATTTTAGCAAATGGCTGCAATATAACAAAGAGTGAAAAATTTAAGGGGGTCTGAATACTTTCCGTACCCACTGTATATATATATATATATAGATATATATATATAGTATTATCCCCTCCATATATCACTTTTGGCCACTACTGTTTGAGACCGAGTTGTTAATCTGATGACACATGTTGCCTGTGTAAGTATCATTGTTTCAGGAAATATTGGTAACACTTTATTTGGTTACACTTTATTTTACAGTGCCATTGTTACATTGTAATTACTCAATGTATTACTGAGTACTATTAATTAACTACATGTACTTACTGTAGAGTTACATTTAGGATTAGGGTTTGGATTAGGGTTAGTTACTTGTAATTATGCATAATTTACTGTTATTACTATAGTAAGTACATGTAACGTGTAACTACAGCACTGTAAAATAAAGTGTTACCTTTTATTTTACAGTGTCCTTGTTACACGTTACATGTAGTTACTACAGTAATGACTATCATTTATGAATAATTACATGCAACTAACCCTGAAGCAAACCCAGTATGGTACAGGTGTAAAATTAATATGTTTTAAAGGGACATTTCACCCAAAAATGAAAAATTTGATGTTTATCTGCTTACCCCCAGCACATCCAAGATGTAGGTGACTTTGTTTCTTCAGTAGAACACAAATGATGATTTTTAACTCCAACCATTGCTGTCTGTCAGTCAAATGATGGGAGTGAATGGGAATAAGAGTTGAAAAAACTTGCTTAGACAAATCCAAATTAAACCCTGAGGCTCGTGACGACACATTGATGTCCTAAGACACAAAACGATCGGTTTGTGTGTATTTATATCATTTTTTACCTCTAATACACCACTATGTCCAACTGCGTTCAGCACTCACTTAGTGAGGTCTGATCTCGCTCTGACAACGGCAGTGATGTCTCGCGCTTATACTTCAATGAGTGCTAGACATTACTTCCGTTGTCAGAGCGCGATCAGACCTCACTAAGCGAGCGACCGCTCTAAACACATCGGTGCGCCCGCCATCTTGGAACGGTCAACGTGTCGTCACTCACAGTAATGGGGTGTTCACACCAGACACAACTTGCGCGAATAAATTGTGCTATTTGCACATAGTTGGACACTTGAATATTTTGAGTGTACTCGCTTCATTCGCGCGTGAAATTCACTTCACAACAGACACGAATTCGCAAACTCTCCCACTTCTTTTTGCACACTTCCTCTGAATAAACACATCAACTCGTCAGTGGGAAAGTAGTTGTAAAATATGGCGAATAAGCTCAATTTGCCGGCTTTAGCTAGCTTGTAGTCTCAATATATATAGCTCAAATTCAGTAAAGAGCATTTTTTACAACTTACCAGATTGTCCGACCTCCTCACTCACTTTCTTCCAAGCAAGATCCTTTTTATTCCTGTTTCTATAAAAGTACGAAGATGTATCATACAGCTCTGGGTATCCACATACAGCGGCGATGATTTTATCCTCCATTGTTGTTTCGGATTTCTGCCTCCGCTAGCTACGTCGTAATCACTTCACTACTAGAGGCAAGCTCCTGATTGGTTAACATGGAATATTCGCCAAAGTTCAGATTTTTCAATTCAACGTCAAATGCCCGAAAAGCTCAATTCGCGCTGCCTCATTCACGCTGCAGGATGTCTATAGCGTCTTTGCATTGACTTAACATGTAAATCACTAGCGTTTAACGCTTTTAAAAACTTGCACTTTTGAAACTCGTTTTCAAAATTTTGTATTTTCATCCCCCCAAAATGCCGTTGTTGTGTAAATGAACGGCCAGAACACATGAAAGATTTTCCTTTTTTAGGGGCCGTTTACATGGCAGTTTTCAACTAAAAACTTTGTTTCTTTACAAAATGACATCGCCAACTACTGGCCTGGCATGTAATCTTTAGTCTTTTTCGATGATCCATGTGAATGCAGATCGGTTTGGAAACCTTTTCATTTTTAGTACATTGTCGTCGTGTAAACATACCCTAAGACCTGATCAGAATCACTGCTGATAGAAATATTGTTAATCTAAAAAAATAGTCTGCTTCCTGCTGCATGATTATGTTGAATGACCTCATTTAACACTCATATATGTGTTTCTGCAGTGGACACTCATTGATAAGCAGGTAGTTGGAAAAACAGGTAGTTGTGCAACTGTGTACGGCCAGAGACGTTGTCAGCAAAAATCTATTCAGGACCCACATCAGCGGCAATAGCAGCTCACATGCAAGACCTTGTGACCAGGACCCTTTCTCTATACACACACACACACACCCACACCCATTCACACTCACCCACACACTGCTTTCAAAACTGTTGGGTATAAAGAATTTACTTAACTGTTTTTTTTTTTTTGTTTGTTTGTTTGTTTGTTTGTTTGTTTGTTTGTTTGTTTTTTGATAAATATATGCTTGCATTCTACAATGAAACTGGTATAAAATGATGATGATGGTGTACACTTATCTCCCAATACAATGTCTTTTGCAATGAGTATCCACCAGAGGGTGTGCATGTGCATTAAACCTGCTCTTAGTAAATTCTGCATTGGTAGAATAAAAGGTTTAACAATGCATAGACTGTATTGGCTATATTTAACTTCTATCTATGGGCTTGAATTGATATACTCAATTATTTACTATAGTAGACCTATATTAGCTCTATATTATATTTTACAATATAATATACTAAATATGAAATAAATATTATAGCCTACTAACTATAATATAGGAAATAATATGTGCTATAGCCTAGTAATAGAAATAGTGTATGTATATATATATATATATATATACACACACACAGTATCCAAATACTTTTTGGGGCTTTTTTTTTTTTTTTTTTTCGTTATATTTAGCGTGCGTCGCGTCTCGCGCAACAAGCGTCACGTTTTATGAAAACGGTTCAGGTTTTTAATGCACCTCGAGACCTCTCTCTGGTCTGTTCTGTTTGGTGTGTTCCATTTCATCGCAAAAACGCGTTCCGTGTGTCCTGGATGTCCCGCTCATCAGCGCTCCGCGTGCACGGTCAGTGACGTCACCCTCTAAACACCGAGCTCAGGTACTGCTCTTGTAAACAATAATACCGCCGAGGAGAGCGTGCACGACTCTGAGGAGAGCTGAGGTCCAAACAAATGCAATATCTCACTGCATTGGCCAAAATCGGATTTAGTCGCAGCACATTTTAAAGGAATGGCATGTCTTATGGCAGCCTTTTCAGTCAACAATACGACAGTGACCAACTCCATCATAATGGTAAGATTGTTTAATGTCACTGATATCTATTTAGATTTTTTTTTTTTAATGCAATTTATGAATTTTTAATTTAACATTTAACACATTCAGCTGCATAAATAAACTGTATTTTTATAACATGCTTCAATGATGTGTGTGTTTTCCTCATGAACCAGAGTAACCCTCAGTGACTCCGAGCACAGATCTGTCAGTCAGTGTGCTTCACATGACTGTGCTGTTGTTATAGACTACATAACTTTACCGTTGCAAAGATATTTCTAATGCATGATCAATTGCAAAATATTTCCATTGAAAATGTAATGCCAGCATTAATAAATTATTAAAATTTCATATGTGTTGACGACGTTTTAATATACTTCTATATTACATCATACAGTTTTAATATGCAGAAACACATTACTGCATTAAAATGACATTTGGCCATTACTGTTTTCCCTGAGCTTAGAATAAGCTTTGTCCGATAGTAACCTCATCTGCCTTGTGTGGTTGGAGGGAGAGAGATTAGGTTGTCTCTCTTTATATTTAGCATGCATTTCACTGATGAACTTGTATTATGTGCTACTTTACACATATATATAGACATATACATGTGGTGTTAATAGGATCTTCTTCATCTATATAGTTATTAGGGCTGGGTATTGACACAATTTTCACGATTCGATTCGATTACTATTCACATGCTTTCGATTCGATTACGATTTTGATTCGATTCGATATCGATTATTTTGGATGTATTATTTCAGTTACAGTACATGGCAAATTTTCTAGAGGAAAAAAATCTCAACTAATGCTGTAAACTACATATGGGAGTCAGTTGGTGCTACTATAATAATATTGAAGGTTAAAATTAACTTATTTATATACAAACACTTAAATTACACTCAATGATATTTTTATTATAAATAAAGTTTAGAATTACATAATCATATTTCTACTCCAATTAGGGTTTTTTAAACATTTAAATCGCGGCTGTCATAACTGATTTATTAAAACATGCATTAAATATTGAAGAACATTAAAAATTATAATGAATATGTAACGTGCATAGCTATATTTATCAGAATGCTGCTTTCTAGAGTTCCCTTTTCTAGCTGACTAATGAGTTTATGGTCACTGAATATGTTTTTCTGAGGTAAATGTGACGTTACATGACATTGTTTACAAGCTGTTTGACGTCTTTCCGCGGAAACACTGATTAAGCGATTACACGAGACATGATACGGATTTCGATAAGTTGTACTATATATTTTAACATACCTTCAGATGTTCATGCATGTTTATTTCACGCTGTAACTGGTATTAAAGCGGAGGAGAGGATGATCACATGCTTCTTTAACTGAGGCGCTAAAGGGATCTTTCACGCCACATTAAACAGCGGCATTTATTTTTTGAATCTCATAATAAGATGGACGTCATTTGAAATCTGAGACTTTGCTTCATATCAGAAGTAACAAAGCACAAAGATTATTGCGATTTATTGGACGGGAGGTGCTACATATTCTGCTCATTCATCAACTGAAAACAGACTAGACTAATCGATTCTTGGGATTTAAAAATCGATATCGGTTCGTAAAAATGAGAATCGATTAAAATCGAGAAATTGATATTTTTTACCCAGCCCTAATAGTTATGATTGCTTATTCTTGTTAATACAAAAAAAAAATAATAATAATAATAACATGGTCCTTTGATCTACCATAGTACTCCGATGTACTTACTTTGAAATATACCATAGAAATATCATTGTATACGAGAGAGCTTTATTAGCATGTCCATGAAATACTTTGATACTTTTTACTGGCACAGCTTATAATTCATACTAAGATGACAATCTAAAAATGCAGAAAGTTTTTTGTGATGGTTATGTTTAGAGGTAGGTGATAGAATATATAGTTTGAAAAGTATAAAAATCATATCTATGGAAAGTCCCCTTAAAACATGGAAAACGTGTCATTTTTGTGTGATGTTAATAGAGTCTTCTTACACGTTTTCTTTGCATCCTTGAAGACTTCTGAACATCAAACATTTGTCAGCAGAGATTTTGTTGTCCTCAAGGCAAAAATCTCAGGTCTTTTCCCTCAAGGCTGCAGTGTATTACATAAGCGCTCTCTCTTTCCATCCTCAGAATACAAATGGACCTCCCGATCTCATGCTAGACCCTAGAACCGTGTGTGTGTCCATTGATGAAATGATGTCCAACCCCGTTGGCAGTCAGCAAACACCACTGTTACACGGACACCTGAAGAAAGTCGAGAACAGTCTGACCGAGGCCCAGCGATTTTCATATCTCCCCCGCAGACCCGCAGTCAACATCCAATTCAAAGATCTCTCGTACTCAGTTCCTGAAGGACCATGGTGGAGAAAAAAAGGTAATGTTTGACCTTCAAGCCTCGAAGTACTGTAAATGTCATAAAAGTTAGAACCATTAAAAAATGACTAGTTTTACCTCAGAATCCAGATCAGAAAGAAGTGCACTTGATTGTTCTGAACTTAAACTTGTTGTTTACTTCAAATCTTAAAATTCTATGCTGAAAAAGAACTGTATTTGCAGATAATATAATAGTAATTAAATAAAAGGCCACTTAAGTGTTAAAAGAGTACACTGTTTTTTTAACACAAAGTACAGTTATGTCAAATTAAGTTTAACTTTAAAGTACATTTTAAATGATTGTTTTGTTGCTTTAACATACATACACTTAAATATCTAAAGCACAAAAGTAAATATAAGTACATTTTAAGTACTTGATTATAATTTTAACTGTAGTGTTATTCAACATTACATTTCATGTAATGCATTTTAGTAAAAATAAATTTACTCAATTGCAACTTCATGTTCACAAGTGACATACAAGTCTCAAAAGAAATGATGTTCAGCTAATCGCATTTACTGTCAACTTATACTTCAATGCATTTTCATTTAATTACATTTAACATGCAATTAAGTGTCTGAAAACATTGCATTCAGTTTGCACTTAAGTATATTATTTCACAAATATAGGGACACACATGTATATCTTGGAGCACTCAATTAAATATTTCATAGTAAAAATCCATCTTTCATAGAATAGTGGGAAATTTAGTTGTTTAATGTGCTTTTTTAAACTAATATGTACACGCAATTTTATGTCTATAAAATATGTTTTAAACACAAACTAATTTTAATGGAAAAAGTGCATGTATGCACTTAATCAATTAATCTTGCTTAGTTTTCATCTAATTTACTGCAAGGGGATTGGTTTCTGTTGGAAATATTCTGGGAATTGGATTGATTTCATGGTGAATGATTTGTTTTGTATACAGCTTGGCAAGGCAGTGCAAATGAATTGTCTAATCTAGAGATACGGAGAGTATGGGATGTGGAATGGATTAGCCAAGAGTTGCTTCCAAAAAGGTCCTTTTTGGTGGATGTTATCCTGACGATGTCTGAGGATGTTATCCTTAGAAGTGAATTCATTAATTAAGCACTACGGTTGACCTAACAGCCCAGCTGTCTGCTTTGCCTTGGCTTTGTTTTTTTTATTGTTACCTTAAAGGATCAGGGTTTTTCAGAATGCAGTGATGTCTTCAAATTAGGGTCACCATCTGGATTGTAATTTGAAATTAAGTTTCTTGGATACAGCTAATATTCAGCAGCAGCAGTTTTGTCACTGGCATTAAATCCTGAGCTGCCAAGTCTGAGGTGAACGTGATTTCACCAAGTACAACATGTTCCTGGATCAACATCCTTGTTGATCCTGGAACAACATTCCAATCAACCAATCAGGTTTGACTGAACAAGTTTACAGTTTATGTCAAGTTTAGGTTTACAACCAGGGTTAGGTGCTTCTACATCAGTGTTATTCACCTATCATTTCCCTTTGATTTTAGGGATAAGAAATGGGTAGGGTTAGGTTTAGGGGAAGGGATAGGGTTAGGACAAAATTTTCAGACAGGAATGTTGTTCCAGGATCAACAAAATATGTTGACCCAGTACATGTCTTGGCAAAATCACGGTGACCCTCAGAGCTTGAGAGATGGGCTTTTTTCATCCTACAATCTGTTGTTACTGCTTTTTTTTTTTGGTCACTTGTCAGGTTGCATTTTTGTCATCTTTCCCCTATAGCTCAGAAGGATTTTTGGATGTGCTCATTCGCTGCTCAGTGTTACCTACCAGTTCTACTAAGAATAATGAATAGCTTAGCCATTGCCCCCAGTGCTTTTGCAGAAATATACGTGTTTGTCCTGTCACAAATCTTTTTCAGAGCAGTATTTTGCTTGCATATCATACTGCTCATAACATTGCCAATGCTAGTAGATTTTTTTGTTTTTACTTACTCTACTTTAGCTTTCACTACTTTTCAGGACAAAGTGATCTACTCTAAATCTGATATTGTGATAAAATATCAAATAAAATATTAAATAACAGAGTATTAACACTGAGTGCAAATTACGGAAGAGGATTAGGGCCAAGCAATAATTAAAAAAAAAAAAAAAAACATCTCAAAATTAAAGTTGTTAAATTTCGAGAAAAAACTCGTTAAATTTCGAGAAAAAAGTCGAAATAAAATGTTGAGAACAAACTCATTAAATTACAAGAAAAAATTCGTTAAATTTCAAGAAAAAAGTCGAGATAAAATGTTGAGAATAAAGTCATTAAATTACGAGAAAAAAGTCGTTAAATTACGAGAACAAATTAGTTAAATTATGAGAAAAATGTCGTTAAATTTCGAGAAAAAAGTCGAGATAAAATGTTGAGAATAAACTCATTAAATTATGAGAATAAAGTCATTAAATTATGAGAAATTTATGAGAAAAATGAGGAAAAAATCGTTAAATTACGAGAACAAATTTGTTAAATTACGAATTTGTTCTCATAATTTAACGACTTTTTTCTCGTAATTTAACGAGTTTATTCTCAACATTTTATCTTGACTTTTTTCAAAATTTAACGAGTTTTTTCTCGTAATTTAACGAGTTTATTCTCAACATTTTATCTCGACTTTTTTCTTGAAATTTAACGAGTTTTTTCTCGTAATTTAACGAGTTTATTCTCAACATTTTATCTCGACTTTTTTCTCAAAATTTAACAACTTTAATCTCGAGATGGTTTTATTTTTTTATTATTGCTTGGCCCTAATCCTCTTCCGTAGCAAATAGCCTGCCTTGTTGGCAGAGGCTATTTACACTAACTCTTCACACCATTCCAAAATAACAAAAGAAATCCTGCTGATAACAGGATCAGTGGTGTGGACAGTAAGGCGGATGGCGTTAACTTTTTCGAATCTGAGTTCGAATCCGTTTTCCATCCCTTTTCCAATCACATATCAGTTCAGAGAGGCATTTATTTTAAATAAAAATTAATAAAAAGTTTGAAAAGTTGAAATAAAGTGTCAAACAGGTATTTAATTGAGGTATCAGGTAGGGTTAAGGGGAGGTGTAGGTTTTAGCGACAGAGACAAGTAATGTCCCAATATGGCAGCATCCATATATCATGACTATGTCTAATTTTTTTTTTTTTGATGACCAGCTTACATCTTTTTTTTTTTTTTTTTAAGTGACCCATATCTGATATCTGCATTTACACTATACACTTGGTGAAACAACACAAGGTAGATGTTCTGACCCGAAAAAACCTGAAAAGGAAGTCAAAATGGCTCAATTTGCAATGGATGTAGCTGAAATGATAATACAAGATTTTGCTTTCCGCATCATCTTTAAAGGTCAGCAAAACATTGGGATGACATGTCGTCCTCCATTGTGCCATTGAAAAGAGTCACAGTTGGTGTCCACCTGAGTTTAAGTCATTCGCCTCCGTTGCTTTTTCAATGATGCACGACTCGCATTGACGGGAATATCTGATCTGTCTGCTTGCATGGCAGATGCAAGTGCGCATACCCGATTTTTTTCCCCACATATGAATGAGGCCTGAAATCGATCTGAGAATGTCGGAATCCATTTGCTTTTTTCCTGCTTACATGCTCGTGGGTTAGATCACTTGAACCATGTAATGTAAATGTGGCCTTAGTGTGGATAATTGTAGCCAAGACATCTAGGCATGATTCAGCATTGACAAATAGCCACTGTAAAATTCAAGATAAATCTCATGATGGGGGGGAGTCGTGGCCTAATGGTTAGAGAGTCAGAATGGTAACCCGAAGGTTAGAGAGAGATTTGAAGATTTGAGTCTCAATGCCGGCAGGAAATAACTGAGGTGCCCTTGAGAAAGGCACCTAACTCCAAATTGCTCCCCGGGTGCCACAGCAAAATGACTGCCCACTGCTCCGGGTGTGTGTGTGTGTCTACTGTTTGCAGTGTGTGTGTGTGTTCACTACTCACTATTCCTAAAGTGTGTGGATTATATGCCCTTCACATGTCACTTTCATTTCTGACTAGATATTAGAAAGCAAAATTAAACCATAATAATGTAAAATTTGGGAAATGTTAGTTGTTTTTTTCTGAAATGTTCTCTCTGAAGTGTCCCTGGACCCCCCATTCAAAAATCACTGAAAATGTAATTAATATTTCTAACGAGTGTTTTCCATGCTTAGTCATGGAAATTTACACAATTGCTCTGAGAACATCTGACCTCCTGTTTAAAGGAATTGTTCATCCAAAAATGAAAATGCTGCTATTCTGTAGTCATATGGACTACTTTCATATTGTGGCCACTATAAATGACCTTTTTCTGGGTGGAAAAATTCTTACATAACAGTACAGGTTATGTATATGATATGAGGGCAATAATGGCAGAATATTTCTTTATTTCTTTAATAATGAATTCAGTTTAAACTAGTTTATTCAAATTGTAATGCACTGTGAATAATTACAGTTTGAAATGTGGAAACTTTTGCCTGAAGAAGTGCAGAAGCAAGTTTCAATGAAACTTCAATGCCACACTCCAGTTTCGCTTCTTCCAACAGCCTTGCCATAAAATATACATAAGTCCTAGTCCCATAGCCAACTGGCTCATCGTGCTGGTGGCTTCACTGAGTGTCTTTGGTTCGATCCTCTTAGATAGCATCAGCTTTTTTGGCTTTCTCCAAAAACAACAGAATGCTCAGCACACAGTCCTGCCTTATGCACTCTACATCGGAAACAGGCAGCAAACGCATTGGACCGGTAAAAGGATCGGATCATGAAATGGACAGGGATAGTACCATGATGTCACAGTGTGGAAGTATGGAGCAGACAGGGCCGATTTGATCCTGGTGTTTTGTGCAGTTGCAGATCAAAGCTTTCAGAGCCTCTGGCATCTGCAGCTGATGTGTTATTGTCAATAAGAGGTGGATGCAGCTAACTAGGTTGACACAAATTATTTTATTGAATATGATCATATATATAATTTGTGCACTGAAATGTAATTATGCATATAAAATATAACATATTTTATTTGGTGATGATTCCAACTGCTATAAGAGCATCACTGCAAATTGAAAGTTTAAATCTTCATGAAAACTAATTTTCAGCAGCATTTTTTTTTTTTTGTCAGTGACAGGCATAAAACATTATACTTCTGTAATGTGTTTTATTTCTGAGTGAAATATTCAATGAGAAAACCATGTAGGATGGAACATTATTTTATCTATTGAGAATCATTTGAGTTGGAAGTAACAAGTTGTTTGAGGGAAGGAGTTGAAAAATAAGAGGGCTTGCCCTTGTGAAAAAGAAATAAATTGTATTAAATGTGCACTTGCAGTGTACAAATATTAAAAGTATATTAAAAAAAAATACTGTACTTGCAGGTAATATATTATTTGTGAAATAAAAGGCCACTTAAGTGTACTTAAAGACATTTTCACAACTATGTTACTTTAACACACTTGATTGCACTTTTAAAAACTGCACTTTGTAATAATGTCAAATTAAACGTTTTGGTTACACCTTATTGTAAGCTGTTCTTGTTGCGGTGTAATTATGCGTGTAAGTACTGAGTAATAATAATTAATTACATGTACTTACTATAGGGTTTTGATTAGGTTTTGGTTTAGGGTTATTTGCATTTAATTATGCATAATTTATATTACAGTGACTACATGTAACATGCATAATAAGGACCTTGTAATTAAAAGTGATACCAAAGTTTTACTTTAAGTTTGCTGTAAAGTACACTTGATGTGTTGACTAGCATCAAAACACGTTTAAAGTGCTTGATTATAATACATTTAAAGTTAATATATTTATATTATATATTCATGTAAAGTTAATATATTTTAACTGTAATTACAAATATATTTAAATACACAACATACAAGTTTCAATAGAAATGTATATTTTAGTTTACCATAAATGCTTGTCATTACATTCAGCAGTACACTTTTAACATATTTCAGAGACATTAGAAGTAACTAAGAAATTACATATAAAGATGTACTTAAGTCGGTCAAATAAGTGCTCTTAAGTTCAACTAATTGCATTTATTATAAATTACTTCATTTTCATTTAAATATAAATAACATGCAATTAAGGGTCCAAAAACATTCCATTGAATTCACACTTAATAATAATATTATTTTTTTTTTTTTTCGGAATAAGTACTCTTTTAAAAAAATAAGCTTCTTTTTCACAAGGGTGGTGATGTCAACCAAAGAGGAAAGTTGCCGAGGTGGAAGTTATTACATTTAGGTGAAATCGTTGTTTGAAGCATTTGTGAATATAAAGCATTCTCATGTTTTGGACTTGGATCATGAACCTTTCCAGCAGCAATGTTTAATTAAAGATATTGTTAACAGGTAAAGTTAATATAATTCAATTCAATTCAATTCACATTTATTTGTATAGCGCTTTTCATGATACATACCGTTTCAAAGCAGCTTTACAGAGAATGCATGTCAACATTACAATTTAAAGAATGCAGTTAGCAAATAATGTAATAATTTAGGCAATTTATTTACAATCACTGTTAGCAGTTTAACTGAAGGTAGAAGCAATGAGCTCCTGGAAAAATGAATTACATTAACAATAATTAGGATATATAGAAATTTGGGAATGTGCATGTTGATCCAGATGATTGCGTCTTCTGAAGTCCTCGCAGGAGTTGGCACCGTCTCTTCATAGGTGTTGGTCATCTGAGGTCTTCTTAAGAGGCTGGATCTAAATTGAGGCTGATGTCCTCTCTAGTCACCTTGGGGCGGCTGTCCCGAGGTAAAACAGAAAAGCAAATGGAGAATAATTAGCGTAACTGCTGTTCATAACATTAAGCAAAGATAGTCATGTGCAATATGAACATATAAGCTAATATAGTGCATATATTTAGTAAAATGCTCCCCTATAGAGTTAATTTCTCTAGTGAACTAACATGCTGTGGACACTAAATGACTTGCCTGAGGTAAATGTAATGCTATGTGAGATATTATTCTCAAGCTATTTTATTGATGTCTTTCCACAGTTGAAACACTGGTTGAGAGATTACACACATTTCTAGATCGTCTGTTCTTCTTCTTCTTCTGCACTTTTTCCTGTTGTGGCGGTTAGCAAACAGTGTTGCATTACCACCAATGCCCCCTTCTGGATTGGAGTGTGGATCGTCTGTGACTGACTGTATTCATCGTCTAACTGCATGAATCAAACAGTGACATCCGTACCGTACGGTTCAGAATGAATACATGCACCGTTACACCCCTATAGTATGCTGTTTCTTGTTTCTGTGGAATAATTGTGCACCGATAAATCATTCACAACTTAAACATGTATAGGAATTTACATAGGGACGATTTTGATTTCATGTTGACTTTTAAACAAATCCATCTGACATGTTATCAACATGTTAGATGCTTTGCTTTTGATCTTCTAGCTTTGTTTTACTGAAAAGCAATAGAGAGTGATCGGCACCTTCACCTTGTTTATTATCAATTGATTGTAATCGAAACTGGGCCTTTGAGCTGTCTAACAAATCTTTGTAATCCATACTTAGAGGAAAGAGAGAGTGAGCAAAGGCAATGCTAGCAGGCCAGCTCTGCTCTCACAGCCGGTTACTATCGGTCAATAAACTCCAGTAACCTCTCTGCTTTGAGCTGGGGGCGGGTGATGCAGCAGGAGGAAACCATCAGCTGTGCACTTGTGAAGATAAGGCTGCTAATGAGCGACGCTTGTGGAGGAGGCATATTGTTTTGTCGCTAGGTAACTTGGCAGAATATCTTGGATGTAGGTCATTTTAGGAATGATTTCATTTTCCATGAGTTGTCAACTCCAAATTCAGTCACTGAAAAAATGCTTTTGTTTGAAACGCACAAACAAACATATGTGTCTCTGTGCTGCATTAGTGGATTATTACTGACTTTCCTGTCTTTATCATGTATAATAATCATAACACGTCACATGTTCCAGGTTCTATGCACTGCTAACTTCTAAAATAAAAAAATGACACTTTATTAAGAAATATTCCAAAAGTAATTTATTTAGTTATTTAAATATTTTAAACACAACATGCTAATATTTTTTGTTTTGTTTTTATAGATCAGTGTTGCTGACTGTATTTATGAGAAAGAGCTTAAGGCTATATTAATATTTATCATTTTCAGCAAACTTATGTTGTATATTGTTAATATAACACTGGAGGACAATGCATGATACCTGGCAAGGGTTGGCATACAGTGATGCTCAGTTTAACTCATTTATTATTTACTTTATTGTACCTGTTCTGCAAAATAAAGTATGCTGTTAACATGCTTAGATGTATGAGCCTGGCAGTAGAAGTACATCAGATTTGACATAAAAGTGAATATCTTGTTTGTTTGTTTGTTTGTTGCCATCAGATTTCTAAGACCTACTTCCTTCCAAATATTGGGCTTCCTTGAAACATTGGCATAATTTGAACACACGCATTATAAAGCGACGCAAAGAAAAAAATAAATAAATAAAGTGACGCGAAGGGCAAGTATGATAGCCCATACTCAGAATTTGTCCTATGCATTTAACCCATCCAAGTGCACACACAATCAAACCTGCAACCTTCAGGATACAAGTCTAACTCTCTAACCATTAGGGCACGACTACCCCATTTTTTTTTTTTTTTTGTAAATTATGAATTCATTGCCAATGATTGTGTTATAAAAATTTGATTGTGCAATCAGCAGGAGTGATCAGTCTGTTTCAGGTGTCGTTTCTGTGGCCAGAAAAGTTGTTACAACTCATCTGTCATGATCACATGACCACAAATTTATAGCTATTTGAATTGCATTTGATCAGCACAAAGAAAAGGTTATTCCTCATTACTCAAACCCAAAGTGTCCCTGGTATTGAATGTTCACTTGTAGTGTACTTCAAATATTAGAAGTATATTTTTTAGGATTAGTTCACCTTAAAATGAAAATTACCCCAAGCTTTACTCACCCTCAAGCCATCCTAGGCGTATATGACTTTCTTCTTTCAGATGAACACAATGGGAGTTATATTAATAAATATCCTGACGCATCCAAGCATAGACATCAAGAAAGTGCATCCATCCATCATAAACGTACTCCACACCATGGCTCTGGGGGGTTATTAAAGCCCTTCTGAACCAAAGCAATGCGTTTTTGTTAGAAAAATATCCATATTTAACAAGTTATGAAGTAAAATATTTAGCTTCCGCCAGACCGCCTTCCATATTATGAAGCATTTTTTTCGTAAGTTGAATACAGAAGGCGTAGGACGTAGCATAAGCGTTTTAAACAGCGAGAGGCGTTACACTTTCATTGTAAGTTGAAAATGGAAGACGTATAATATAAATGAAATAAGCGGGCATTTAAGTGTACTTAATGACAGTAGAATTCCATGACATAACACGCTTTAGCACGTCAGCATCCTAAAGCAAATGTGTATGGGTGCTTTCTGTGTTGAGGACTTGGAGTGTACATTGTGCACATATATAAGTATGTTGTAGCTTGAAGCCCAGATGCTGTGTACTTTGCCATGCCTTAAAATAACTTTTTCACAATGTTTGTGTGGGTCGAGCTTTTAATAGCATTTAAAAGCCCTTAAAGAACCTCGCACAGCCTTGAGTAACCTCCAGTATGGGTGAAAATGTCACAGAAAATAATGTCTATGCCCAGTCTACTGAAGCATGTAAAAGACCAAAGTGAACTCTGTGGTGTCTCTCCTCCTCCTCCTCCTTTGGTATTTTTACCTCGGCTGATCCCTCATGTTTTAGTAGTACCTCCTAGATTTCACTCTGAGAGAGCCGTCTGAGCTGCATGGTCAAACCTGAGGTGTTTGCCAAGGATGCCTATTAGCTTTGGCTCAATTATCCAATGAGATCTGCTTCATAGGTCAAAAAAAAAGGCCAAAATAGCTGCCTGTAACATTGGAATGGAATCAATGTGGTTTTGAATTGCACTTTTGATCAGTATTGCAGTAAAGCAGCTGAAGTATAGGCCACAGTAATAAGCACTTATCAAGCTCTTTCCCACCCAGCCCCAACCAAAGCTTCTTTCACTGGGCTGTAACAAATAGATAAAGAGGCACTGAACCTGGACTGTAACAGATAGATAAGGAGTTACTTCTAAATAACAGTACGATAAATTGTCGCCAAAACATCTAGGCATGACACAAATTTTCTACTGCGCTCTCAAGTTCAAAGCGTTTCTCTACATGAAGTGTAGACTTAATTCAAGCCACAAAAATACATGTACTAAAAAGAAATGAGAAATGCACATTGTGCAATCTTTCAACCTGTGGAGAAATATTTTAACAACGATTTGGAACAAATATGATTGGTATGATGGTAATTTAGTGGAAAAATTTGTGAGTGGTGCTCTGTGGCATGGCAGGATTTTGAACAGCCAGTGTGCGTACACAGAAAACTGTGTATTCAAAATTCATCAGTCCTAATGGTTCTTCAGTGGTCTGCACCAACAAACAGCAACAGACAATTTGCCGGGTTTTGTCAGATCAGTGTGTTACCCCTGTCGGACGTATGTTGGTGTTGTTTGGTGCTTGTTTTCGATGATTGAACATGTTCAAGTAGGGTTGCCAACCATTCCATATAATACAGAATTGTCCCATATTTAAAGGTGCAGAACACAGTTTTTCCCATATATAGACAGTAGTGTAGTATAGGGCATATGCAAACACTCTGTGTATGTCCAACCTGAGTATGAGAGACCATACGTGTATCAATAGCCGTTCATTAAAGGCTTTAAAATCAAGCAGAATCCTCTCCCAGCTGGCCGTTCCCACTTCACAGCATACGGGACTCATTCTAGTGGCTATTCCCTTTCACTGTAAGCGTTTCGATTTTAGTTTGGGACGAATACAGACAACATGATTATTGTTCATGAGACCAACATCCAGCCATGCTAGAAATCATGTGATCAAATGGTGTGTTCAAGTCCTCCTGGGAAGTTCATATTAAACAGGTGGGAAGTTATAGTTTATGATGTCAGGTAAGCAAGATGAGCAAGATGGCGGTGTACCTTCTCTTAATTAACTACACAAAATCTTTAAATTCTACTTCCAGAAAATGAAGAACAAAGAATATGCATCGTGTGTTTTGCTTTTTAGTGTTTAATGTTTATGTCTTTATCATTACATATTATATTGTTAAGTTATATTACAATGCAATTATATTTTTGTGCAGGGAATTAACTTTTTAACTTTTTTTTTTTTTTTTTTTTGTTATTCTGACAATGTCACTGCTAAATACCTATAAATATTGTGGTATTCCGCCCCCAAATCGTAAAGATCAGGGCTTAAAGAAAATCCCAAGCTTCCCACTCGTATTTACGATTTTGTGGTGGTGTTCAGCTCATAAATACGATCTTTCAGACATAACTTGAATAAATTTTAGCATATGATAGATTAACCTTGGACCTTATTATTGTTAATCTTTTTTCACAGAAACACAAAATGACCAATAAAGTCTCAAACACAACGAGCAGCCCATACTAATTTTCTAAGTTCTTTAGAATATAAAAAATATGCATTTCCATTCTTACATGGTTGCAACAACATTTTAGTTCTGAGTTTCCTTTGCTGAAGATCACAAATCTATGTTTAAGTTCGAGTCCCTGGTCGTGGGATGTCTGAGAATTGACATACTGTGGTACATCTGGTGATTGTCCATGTTGGATGCGTGTTTCGTTCGAGTGTGAATTGGCCTTAAGAGGTGCCACACTGTAGGAGTGTGACCTAAATTTTCTGATACCGGCAAAAGAAATGAGATTCATCACAAAGATCATTAGCTTGCTGTGGTTGAACGTCACACTGGGCAATCAAAGACTCACAATTTGACCCTATGACAAAAGACATCTTTTACAATCCCAGAAATTTGTCTCAGGCGCCATAATTTTTGGCAAACATTATACAGTGTGCAAGATCAATGCAAAGTTCTGCACTGCCATATTTCGTATCAGTGAAAAGTACAATGGTACTTTATATACTATGGTTGATTGACCGTATAAGACATTGAATTATTAACATATCGTTAGCCTCATAGCATAATTGCCCAGATCATATTTCAAAGGCAGATTTCACAATTTGGACAAAAAATGACTTTTATACTTTTAGGCAATTATGCTATGAGGCTAACGATATTCATGTTCTAAAGTACTTCAAAGTATACCATGGTATCAGCATGGTGCATGTTTTGAAAAAACATGGTTATTGCATATGGTAAATGTCTAAACACAAAAATACCCAAAAACTAGTAGGGTACAACGGGGCTAAAGGCGCCTTTGATTTTATTTTCCTCTAAACCACTAGATGGCATAAAAACTTGCCGCAGCACTTTCCTAAACATCTTCAAATTGCACATATAAATTTGTCTGATCCTTGACAAGATCGCGGGCAGCAACTCAAAGTTGATTCTGAGGTAGTTTGATCTAATATTTGATGTTTTTTTTAAATGTTTTTGATTTAAGTAGCAAACAAGAATCCATTAAATTAATGTTTGTATTTTCAGACAAAGGTCTTCTTAATGATTTTCAGTTTTGTTAAATAGGCTATTATGGGATCTCCTTCAGTGCTTTCAGAATCTTTACTTTTTAAAATAATTTTGTTTCTGTATTTCTGTATTTTTAAAATCTATTTTTATATTTTATATATAAAAATATACATCACATAGGCCTATTTTAATGACAGTATATTTACTGAACAAAAATGAATTATTTTATGTTTCAAAATAAACAGAAAATAGTACAAACTTTGCTAAAGTTATTCTTTTGAACAAGTGTCATTATTAAAAACATTTTTTAGCTGAAGTATTTGTATGAATACTGTGTGCCTTTTACCCCATGCTGGCCCCCCTCACCACCTCATACATTTATAAGATTTTTAAACAAAATTAACCACTTCATGATTTTTTTTTTTTTTTTTTCACACAAAATATGTTGCTCCATCAATGTCCAATACAAACATATATATTTTTTCTGCAATCATATACTTTGAGAGTAGTGAAAAGCACAATTTTTCTTATGGTGTGCCCTTAGCCCAGTTGTACCCTACTAATATGTTTTTGGTGATGGTTTTATGGAGTTACCATGGTATTTTGGGAAAATATCATCTATCATGTTTTTCTTGGAAGTGGCATGTATGTAAATACCATGATATGTAAATTTCAGTACCATAGTACTATTCAAAGTACCATAGAATAAAATCTGATTCCAGGACTGTGCCGTGGTATACTGTCATAAGACTTTTTTAATAGGAATTGTGTAAAATAACGTTTAATGTAAACCATACAAAATCATAGCAATATGACGGTAGTTATTTGTTTGTGTAGACAGTATGATCTGGTTCTAGTATTTTTTTGTTTGTTTGTTTGTTTTGTATTTGATATGTTTTTTTATATAGTCATAAAATAAATAAACCATTTTGTTTTAGTCTGTCCACCTTATTCTTAAACACAGAAGTAAGCTATTTCCTGTGAATATGCGATACGTCCGATTGATTAACCCCTGCAGGTAAAATACTTAGGAAAACAAAGTGCACTTAATGGTTAAACTATTGTGCTACAAACCAGTGTTTTTATGATTATGATAAATTCAAATAAAATGATGACAAATACCAGTTTGCAACATCAAGCAGCACAGCTGACTGTTTTTGTACAGCTGAAATAACTGGAAATAGCTATGCAACACAGAAAAAGCTTTGCACATTCAAGTTAAAAATGGCTGTCCCTGCGCTTTTGTTAAAAATGAGGTGGATAAGACAAAGTCATATAAAGCCGAAAGTTTCAGTCATAGAGCCGTCATGCATTAGATAATTGTGGGGGGATAAAAAGGGGTTCTGTGTAATCCTGTGAGGAGGTGCTTCTAGCGGCTGAAATCATAATGACTCACTGTGGTTCTTTTGCTACCATAATCATGGACCAGTGGAAGGCTCTGTGCAAATGAACATGAATGTTAAGTACATTGCAGATGCTTTGTAAAATTATTTGGTTACGTAGGATGTGAATGTTTGCTGGCACTTCATTTGTCTATTGGTCAAACTTACATCTAACCCTGCAGGTCAATTTGTGTTTGCCATGTGATTTGAATGTTTTTCAAGTTTGAAAAACACTTTAACAAGCAGTTTCAAAAACCAACTCCAAACAAACTTCATTTTGGCCTGATTTTGTTGGAAATGACGTCACACTTGAAGTATCGCTTGAAGTATATCGGGCCTAAAGTACCTACTGTAGTGGTGCAAATGAAACAGTGATGCTAACAGAAAGCAATACCATTTTTTTTTATGTATATACCAGTATTTGTGTTTCGGTTTCTTCCTCATGCACACTTGGTCATGACTCAAAGTAACCCCCGAGTCCCTCGTGGCCAGGAAAAGCTCTCTCCTCTGTTGACATGCAGCACATCAGGTGCACCAAGCAAGATCATCCTGCCTTTATTTGCTAACCAACTGGCTTCACCTAGAGACCACACCTTTCCATTTCAGAAATAGTGTGATGCACCTTTCTAAAGTGGTGGGGTTACTATAGTGCACAATCAGGGGGAGAAGCCCTGGGATCCTGCACTAAAAGAGGACAGAGAAGGTCAGAGGTATTTGTGTATTGCTCTGACGGATTGTAAGCACAATCCAATTAAGCTGGCAGCCACTGCAATCAACTGGATTAGCATCTCAGCCTCAGCTACTGGATAAATAACAGGTTACAATCGGTCATCCTGTATAGATGTCCTCTTTTCAGTACACAAGTGCCAACTGAATTCATTTTTTTTTTTACACTTAATTGCATGTTAATTGCAGTTAATTGTAGTTTAAATTTATTGTAAATGCAATTAGCTGAACTTTAGAGTCAGACATAAGTGCATATTTATGTGTAATTTATTAAACTTCTACTGTTAATAAACCTCTATTGTCTTTGAAATATGAGTAAAGTGCTCTGTCTCATACTGACAAGTATTTATGGTAAACTAAAATATATTTTAATGTCATTTCTATCAATGTCGTAACCATGCCTTGAACATTGGGGGAACCAAAGTTTTTTTTTGTTTGTTTGTTTTTTTTTTCTCCAAATTTCAGGTCTAGTGTAGTTATGAGTTATGAAGTAGCCTCAACTATTTGCATATATATATATATATATATATATATATATATATATATATATATATATATATATATATATATATATATATATATATGTCTAGTGTAGTTATGAGTTATGAAGTAGCCTCAACTATATATATATATATATATATATATATATAAATGCAAAATGTTTTTTTGTCTTGTCACATTCAGTTATGATTTACATGAATCATGTAGGCTAAATAATAGCATATTTTCAATTGAAAATGGTGACATTTTTATAAAAATGTTGAGTAGTTTGCATCACTGGATATTACTGTCAGTTGCTGATCATTCATCATAAAACAGTTGTCACATATTAAATATTTAGCTACTTACATATTACAACGCACTCTTTCACTGCTAAAACGAATTCACGCTCATCTTCTGTGAACAGTAAAGGCCCGCCGCCTTTGATTTGATTGGCCATCTCAGTCATTTTGACATTGAGTAGTGCTGTTAAACCGCTGATTGTTTACAGCCTAAAAATGTAACATTTAAAAACTTTCTTAACAACAAACAGAGCAATGCGTAATGGAATACAGCAGAGCAGCATCAAAATAATATCAAATATTGGGGGGGAAGACAATTTGTCCATTTCTAATTATTGGAGGGGACTTGTCCCCCTCAATATCTATGGTGGTTACGGCCCTGTTTTCTATTGAAACTTGTATGTCATGTGCAAATATTACACATTTGTAATGATGAGGTTGCAATTTGGTATGTTTCACATATATGAACTTAAAATGTAACACTGAATAACACTACAGTTAAAATAATAATCAAGTACTTTACATGTGCTTTAGTTTGTTAGACAACACATCAAAATAAGTGTACATCTTTCAAGCATAATAAAAGATTAGTCAAACATTTAAAATGTACTTTAAAGTCAAATTTGATATTACAAAGTGTACTTTTTAAAAATGTGCTTAAGTGAGTTAAGAAACAGTCATGAACTTGTACTCTTAAGTACACTTAAGTGGCCTTTTATTTCATCATGAAACGGTAACAGTATCTGCAGTTACAGTTGTTTTAAAAAAGTATATATTTTCAAAATTTAAATTACACTACTATCACACTTCTTTTTCACAAGGGTATATAATGGTCTCAAAAACTATTAAAATCAACATTTACACTTAAAATGTACAAATGTCAGTGCATTTGATCCCACATTTCAAGCACACATTTCATCAGCAGAGGTTTGTCAGGTTATAAAACATTAATTGCACTCAGCATTTGCTCTACACTTTACATACACATTGGATGGACCAAAACTGTATTGTTGATTTAAAATGTACTAGTACTAGTAGTTTTTTAGATTTCTGTATCTTTCATTTCTCTTCAGTTAAATAGAACCTGTTCTTGCATGAATGAAAATAGCTGATGAGAGCGTTTTCAAGATGGCCGGCGAGTGAACTGACTTGCCTGAAAATGGACATTTATTTCCATAACTTTAAGATTTCATATCAAAAATGCAGTTAAACAAATGCTTGTTTCCTTGTTATTTTGCATGCTGGTTTCAAACATTATGATGAAGAACATTTTTAGCACATCAAGTTAGCACATTTCAGTTTCATGAATGATTTTGTGTATTAAATTTGTGCTAAAAAAATTTTTTTGTGTTAAAAATAAAATGTGACAATATATCCTGCTATAGGGTCAAAAATTTGACGATGCATTTGAACACTTTATTAAAGGTGCAATATACAATTTTACTGCAAAACTTAAAGCTTTTTAAGCTTAAAGCATTCTAAAATTAATTGCATGCCATTTATCAACACAAGCCATCCAGCATTTAATATGATATTCTAAAATCGATCTATCTTACTGCAGTGTGTCTCAAACAAGTGTCTCACAGCAGCCGCAGAGCGAACGCACAGAGTAACGTTATAACATTTTCAACCATTTTTGAAATGAAAATGAGGCAGCTGCCATCTTAGCAGTGCATCACCGCACGTCACTGCACGTCACTCCCGGATAACTGAAAATCTCAGGAACAAAACTTTTAGCCAATGCCACGATCCAGCAACGTGTGTTCTTTTTATCTTCTGCATGCGTGCACATCATAGACTGTAAAAAAAAATATGTACATGTTCACAGACGCACATCTGCCATATTATTTTATAATTGTATATATGATTATTTTTTTTGCATAAAATAATCCAAAAAAAAAAGCACAAACACGGCAGAGATGCCAAATTCAGTGGCTGGAATTAGCTGAGGTAACATGACGGCTCACAGACAGCAGCGGCAAACCTGTCAATCAAGTGACCACGCCCTTAATTATGCAGAACTTTAAGGCTTAATATAATTTAAATGAATGAGTTATAAAAATATTCACCCCCCTCAGAGTTGTCATGAAGGGCAAAATTAGCTGTATAGACCAAAACCGCAATTTGAACCAGAGTGTAAACATGTTTTTTTCTGCTGTAAAGTTGGCCGTTTTAACATGGGGGTCAATGAGATTCTGCTCTCTTTTGGAGCCTGTCCCTAGTGGCCAGTCGATGAATCGCAGTTTGTCACTTCTGTATTGACTTCAAGAGAAACTGGGGGAGGTTGCCGCTTGTTTTCAACACACTCAAATGTATCTGATATGACAAACAGAGCTGCGTTACCTCATACTCATGACCGGAAAAGCGGAAGTGGCGCCGGCGACTGTGTCATAATAAAAGTTCCTCTGCTCATGAGGAGTGTGTTGATCAATCGCTCCAGCTCCTCGTTCAGCTCCACAACACTCGGTCCTGCTCTGCTTCATACTACAGTAACGTTAATAATCACATCCATGAACGTGATTTCTCCCCGAGTCCAATCCCAATTCTATTCCACCATCCGTTGAGGTGAAGACCACATGAATAGGCCTCTAGCGACCTCTAGCAGACAGAAAATATTACATATTGCACCTTTAACTTAGTGGGACTTGCCTATCTTATCTAATGCAGCCAAAAAATTTTTATGAACTAATAAAATTCATACAGTTCAAATAAGCTATAAGTAAATGTTCAAATACTCTAGTGTATATTAGTCAAGAACCTAAAGAGCAATGTTGCTTACAAATCTGCACACAAAGCTGGCGTAATATGGTGAAGAATGCATTATACACCTTGACAAAAGACAATATATAGGGAGTGGAGAAAGGTTATAGCATCAGCCCATTATTCTTTTAAAGTTATAGACAAAAAGGTACGCTGAGAGGAACAGGTCAGATAGAGGTAAGAACAGGGTTTATCTAAAGATACTCAAACAGCAAACAGATTCATTCACCTGGAAAATTTCAGAAACTCAACGGTGAACAAACAAATAACCCTTTCACCTGACCATTATGTAAGCAGGAGAATTTGAATGGGATTTTGGCAGGTTCATTACATGATTGGGAGGAACAGCTCAGGTTGTTCATTGTGCTTATTGTCCTTACTGTGGAAGGTTTCTCACAAGGCCGCCTCTTTCTCTGTTCCACCTTGTGTCAGGTTACAAGACCCTTTTGAAAGGGATCTCTGGGAACTTCACCAGCGGAGCTTTGGTGGCCATCATGGGACCCTCGGGAGCTGGGAAGTCTACATTAATGAACATTCTAGCAGGTTATAGGTTAGTATGACCACATGAAGCATCCTAATTCTTTTACATTTTGGCAAATTGGTAACCCGTTAAACATGATAGTGTTGTGCAATAATTTAAGACATTTCTCCTCATATAGAACCTTTTTGACATAAAGGGTTCTTTAAAATTGAGTCTAGAACCCCATTAAACCCTTTTTCTAAGTGTGCAAAACCCAACTCTCAGTGGAGCATAAGCATGTTGATACATCCAGCACAGTCATCTTGCTTCTTTTCACAGTCATCTTCTGTTGAAAGCTGTTCATTATTTATTTAAATGTATTCTTTTTTCGGATACTTTTATGCAAAGCAATTTACAAATGAAGAATGCCTGAAGCAGTTTGTCTCAGTGTTAACGTTGAATGAATACAGCAATTACTTCAAATGTGGGGCATATAATGATCATTTACCACTAAATGGTGGTTATAAATTTGTTAACATTACAAAAGACAGTATATGTGAAGATGTGCTTTATGACACAGGGAAACAGGCATGAAGGGGGAGATCTTGATAAATGGGCAGCCCAGAGATCTGCGATCTTTCAGGAAAGTGTCCTGCTACATCATGCAGGATGACATGTTACTGCCACACCTCACCGTACAGGAAGCCATGATGGTACGTGTCTGCTGAAATCATATCACTGAGCTGCATCAAGTATCTGTTGCTAAAAGTACTTGAGTAAAGTTTCTACATTTATTTGTACATATAAAATATTACAAAGGTAAAAAAAAAAAAAAAAGCTATATAAAAATGCTACTAAATAACTAAATGTAATTTGTCATGACTGTATATGGCTCTGACACTGGATATTAAACTGAACCCAATGTCCTAAAATCTTTTATGTAAAAGTTACATTTATTGTCAGACGTGATGACCAGAAAACTAATGGCTGCTCTGAAGGTCTATCCTGTGAAAAAGAAGTACACGTTAGCATACCTTTAAAAAGAGCACTTATTACAGAAATAATATACTTTAATGCAATATACCAGCCTGGTCTCATTGTAAATGCTTAGGTATTAATACGTAACTTTCAAAGACACAAAAGGTACATTTTTGTATGTTTAGAAAGGTGCTAAAACGTACAATATTGACGTAATTATAGCACTAAAACGTAAAAATACTTACGTTTTTACAGCGAAAAAACATAAAATATTTACGAATCTTTCATGTCATAAATATATAATGTATAATTTCCATTTTATTGTTTTGTAGATAAATGTAAGATCCCTAAACCCCATCCCAAACCTGAACATACCAAAGAATAAAACATAATGGACAGAAATATGTAGGAAAATGACAATTTTAGTAAAAATATAACATTAAAACAATATTTTGAGCCGCTAATCCTACACCTACCCATAACCATTTATTAAAACTATGTAGCCTACTGTTATAATTAAAAGAATAACAGACAAACAAGTGTAATCACAATAATTTATTTATTGCGAAAATGTCAAAAGTGGAACCAAAAGTAGTTCAAATGATGATGAGTTGCAGTCGCAATCCTCTCTGGTGGTAATAGTTTTTTATAGGGTACAGAGCAGAATTTAACTTAATAATCCATAAAAATATGAACCCGGCTTCTCTCCGTGAAGGCGCGCACTCATTTAAAATGTCAGTCCACTGAAACACGGCATGTCGCAATCTGTAACGAAGCAGGTGAGAACCAATGAGCGTTCGATATCAGTGCCGTAAACCATGCTGTAACGTTTCTTGAGGGCGCAACTTTCAAATTTGAATCGTAACGAGCGCAGGCTTTGACTGTGACGGTCGCTGTTGCTGAGAATGAAGATAAAGATGATAAAGGACTGAATCCGGATCTATTCCTTAGAAACATATGGATTCCAATGTGGAGTACAGCAAACAAATAAAATTGATGTGATTTGTGAATTTATGTTGTGCTTTGGTGTATCTTATGGTTAGATTGTCAGTCGCTGCATAGGAGAAAACGGCTTCTGTGTCGCACAGCAAACAAACTAAATGTTACAAAATGGTTAAACAATTACAGAAATTTTATTCATAAGGTTTTAAATTGCAGTCTTGTTTATCATTATGTATGAGTTTGCAGCACAAGTCACGAACAGAAATGTTATTTCATATTAAGTAGATGAGTAAACTGCATTCAATAAATTTGACTAAAAACATGTATTGATATGACAATTGAACACAACAGATTTAAAACATTAATGCCACGATTTTAATATTAATACATGGGAATTCATATACATTCACTCTTTACGTTAAATGATTTACGTTTTATTGCTGTTAATATGTAAGTATTTTTATGTTTTAGTGCTATAAATACGTCAGTGTTGTACGTTTTTGTGTGAAAATGAAAATGTAAGTAAATGTACGTGTGGTAGAACCATACTTTACGTAAAAATACTCACATGTATTTTCATGAGATCACGTTGAATATATTTGTGTGAACTGAATATAATGTTTTCTGATGCTTAATTCTGTGTTCATTGAAATTAAATTATTAAATGCACTATAGTTTAATTTAATGTTAAATGCAATTAGCTGAATTAAAGAGTGCTTTAAAGACGTAAATAGTACTTTTTGGTTAAAATATACTGCTGAATGTACTTACAAGCATTTATGGTTAACTAAAATAAACTTTTATGTATGTCATGTATTTAAACATATCTGTAATTACACATAATTTTAGTACGGAAGAGGATTAGGGCCAAGCAATAATAAAAGAATAAAACCATCTCGAGATTAAAGTTGTTAAATTTCGAGAAAAAAGTCGAGATAAAATGTTGAGAATAAACTCATTAAATTACGAGAAAAAACTTGTTAAATTTCAAGAAAAAAGTCGAGATAAAATGTTGAGAATAAACTCGTTAAATTACGAGAAAAAACTCGTTAAATTTCGAGAAAAAAGTCGAGATAAAATGTTGAGAATAAAGTCATTAAATTACGAGAAAAAACTCGTTAGATTATGAGAACAAATTCGTTAAATTATGAGAAAAAAACTTGTTTAATTTCAAGAAAAAAAGTCGAGATAAAATGTTGAGAATAAAGTCATTAAATTACGAGAAAAAAGTAATTAGATTATGAGAACAAATTCATTAAATTATGAGGAAAAAAGTCGTTAAATTTCAAGAAAAAAAGTCGAGATAAAATGTTGAGAATAAAGTCATTAAATTATGAGGAAAAAAGTCGTTAAATTATGAGAACAATTTCGTAATTTAACGAATTTGTTCTCGTAATTTAACGACTTTTTTCTCATACATTTATTCTCAACGTTTTATCTCAACTTTTTTCTCGAAATTTAACAACATTTTTCTCATAATTTAACAAATATTTTCTCGTAATTTAACGACTTTTTTCTCGTAATTTAATTACTTTATTCTCAACATTTTATCTTGACTTTTTTCTTGAAATTTAACAAGTTTTTTCTCGAAATTTAACAACTTTAATCTCGAGATGGTTTTATTTTTTTATTATTGCTTGGCCCTAATCCTCTTCCGTATTTTAGTGATGAAGTTGCAATTTAGTATGTTTAAAATATATTAACTTAAAATGTAACATTGAACAACACACTACAGTTAAATTTATAATTATTTCACATGTGCTTTAGTATGTTAATCAACACATCAAAATAAGTATACTTCTTTAAAGCATAACAAAAGATTATTAAAATATAAGGATTTAAAATGTACTTTAAAGTAAAACTTTAATGAGCTTATGAAAAGTGTACACTATAAGTGCACCTTCAATACAGAACACTCCTTTTTAGCAAGGGTAGATGAAATTGTAAAGAGTACATTTTTTTTCCCCCCTTGCAAATATCATTAAATAAAAGTACAAGTATTCCTCATTACCTCATGGTAAATGTAACATACACAGACAAACTAAAAACAAAAAACAAAACATGTATTCAGCTGTCACAGCTCGTTTCACTGGAATACGTCTCATGCAATTGCAGTTGTTGTGTTGTTGAGTTCATGCAAATCCCTCTGTTAGCTTTAGTTATACCGGCTAATGCTCATCATGATCTAAATCGCTCACTTTCCCTTCTCAGGTATCAGCTAATCTCAAACTCCAGGAAAAAGATGAAGGCAGACGTGAAATGGTAAGTGAGAAGCGTGTGAAGTGTCCCACCCAGTGTATGTACGGCTTAATCTTTGTGGTAAAGCTCAGCATTGATTGGCTATAATAAGGTTGTTGCATGACTGACAAGGATGTTGTTTCTGGAACATGTCCTATATGTTAAACTCACAGTAAACATGTACACTACCATTCAAAAAATTTTAAGATTTTTTCATTCTAGGATTTGTTCTATTCATCAGAGTATCATAGAAAAATGTATCACGTTTCCACAAACATATTAAACAGCTCAACGTTCAACTTTGATAATAATAAGAAATATTTGTTGAGTATCAAATCAGCACATCAGAATGATTTCTGAAGGATCATGTGACACTGAAGATTGGAGTAATGATGCTTAAAATGCTTTGATCACAGGAATAAATAACATTTCAAAATACACTGAAATAAAAGCTAATTTAAATACTAATAATTCACAATATAACAGTTTTTCTGTATTTTTGATCAAATAAATGCAACATTGGTGCGCATAAGAGATTTTTTTTCTTTTTTCAAAAACATTAAAAAAGTCTTACTGAACGCAAACTTTTAACCAGTTGTGAAGATATGTATGTGCATGTGCTGTCTTTATTCCAGTACATGTTGATGCACACATGACATGCTGTGTTGTTCTAGGTACGGGAAATCCTAACTGCACTCGGCTTGTTAGAATGTGCAAAGACACGCACATCCAACCTGTCCGGAGGCCAGAGGAAGCGTTTGGCCATCGCCCTGGAGCTCATCAACAACCCACCCGTCATGTTTTTTGATGAGCCCACTAGGTGAGCACCCTCCGTGTACACACATTACACTGTAAAATAAATAAATAAACCCAAAAATTTATGGTAATAAAATAGCAGCTGTGGTTGGCAGAACTTTACAGAAAAAAGAACTTAAAGAACATTTTAGACTGTGTAAAACTGTGTATTTCATTAAAGGTGCAGTAAGCAATTTCATAGAAACACTACTGATATTTTAAACCAACACAAACAAACACACCCCTCCCTTCATTGCTCCGCCCACAAAATACACAAATACACAAGGCAAGAGTGGATGTCTCTTTATCATAGCCGAAACAAAGCAACATAATGCAGCGACACTCAAAACTGTCCTATTACTAGAGCTAACATTACAACAACAGCATATTTTGCAGCTGTGAAACAGCAAAAACTCACATATGAAGCAGAAAAAGCAGACGCAACCTCTGAGTCCATTTTCAGGCCTTCCCGCTTGGATCTCTCCAGCTCTGGAAAGCTTTTCTAATATTAACGCGGGTCCTAAAGTTCTTGCCTGATCATAACCCTTCTTTTTCCAGTGATTTTCCTCTGAGCTTTTCTCTTTTGTAATGTCTCTCGGCCATGTCTCTTTCTTCTAATCTCTTACTCTCTCCTCTTCCATCATGAGTGGACTGCTGATTGGCTACAAGTGTATTGTGGTGCTCGGTCTGATCCACTTTCAGCAGTATTTCTCAGAAATCAATTACTGCACCTTTAACTGATATAATGTTGCTATTATATCTAAATTAATATCTAATATCTGTTAGCCAAAAATAGCCCAAAAAATAATACAGATGGTAAAAGAGACACATGAAGAATTAGAGATCATCACAAGTAGCTTCTCCACAAGTTGTAATAAATACTAATATATTGAAGTGTCATGCGCACAAACACAAAACCATTACACATGACACTAAAATAATGCAATAAATATTCATTTAACAAAATAAGATGCAACATTGAACCCAAATGTCCATAATTTATAACAAAAAACTAACAAGAAACATATTTATTTAAATACAATCAAATGTAAATTGCCACGCAGGGAATTGTGAGAATGTCAATTTTTGTTTTTTTCCACTGTAAATTATATGATTGTCTTTACTTCCAAAATAAGCAGATTTAACAGTATTTTTACAGTAAATTTTATAAAATGTCTAATTAGATCTATTACAGTTTTTCCACTGTATGTAATAAGGGAACTTACTGTTAACCAATTAACAGTTTTGCAAAAAAAAAAAAAAAAAATGGTGTATGAAACGCATGGCCATGAGACGAACCATCAAATTATCCAAGTGACGTTCCTGAGCCAAATATATGTCTTGTGAAAACTTGTTACCCATGAGGTTTCTCTGTTGTGTCCTTGTAATGTGGGAATGCAATTTAATTGCATATTCACTTTCAGGCTTTACCCAGATGGGATATTGTTGGACAGTTGAGACCTGGTCTCTACGGATTCTATTAAGCTTTCATTCCTCTCCCGGGATTTTACTCTCTAAGAACAAAAATGACTCTCTAATTCTCTGGAGAGCACAAACTAAAGTCATTTCAGCATAAAACGATACTCCGTAAATTGCATTTATACGATTACCATGCCTATCCAAGGATAAACAGATTCTCCTTCATGGAAATCAAAACCATGTGGCATCAGCTTCTATATGTTGGGTAAGAGCAGGACCATTATCATTAATATGATGTCCCAGAGTTGTGTTTGGTTAAATAGGAGACTTTAATGGCTCAAAGGAATACTGTTTCCCTGTGCATTAGATAAATATCCAATCAGCAAATTGTGTGTAGCATGTGCTATGATATTTGAATGCACTGCTATATTGAAGGCTACAGCATTATCCTGTCCTTTAAAATGGACACTTAATCTTCCACTTTATCCATTGTCTCTGTCATCTGTGATAATTAATATGGCTTTGATATAGCGAGGTCAAGATTATGATCTAATCTCACCTCTTTAACCTTGTCTAGCCCACTGATACGAGCACTTGAGTGATATTGCGAGGATATATTGTTATATATAGCACAAATATTGCTAAATTATAATATAATATATATAAATATAATATGTAATATCAGTGTTAAGTATAGTTGAGATATTATTGTAGTTTTATAAGTATTTTAAGTGAGTTTTTATACTTAAAGTTAATGTTTCAGTAATTGTCTTGTGTTTTTGTCATTTTTATTATGTATTTATTATGTAGTTCATATATATAGACTTAAACCTTGTCTGCATCGGAGCAACACAGCTTGGAAACATGTGCTACTGCTCCAACCACAAGAAGGTGCTGACTGTTATTTTCTCTCTTCTTTATCTCTTCAGTGGACTGGACAGCTCCTCCTGCTTCCAGGTGGTCTCGCTGATGAAGGCTCTTGCTCAGGGTGGACGAACAGTCATATGCACAATTCACCAGCCCAGCGCAAAAGTTTTTGAACTCTTTGATAAGGTGATCACTATTTTATACTCTGATTTATGTTTTTTTTATGCATGCTGTTATGCAAAATACTGCCTCTCACACCTCATTCATTGTTTGTTTTTTCTCCAGTTGTATGTCCTCAGTCAAGGCCAGTGTATTTACAGAGGAAGAGTATCAAGCTTAATCCCGTATCTCAGAGAACTGGGACTCAACTGTCCTACCTATCACAACCCTGCAGACTTCGGTAAGAAAATTACACTCTCAGTATGCAGAGGTACAAAATGAACAAACAAACAAATAATACAACTTTTTCAGGAATTGCTGGACCCTTGCTTTCATAAGTTGCACGAGTGAATCAAATCAGACATATAAAAAGTTTACATAAACAAGCTGACTGTTGCGCATCTACTAATTTAAATTTTAACTTAAGTGAAAAATGTACTGTCAGAAACCATTTAAATCAATCATTCAAAAGTTTGGGGTCGGTAAGATTTTTTGGATTTTTTGAAAGAGGTCTCTTATGCTGCGTTCACACCGAACGCGTCTGGGGCGTCTGAGGCGTCTGATTTACATGTTAAGTCAATGTAAACGCGCGTCTGGGTGTCCTGCGGCGCGAATCAAGCGTCTAGCGCGGCGCGAATCGGCCGTTGACGCGCGAATGGCGCGGCGCGAATTGAGCGTTCACGCGGCTGACGCGCGAATTGAGCGTCTGACGCCCAAACGCCCGAGTTGAAAAATCTGAACTTTGGCGTAAATTCGCGGCGCGTTAACCAATCAGGGACTCTGCTTTGGTAGTAACGTGTTTATGATGTGATCAGTGGTGGAGAACAGAACAAAGATGTCGCTGTGTGTGGCCACCCTGAGCTCTATGATGTGTCATTATATTTTTATCGAGACAGGAATAAAAAGGACCTTGCCTGGAAGAGAATAAGCGAAGAAATCGGACAATCTGGTTAGTTGTAAAACTTTTTGCATGATTTTAGCCGTTGATACTAGCCCACCTTCTAGCTAGCAAAAGTCGGCCGGCATAACCGAGTTAAATTGCCGCTACAGGTTTCCAACTGACGAGATTATGTGTTTATTCAGAGGATCTGTGCAGAAAGAGATGAAAGCCCCTCCTATGACGCGAATTCGCGTCTGAACACACTTTGTTTAGACGCGCGAATTGAGCGAATTTTACGCGCGTCTGAAGCGTCTGACTTTAAAATGTTCAAGCGTCCAACTAGACGCGTCTGGCGCGAATTTGACGCCCCAGACGCGTTCGGTGTGAACGCAGCATTATGCTCACCAAGGATTATATCTGGATATTTGATATATTTGATATATTTGGATATATTTTGGATATTTGATCAGAAATACAGAAGAAGAAAAAAACTGTACTGTTGTAAAATATTACAATTTGAAAGAACTGTTTTCTATGTGAATATATTGTAAAATGTAATTTATTCCTGTGATAAAAGCTGAATTTCACAGCAGAAATCGCAATTCGCAATCATTCTAATATGATTTACTGCTCAAGAAACATACCTATGGAAGTTTGTTTCCACCATGAAATAAAAAAAGGTAATTGCATACCTAGAAACTTTTTTTCTCATAACTGCGAGATTTAAATTCAGAATTGTGAGTTATAAAGTCAGAATTGCAAATTATAGTCAGAATTGCATGATAAAAAGTCCGAATTATGAGTTATAAATTCGGAATTGCAAGTTATAATGTCAGAATTGCGAGTTATATAGTCAGAATTACGAGATATAATGTCAGAATTGCAAGTTATAATGTCAGAATAGCAAGATATAAAGTCAGAATTGCGAGATATTAAGTCAGAATTGTGTGATATAAAGTCAGAATTGTGTGATATAAAGTCAGAATTGCCAGATATCAAGTCAGAATTGCGAGATATCAAGTCAGAATTGCGAGATATCAAGTCAGAATTACGAGTTGTAAAGTCAGAATTACGAGTTGTAAAGTCAGAATTGCGAGATGTCAAGTCAGAATTGCGAGATGTAAAGTCAGAATTGCGAGTTGTAAAGTCAGAATTGCGAGTTGTAAAGTCAGAATTGCGAGATGTAAAGTCAGAATTGCGAGATGTAAAGTCAGAATTGCGAGTTGTAAAGTCAGATTTGCGAGATGTAAAGTCAGAATTGCGAGATGTAAAGTCAGAATTGCGAGTTGTAAAGTCAGAATTGCGAGTTGTAAAGTCAGAATTGCGAGTTATAACGTCAGAATTGCGAGTTATAACGTCAGAATTGCGAGTTGTAAAGTCAGAATTGCGAGTTGTAAAGTCAGAATTGCGAGTTGTAAAGTCAGAATTGCGAGATGTAAAGTCAGAATTGCGAGTTGTAAAGTCAGAATTGCGAGATGTAAAGTCAGAATTGCGAGATGTAAAGTCAGAATTGCGAGTTGTAAAGTCAGAATTGCGAGTTGTAACGTCAGAATTGCGAGTTATAACGTCAGAATTGCGAGATATAAAGTCAGAATTGCGAGTTATAAAGTCAGAATTGCGAGTTATAACGTCAGAATTGCGAGTTATAAAGTCAGAATTGCGAGATATAAAGTCAGAATTGCGAGTTATAACGTCAGAATTGAGAGTTATAAAGTCAGAATTGCGAGATATAAAGTCAGAATTGCGAGATATAAAGTCAGAATTGCGAGATATAAAGTCAGATTTGCGAGATGTAAAGTCAGAATTGCGAGATGTAAAGTCAGAATTGCGTGATATAACGTCAGAATTGCGAGTTGTAAAGTCAGAATTGCGAGTTGTAAAGTCAGAATTGCGAGTTGTAAAGTCAGAATGCGAGTTATAAAGTCAGAATTGCGAGTTATAACGTCAGAATTGCGAGTTATAACGTCAGAATTGCGAGTTGTAAAGTCAGAATTGCGAGTTGTAAAGTCAGAATTGCGAGTTGTAAAGTCAGAATTGCGAGTTGTAAAGTCAGAATTGCGAGATGTAAAGTCAGAATTGCGAATTGTAAAGTCAGAATTGCGAGATGTAAAGTCAGAATTGGGAGATGTAAAGTCAGAATTGCGAGATGTAAAGTCAGAATTGCGAGTTGTAACGTCAGAATTGCGAGATGTAGCGTCAGAATTGCGAGATATAAAGTCAGAATTGCGAGTTATAAAGTCAGAATTGCGAGTTATAAAGTCAGAATTGCGAGTTATAACGTCAGAATTGCGAGTTATAAAGTCAGAATTGCGAGTTATAAAGTCAGAATTGCGAGTTATAAAGTCAGAATTGCGAGTTATAACGTCAGAATTGGGAGATATAAAGTCAGAATTGCGAGATGTAAAGTCAGAATTGGGAGATGTAAAGTCAGAATTGCGAGATGTAAAGTCAGAATTGCGAGTTGTAACGTCAGAATTGCGAGATGTAGCGTCAGAATTGCGAGATATAAAGTCAGAATTGCGAGTTATAAAGTCAGAATTGCGAGTTATAACGTCAGAATTGCGAGTTATAAAGTCAGAATTGCGAGTTATAAAGTCAGAATTGCGAGTTATAACGTCAGAATTGCGAGTTGTAACGTCAGAATTGCGAGTTGTAACGTCAGAATTGCGAGATATAAAGTCAGAATTGCGAGATATAAAGTCAGAATTGCGAGTTATAAAGTCAGAATTGCGAGTTATAACGTCAGAATTGCGAGTTATAACGTCAGAATTGCGAGTTATAACGTCAGAATTGAGAGTTATAAAATCAGAATTGCGAGATATAAAGTCAGAATTGCGAGTTATAAAGTCAGAATTGGGAGATATAAAGTCAGAATTGCGAGATGTAAAGTCAGAATTGGGAGATGTAAAGTCAGAATTGCGAGATGTAAAGTCAGAATTGCGAGTTGTAACGTCAGAATTGCGAGATGTAGCGTCAGAATTGCGAGATATAAAGTCAGAATTGCGAGTTATAAAGTCAGAATTGCGAGTTATAACGTCAGAATTGCGAGTTATAACGTCAGAATTGCGAGTTATAAAGTCAGAATTGCGAGTTATAAAGTCAATTGCGAGTTATAACGTCAGAATTGAGTGTAACGTCAGAATTGCGAGTTGTAACGTCAGAATTGCGAGATATAAAGTCAGAATTGCGAGTTATAAAGTCAGAATTGCGAGTTATAAAGTCAGAATTGCGAGTTATAACGTCAGAATTGCGAGTTATAACGTCAGAATTGCGAGTTATAACGTCAGAATTGCGAGTTATAACGTCAGAATTGAGAGTTATAAAATCAGAATTGCGAGATATAAAGTCAGAATTGCGAGTTATAAAGTCAGAATTGCGAGATATAAAGTCAGAATTGCGAGATGTAAAGTCAGAATTGCGAGATGTAAAGTCAGAATGCGAGTTGTAAAGTCAGAATTGCGAGTTGTAAAGTCAGAATTGCGAGATGTAAAGTCAGAATTGGGAGATGTAAAGTCAGAATTGCGAGATGTAACGTCAGAATTGCGAGTTGTAACGTCAGAATTGCGAGTTGTAACGTCAGAATTGCGAGTTATAAAGTCAGAATTGCGAGTTATAAAGTCAGAATTGCGAGTTATAACGTCAGAATTGCGAGATATAAAGTCAGAATTGCGAGTTATAAAGTCAGAATTGCGAGTTGTAAAGTCAGAATTGCGAGATGTAAAGTCAGAATTGCGATATGTAAAGTCAGAATTGCGAGTTGTAAAGTCAGATTTGCGAGATGTAAAGTCAGAATTGCGAGATGTAAAGTCAGAATTGCGAGTTGTAACGTCAGAATTGCGAGTTATAACGTCAGAATTGCGAGTTATAACGTCAGAATTGCGAGTTGTAAAGTCAGAATTGCGAGTTGTAAAGTCAGAATTGCGAGTTATAAAGTCAGAATTGCGAGATATAAAGTCAGATTTGCGAGATGTAAAGTCAGAATTGCGAGATGTAAAGTCAGAATGCGAGTTGTAAAGTCAGAATTGCGAGTTGTAAAGTCAGAATTGCGAGATGTAAAGTCAGAATTGGGAGATGTAAAGTCAGAATTGCGAGATGTAACGTCAGAATTGCGAGTTGTAACGTCAGAATTGCGAGTTGTAACGTCAGAATTGCGAGTTATAAAGTCAGAATTGCGAGTTATAAAGTCAGAATTGCGAGTTATAACGTCAGAATTGCGAGATATAAAGTCAGAATTGCGAGTTATAAAGTCAGAATTGCGAGATATAAAGTCAGAATTGCGAGATATAAAGTCAGAATGCGAGTTATAAAGTCAGAATTGCGAGTTATAAAGTCAGAATTGCGAGATATAAAGTCAGAATTGCGAGTTGTAAAGTCAGAATTGCGAGTTGTAAAGTCAGAATTGCGAGATGTAAAGTCAGAATTGCGATATGTAAAGTCAGAATTGCGAGTTGTAAAGTCAGATTTGCGAGATGTAAAGTCAGAATTGCGAGATGTAAAGTCAGAATTGCGAGTTGTAACGTCAGAATTGCGAGTTATAACGTCAGAATTGCGAGTTATAACGTCAGAATTGCGAGATATAAAGTCAGAATTGCGAGTTATAAAGTCAGAATTGCGAGATATAAAGTCAGAATTGCGAGATATAAAGTCAGAATGCGAGTTATAAAGTCAGAATTGCGAGTTATAAAGTCAGAATTGCGAGATATAAAGTCAGAATTGCGAGTTATAAAGTCAGAATTGCGAGATATAAAGTCAGAATTGCGAGTTGTAAAGTCAGAATTGCGAGTTGTAAAGTCAGAATTGCGAGTTGTAAAGTCAGAATTGCGAGTTGTAAAGTCAGAATTGCGAGTTGTAAAGTCAGAATTGGGAGATGTAAAGTCAGAATTGCGAGATGTAACGTCAGAATTGCGAGTTGTAACGTCAGAATTGCGAGTTGTAACGTCAGAATTGCGAGATATAAAGTCAGAATTGCGAGTTATAAAGTCAGAATTGCGAGTTATAAAGTCAGAATTGCGAGTTATAACGTCAGAATTGCGAGTTATAACGTCAGAATTGCGAGTTATAAAGTCAGAATTGCGAGATATAAAGTCAGAATTGCGAGATATAAAGTCAGAATGCGAGATATAAAGTCAGAATTGCGAGATATAAAGTCAGAATTGCGAGATATAAAGTCAGAATTGCGAGTTATAAAGTCAGAATTGCGAGTTATAAAGTCAGAATTGCGAGATATCAAGTCAGAATTGCGAGATATAAAGTCAGAATTGCGAGTTATAAAGTCAGAATTGCGAGTTATAACGTCAGAGTTGCGAGATATAAAGTCAGAATTGCGAGTTATAAAGTCAGAATTGCGAGTTATAAAGTCAGAATTGCGAGATATCAAGTCAGAATTGCGAGATATAAAGTCAGAATTGCGAGTTATAAAGTCAGAATTGCGAGTTATAAAGTCAGAATTGCGAGATATAAAGTCAGAATTGCGAGATATAAAGTCAGAATTGCGAGTTATAAAGTCAGAATTGCGAGTTATAACGTCAGAGTTGCGAGTAATAAAGTCAGAATTGGGAGATGTAAAGTAAGAATTGCGAGATAAAAACTAACAATTCTGAGAAAAACATGAGTCTTTTTCCTTAACAATTGGACATTATAACTTGCAATTGCGTCTTAAAGTCAGAATAGTTATAATAGCAAAAGTAAGAATAGTTATATATGCAATTCTGACTTTATAAAGTCAGAATTGCATTATATAAATTTGCAATTTTGAGAAAAAAAAGTCAGAATTGTGACTTTATATTTTGCAATTCTGACTTTCTAAAAAGTAAGAATTGTGAGATAAAAAGTCACAATTACCTTTTTTTTTTTTATTATTATTTTGTGGCGGAAACAAGCTTCCATACATTTCTTATGATTAATGCTGCTTAACGTTTTTTTTTTTTTTTTTTTTTTTGAAACTAGTATTTTTTATTTGATGAATTCTTTGATGAATAGAGAGTTTATTTGAAATAGATTTTTGTAACAATGTAAAACTCTTTATATTTATATTCCATCAAAGAATCATAAAAATAAAGTTCATGTCTGTTAAAGTTTTTCCAGTTTTCCAGACAGATGCAAAATGTTATTTTTGGACCTATCTATACATGAATAATAGTACACTGACCATAACACAGAGAATAAAAATAATACACATCTGCATTCTCAACACATGCTGCATCAGTGTTTTGACCTACTCAACAGAGGCTGAGCGTATTTTCTTCTTTTCTCCAGTAATGGAGGTGGCTTCTGGTGAATACGGTGACCAGACGGCTCGGCTGGTGAAGGCTGTTCAGGAGCAGAAGTATGAGAAAGACTACAAAAGTGAAATGAATGGTAATGGGGTCCATAACCCCTTCCTGTGGCACAGAGCATCTGATGAGGTATGTATAGAAAATATAAAGCCTTTATGTAACACGATGCAGTGGGTGTTATGTCATATGAGAGATATGCATCTCTGTTTGTTTGGCTCAAATCATTTAGCACACAATAGATGTAATAATTTAACCTGTTTTCTTTAGGACTCTTCATCGTCGGAGGGGTGCCATAGTTTTTCTGCCAGCTGCTTGACGCAGTTTTGCATCCTTTTCAAGAGAACTTTTCTAAGCATCCTGAGAGATTCGGTAAGCAGCACTGCCACCTAGTGGGGATGTTTAGTAACACATTCACAGCAGACCCAAATATGTCATAAAGAACATCAGATGTTTAAACAGAAGTTAGTCTCTTATCTTATAATAATAAGATAAATTGTGGCATTCTGGGAAATGGTCAATTTTGTTCATGGTCAATAAAATTACTATTACATAATGAAATATGCATAAATGCAACACAAACGATTGATTATTTATATAATATTTTTTTCTTTCAGAAATAACTCATATTGTGTACATGATTACATAGGAATTTTATATTGAACGTAATCATTAAAAATTAGAATGTACACTTAAAGTTGTTTTTCATCAGAATTTCTTATATTTTAATTCTAAAATTAGATTTAAAAATAAACGTGTCCTATTTGCTCCCAGTTATTTTCAAATTCAGTCATTGCAATTCAAAAAACATTCTCAATTCATAAGTAAAATCAGAAGGAACATGAGCTTGATTTGAACATGATTTTTCTCCGTTTAGGTGTTGACTCACTTGCGCATCATGTCTCATCTTGGGATTGGAGTTCTGATTGGTCTGTTATACCTGGGCATTGGCAATGAGGCCAAGAAAGTCCTTAGCAACTCTGGCTTCCTGTTCTTCTCCATGTTGTTCCTCATGTTCGCAGCTTTGATGCCCACCGTTCTCACCTGTGAGTCTGAAAAATTATAAATATTAAAAGACTTTGATGCACATTTACATTGTAAAACTATTCTTTGTATGTAAAAAAACCATAGTTAACTTGATCTTAACATGCTATGTATCTGTTCTTTCTGACTGTTATTGTAGTTCCACTTGAGATGGGAGTCTTTTGAGGGAACATCTAAATTACTGGTACAGTCTAAAGGCATACTACTTGGCCAAAACAATGGCGGACATCCCGTTTCAGGTAACATGGAACAAATAAAACATGAGGAACAGTAACTTGCTCTGTTGTGGTGCTAAGCTAGATGATTCACAAAGTGGATAAGAATAAGGTTTAGATTGGGCTTTCCTCAGAGTACAGACACATATCAAGTTAAAAATGGAACAAAAAGGGAATCACTAAGATGGTTTTGGCATAAACATGTTATTGGAGCTTGAATGGGATTTGCTTTTCGGGTCAAATCACTGTTTGCTCAATATAGACAAATCCTGCTGCAACATTACATAAGCGGGCTTTGCTTTTCCTCATCGGAAATATTCTGTAGTGTTTCTACAAGAAATATTCTTCAGTTAGAGAAATATGTTAAACATTTGGGATTTTTTTTGTTAGCCTGAAAAATAAATAAATAAAATAAAGGGATGCTTTTTACATTTTTATCTTCCTTTAGTGTGTAATGTTGCTGTTTGAGCATGAAAACAGTCCCTCCAATGGGAGTTATTCCTCTATATCAGTGTCACTGTTTCTGAACGTCTCCATTATAGTCTTGAATTTTTTTCTGGGAATGAACACGTCACAATATTCCTCATTTAAATAATTCCCGCCCAAGGAATACGCAAAAAACAATTGGATGAGGCATGGTTGAGTTGTGTTAGTAGTGGGTTGAAAATTGCGGTAATGGTAAAGGGCATTAGATTTCCAAAACACGTTCGAAGCGGCTGACCAATCACAGTACGTTAGTCCAGTCGACCAACCAGAGCACACTGCGCTTTTTCAGAGAGACAGGATCTAAACATAACGATAATGACAGACTGGGAAGAGAGGTGCTGCAACAATGGAGAATATGTGAAACATAATGTGTTTTTTTTTTGTTTTTTTTTTGAAAAAGAAGAAGAAATAGTAAGCACATTTTCAACATTGACTGTTGCGGAGGAAAATCAGATAGTCAGTTTTCTCTTTGAAGCAGACACTTCAAAATACTTGTTTTCTGCCTCACAGATTGTGTTCCCAGTGGCCTACTGCAGTATAGTGTACTGGATGACATCTCAACCTTCAGATGCAGTCCGCTTCATTCTTTTCCTGGCTTTAGGGACACTCACGTCACTTGTTGCACAGTCCTTAGGACTACTGATAGGAGCAGCATCCACATCATTACAAGTAAATACATTTACTCTTGTCTTGTCCTGTAATGCTCTGTCATATACTTGATATTATTTGAAGAATTTGCCTCATTATCAATCAATCAATCAATCAATCAATCAAAGTCATATAAAGAAAATGATGCAGTATTGTGTTTCCTTGACAGGTAGCAACTTTTGTTGGTCCTGTGACAGCCATCCCCGTGCTGCTCTTTTCAGGTTTCTTTGTCAGTTTTGACACCATCCCAAAATACCTCCAATGGATCTCATACATTTCCTATGTCAGGTAAGGGAACCTCATGAAATGCTCATTATAGCTTGAGATATGATAGATACTGTAAGTGCTAAATCATTCATCTGAATTATTTAAAGGTGCCATCGAACATTTTTTTACAAGATGTAATATAAGTCTAAGGTGTCCCCTGAATGTGTCTGTGAAGTTTCAGCTCAAAATACCCCATAGATTTTTTTTAATTCATTTTTTTAACTGCCTATTTTGAGGCATAATTAGAAATGCGCCGATTCAGGCTGCGGCCCCTTTAATTGCTCGCGCTCTCCGCCCCCTCCCGAGCTCTCGACTCTATCATTGCATAAACAAAGTTCACACAGCTAATATAACCCTCAAAATGGATCTTTACAAAGTGTTCGTCATTATTTGCTGTTTTACTTTGAAATAGGTCTCATTACAAAGATTAAATGTGCTACAAATGTAATTGCTTGTTGTCTTTAAGTATGTAAGATGAAGTACAGCTATCATAAAGGGGTTTATAGTGAATGTCTGATTTATCAGGATTATTCACAATTACTACTTATTACCAAATAAGTAAATAAATGATCATGACATATTGATTTGAGTTTAAATGATTTTATGATGCATGTATACAAAGAGGATTGTTATGAAAGACATGCAAATATATTGGAAAAATGTAGCAGACTTAGTTTAGTGGACAAAATACAAAATATTTGACAACAGAATGCTGCATTTAACGAATCAGAAACAAGTATTACAGAGAACTGTATAATAAAACAAAACAGTATACCAAAAGCACTGGATATCTTAAGTGGTCCTCTTCTAAATCAGTTGTCCTCTGACTTTCAGATATGGTTTTGAAGGAGTCATTCTGTCCATCTACGGGCTTGACCGTGAGGACCTGCACTGCGACAAAGACGAGACATGCCACTTCCAGAAGTCAGAAGCCATTTTGAAGGAGCTGGATGTTGAGGATGCAAAGCTGTACTTGGACTTTATTGTGCTGGGCATCTTCTTTGTGTCGCTCCGTCTGATTGCCTACTTCATCCTCCGATACAAGATCAGTGCTGAGAGGTAGACTCGTGGAAGACGTGATGGTGAGAGTACTGTCGAGACTTTCTTGCTCAGGGAGGGCTAGGCTGAGAAAGCCAAAGCAGAGAGGGTTTGTTCCCTCAAAAAGAAACATCGCCATGTTTCCCTACACTGGACAGAAACCTGGGCTGAACCTGAAGTCACAGTATGTAAATGCCTAGCTTTTGCATGCTTTTTATAAGAAAATAAAGCACTTAGAACCCAACAGTTTTGGGACTCAACCAAACATCTGCCAGATAGACAAAGAAACATGGCCGCACTGAAGAAAATTCACAGGAGCAGACATTCAGCAGTTGACTGAAAAAGTAATGGGCTAATTTGTGTGATCACATTAGAAAGCAGGAATCTTTCTCTTGCCCTTGTGAAAAAGAATTGTTCTTAATTGTATTGAATGTGCACATGTAGTGTACTTGCAGATAATATTAACGAAATAATAGCCACTTGAGTGTAGTTAATAAGAGCACACTTTCATGACTGCTTCATAACTTAAACCCAAAAATGAAATTTCTGTCATTAAGTTCTCACCCGAACATTCATTGAACTCCAGGTTCTACGTCAGAACTCCGGCTCAGTATTGGCCGGCTCCTGCGTCAGCATCACACGATGTGTCGTACTGCTCACGTGATCAGCGTCGGCCAATACTGAGTCAGCGCTCTGACGTAGAACCTGGAAGAGCTGAACGTAAACAGCAGAGGAGAATAACAGGGGAGAGACGAATTTGTTGAATATTATTTGAAAAAGTCATTATTTTTGTTTTGTTTTTGTGCACAAAAATTGTTCTCTTTACTTCATAACATTAGGGTTGAACCACTGTAGTCACGCTGACTTTTTTAACAATGTCTTTAGTACTTTTCTGGACCATGAATGACGGTAATTATGTTGCTTTCTATTGGGGATATAAAATAAAAAAACTCGTGGATTTCATCAAAAACATCTTAATTTGTCTTCCGAAGATGAACAAAGGTCTTACAGGTTTGGAACGACACAAGGGTGAGTATTTAATGACAAAAATGTCATTTTTGGGTGAACTACCCTTTAAGTACACATTTAAAAGTCTTTGTTTAAAGTACATTTTAAGTCATGTTTTAATTATATTTTGTTTGTAGTGTTATTTGATATTACATTTAAAGAAAATATATATTTTAAATCCACTAAATTGCAACTTCATCATTACAAATGTGTCCGTAAATATTACATTCAGTTTATTAAGTAGGCCTACTCCTTTCAAAAGTATGCTAAAGTGCACTTTTTTTCCACAAGGGTGTCCATGTTAAGCATACTTTTTTTGTTGTTGTTGTTCCTGTGTAATGGTTGGATGTAAAAGACAAAAATTAATTTAACCTGGCAACCTTCTACTCTATCAAAAAAAAGCTTTCATTCTGTTGGTAATGGCTGCCTGCTGCTCCTGTAGAAGAATGATAACTTAGAAACTTGTGAGTAGGGTGTAACTGGGTTACAAGCCTATCAGAGAAACAAATAAAGTGAACTAAAGGCCCAAGATGACTGGATCTCATTAGAATGAAAAGGGAAAAATGCATCAAATCCTAATAGCATGTAATTTCTGTGCCACTAGTGTCATCAAACAGAACTGCAAAAAAAAATAATGACTGTTTGAAGAAAGGTTTCTTGAACACTTCTGCTTCTGTCATTGGCCGAACAAATCAATAGTCCCTCCCCCATCACAAATGTTGTAAAAGCAACTGGCATACAAGGATACAGCCTAGTGTTCGCTTGATAATGTGTGATGTTTTAATTCATGCTGACATTTCTGAGTATTTAAAAAATCTGGGTTAATATGGGAAAGGAATTTATTATAGAATCGAACAAATTACGTACATCACCTTGAAGTCCCCATACAGCATGTTTTGAAAATTGTTCAATATAGCTTTATGACTTTAGTAATTGTGCACAGTACATCTGAAAACCATCCTCATATTCAAATATGGATTTTGACAGCTTTTCCAAAATGCTGGGCTTCACTAAGTTAACAATCCCAAAGTTGTCAAACCCTAAAATGTTTCTCCTACTCTCAGAAATGTCTTTTATGAAAGGTTTACAAGTTCACGTTTACTGTTTGAAATGCCTTTGATTTTCCTGAATTATAGATTTGAAGGTCATGTAAGTAATCATAGAGGATCTCACACACTTCCATGTGGAATTTATTATCTAAACTTGTTTTATTCACGTTAAAGGGTCATTGTCATTATTCTTTGACATCTATGCACAGATTTCATGCTTTCTGGTTACGGGACAATAAAACAAAATGATGTAATTGCAAGGTCAATGCAAAAGTGAAAATGTGACAAAAATGAAGAATGTTATTTATTATCTGTGTTCTTTGTATTAAATGTCCATTTTGCAGATGTTTAGTGACCTCCGAGCTATATGTCCCCATGCAGAGCATTATTCACTAAACATTGCAGGCACAATGTGAATGCTGAGCTTAACTTAAGTGTTATGACCATTATAATCATACCAAATCTTGTCTGTGGAACTTGATGTGGAAATTGATGCAAATTATATTTTAAACCATCTTAGCTGTATTACCACTACTCTGTTGGAAGATTATTTCCACTTAGAATGTAGTGCATATTTATGTTTTTTAATTAAATGTATATCTTAATTGTGTATTTTTTTCTTTCTTATTTAGCGTCCTTCTTTGAATCTTGCACTTACAGTATGAATCTTAGAAACAAAATGATAGGGATTGTTATATATTATAGACATTCAATTAATTTTGAAAGTTTTCACTTTCCATATCTGAATTGGTCTACTAGTTACAATATGTTTCTGTTACTCATATTTAATGTAACAATAGTTACATATTAAATAAGATAATAAAGATTTATTGTTTTCAAACTGCTTGTTTTTTTGTTTTGTGTGTCATTTTAAAGATGTAATATTTTTTTATAAAAGATAAGATTAATAAAACTGAAAAGTGTAAGGATAACTTAGCTGCAATGTTCAGTATAATAATAATCAAAAATACTTTCTAGATACCTCTAACACATGCAAGCATGTGGGAAATGTGTCAGAATAGATGGTATGGACGCAGATGTTATCCAATAAGAAACGGTTCCAAACCCTGCTCCAGTAGGAATTTAAACCTTTATGATTTTACGCTGTACCAGCGGTTTGGAAAATGGATGGATTCAGCTGTGGGCGCCATCTTCTGGTCAGATGTGAGAATTCATTCCGAGCGCGAAAATTCATTTAGTGCCCTATTTAAGGGTATGGGGGCGATTTCGGACACAGCCCTAGTTCCTATTGTGTGCCAGTTTGTTTCCATAGTTACTGATTAGTTTCACCTGCGTTTCATTTAGCTCCCGTTGTTTGTTCTCTATAGCCCCTAGTTCCTTTGGTCCTTGATTCAGACTTGTTTATGTTTATGCATTTGAAGAGTTCATTTGCAAAAACCGATAAATGCCATTTAAAAAAAAAAAAAAATGAACTAAGTGCTGTGCATTATTCTCCATATATAGCTCGTTCTGTACCCTAAATCCATTTTGTCAGAAAAGCCGGTATTGTCCACTGTCAGCCATCGCAAGTGAGAAGGAGGTCTCTGCGGAACAAAAAGGGGCGGTTCCCAACTTTGGGGTGTTGTCACACTAGAATAGGTGTTTTTCAACCTCTTTACCTGATTTGCTCAAATCGAATGGGAGATTTCCGGAAAAAACAATAAGAGATATGTATTGTATATGAATGTAGCCTAAGTGTATTGTTTAACGTTTCTTTTGTGTGAATATGCTTGCTAGCTCGTTGTAAAAAGCTTCAAGCAATCTACTTCCACTCACTTCTAACAATAACTATTATTAGCTAACATTCGCTATTCTATTTGATGAATCTGTTGGTCACTTGATTTGTTTTAGTTTTGCCATCAGGTTGAGGCTACAGTGTCTGTGGTCAATAAAATGATTATAAAGTTTAAAGTCTTCAGAGTCATCATTTCAGGTTAACACATTTTCTTTATTTTAAAGCTTACACAAGGTCAGTAAATAGTCTCATTAATGCATATAAAGCCTATACTTATACAATATACGCTGAGACAGTCGTGTTTCTGTGTGGTTGATAGCCTATAAAAAACAATTACACTTAAAATTAAAGTTAATTATAAATCGCAAGCACTGTCTAGCCTACGTATTCTCTCTGCTCGTCTGTTGATATAGTGCAGTAGTTATGTCACTTTAATATTATATACTATGCATGTGAAATTTGCAAGCAAGAGATTAAATAAAATAGGCTGTTGATCACGTGCCTGTGTTCTTCTGCGTTATTCATATTGAAGAGCATCAATTATTAAACAAGACTTGTAGCACAAGAAGGCGAAATATCTAGCCTTAAGAAACTATCTGAGGTGAAAAAGTGATGAGGTGAAAAAATACCTTAGTAATTTATAGTAAATAGCCTACTATAGTGTTTTTGAACCATACTTGAATTAATTTGTTGTGGTAATTCTATAGTTGCTGTGGTAATAAACAAATTACGAGCATGCAGCAATATTTTATTTATTTATTTTTCATTATCTCGACATAATTGTTTCTCGTGATCTAAACATTAAAAAAGTAGTTGTGATCATGAGAAAACAAGAAAATAATAAAATAAAAATTAATGGCCTTTCAGGCTTCCGTACTTAAAAAAAAACGCCTATCCTGGCTTCCGTACGTTTTTGGTTGGATCGTTAAAAACACCTTTCTCAGTCAGAAAACACCCCGAAATTGGGAGACGCCACTCTTTTGTTCTGCAGAGACCTATACTTGTCGCAAGTTCACGTTTTACTGCAGAAACCGACAAGCGCCCTTGTTGTTTGTGTACAAAAACCAAGCGGCAACCTCCCCCAGTTTCTCGTGAAGCCAATACGGAAGTAACTTAAACTGCGATTCATCGACTGGCCGGTAGGGACAGGCTGCAAAAGAATCTCATTGACCATAATGTTAAAACAGCCAAGTTTACAGCAGAAAAAAAAACATGTTTACACTCTGGTTCAAATTGTGTTTTGGTCTATACTGCTAATTTTGCCCTTCATGACAACTCTGAGGGGGGTGAATTTTTTTATAGCTCATCCGTTTAAATTATATTAAGCCTTAAAGTTCTGCATAATTAAGGGCGTGGTCACTTGAGTGACAGGTGGATTGGCGCTGCTGTCTGTGAGCCGTCATGTCACCTCAGCAGCTAATTTCAGCCACTGAATTTGGCATCTCAGCCGTATTTGTGCTTTTTTCTGGAATATTTTATACAATATATGGCTTGCTGCATACTCGAGACAGATGTCAGTCTGTGTACATGTGCTCGCATGCGGAAGATAAACATTGTTGGATCGTCGTGGCATTGGCTAAAAGTTTTGTTCCTGAGATTTACTACAATGACAATACCAGGAGGATATACAACTCCGACAGCACTGCTTGGATATAACTAAAACTGCTGCACTATTTTGAAAAATTATACTTATGTTGAGAGAACATTTGAGAGTTATACAGATATCTGGTACCTAAATGTACGTATAGAGTTTTACATTATAAACGATGCTCAGATTGCATCCTTTCTTGAAGAACGATGATGGAGAGCAAATCATTCCGAAGATATAATGCAAACGATGGATAATATATTAAGATTTCATGGATTTAATGCTTTCATGAACAAAAAGTAGTTTTTTTTATGTTTTGAAATGGACATTTTACCCAAGTGCAACGGATTGGATTCATCTTGCGATCTCTATTTCATTAAAGGTATGAAGTCCCAGTTGATTTTTTTGTGTTATTTGCACACCCCACACAAATTAATTAGCCTACTGCTGTTGGAGCATCTATAACGTTATCTTAAAAAACACTGTAGATTGACAGTAAACCTTTAGTACTTTCTAATGATATTGTTATCTTTATTAATATTTTAGATAGTATCTAAGATAGATATGCTAGGCGGGCGTGGTTTCAGCAACCAGTCGCATGGGCTCCCACTACGTCCCGCCTCTTTGCCCATTTTCAGTTATCCGGGAGTGACGTGCGGTGACGCGCAGCTAAGATGGCAGCGGCCTCATTTTCGCGTCAAAACCATAGACTGTAAAAAATATGGACGTAGTGTCCGTGACGTCACCCATAGAGTTCTGAACAGCAGTTTTAACGCAAAAATGAGGCCGCGGCCATCTTAGCTGCACGTGAGCGCACGTCACTCACGGATAACTGAAAATGGGCAAAGAGGCAGGACATAGTTGTTGCTGAAACCACGCCCGCCTAGCATATCTATCTTAGATACTATCTAAAATATTAATAAAGATAACAATATCATTAGAAAGTACTAAAGGTTTACTGTCAATCTGTGATTTTAAGATAACGTTATAGATGCTCTAACACCAGTAGGCTAATTAATTTGTGTGGGGTGTGCAAATAACACAAATCAAATGGGATTTCATACCTTTATATGAAATAGAGATCGCGAGATGAATCCAATCCGTTGCACTTGGTAATGTCCATTTCAAAACATAAAACATCGTTTATAATGTAAAACTCTATACGTACATATATAGGTAGCGTACCAGATATCTGTATAACTTTCAAATGTTCTCTCAAACTAATGAGCACGTGTCCAAAGTATAATTTTTCAAAATAGTGCAGCAGTTTTAGTCTAGTATCCAAGCAGTGCTGTCGGAGTTGTATATCCTCCTGGTATTGTCATTGTAGTAAATCTCAGGAACAAAACTTTTAGCCAATGCCACGACGATCCAACAACGTGTGTTCCGCATGCGAGCACATGTACACAGACTGACATCTGTCTTGAGTATGCAGCAAGCCATATATTGTATAAAATAATCCAGAAAAAAGCACAAATACGACTGAGATGCCAAATTCAGCGGCTGGAATGAGCTGCTGAGGTAACATGACGGCTCACAGACAGCAGCGGCATACCTGTCACTCAAGTGACCACGCCCTTAATTATGCAGAACTTTAAGGCTTAATATAATTTAAACGGATGAGTTATAAAAAAATTCACCCCCCTCAGAGTTGTCATGAAGGGCAAAATTAGCAGTATAGACCAAAACACAATGTGAACCAGAGTGTAAACATGTTTTTTTCTGCTCTAAACTTGGCTGTTTTAACATGATGGTCTATGAGATTCTGCTCTCTTTTGGAGCCTGTCCCTAGCGGCCAGTCGATGAATCGCAGTTTAAGTTACTTCCGTATTGGCTTCACGAGAAACTGGGGGAGGTTGCCGCTTGGTCAAAACTGCTGTTTAGAACCGGGTGTGTCTCATACGTCCTGAAAAGTGAAGCCGCGGGCTCTTTGATCGCCCCCTGGTGGCTGGATGCAGTACAAGTCATAAACCCGCCCTCTCAATGCAAACGAATGGCACTTGTCAAAATAACAAAAAATTATTTACACTTACAATAAAATTTTCCGAAAGATGGCTTTGGTCATTTAAGGTAGTTGTTATCATGCTGATATATATTCAATTGTTCGTTTTTGTGATCAGTTTGATTTTTGCTAGCAATTTGATGCTATAGAAACGGGGCGTGTCGTCATGATTTACATTTGATTGACAGCTTCTCTGAGGACTGTCGGAGCTTCGAGGGGAGATTGAAGATAAATAAATAACTATTATTTTTCGATTTCTGTGTTATTTCTCACTGACAAAAGGAGCTGTTCAGCAGTAAACTGTCCTAACCGACCTACGGATCTGACGGATCAGTGAGTTTTTTTCGGTCACGTTAAATGTGGGCTTTATAAGCTAATTAATAAATGTTATTAGCCAAGATAACACGGCTAACGTTAGCCATGACGGAAAAAGCAGGTGATCGTTATCTGGCAGTTACTAATTATTTTTATGGGTATAAAATAATAATTATCAGGACAAAACTAATCCTACTCTAGTTAATTAAAGAGCACTGTCTACAGCAATCAGTCTGCTGTAAAGTTAGTTCAACTTGACCAAGGTTTCAAAAATATTATTGCTCTAGAAACAGAATATTATTTTACAAGAATAATTTTAATTTGTGTATAATTTATATATTTAAAATACATCAATTACGATATGTTGTTTTGACCTAGTTATCAGTAATTTAGTTTAAAAATGAACAATGTGCATTAATAAACATTCAAATAAATGTAAATTCCTTATTGCAGGATGTAATTAAGCCATCGTTTAAGCCAAATAAAAAAAGGGAGGAGGAAAAGAAAAATATAATAAACAATAGATAAAACAAATAGAGTGCCCCAGGGATGACGCATTTTTGTAGGCAAAACCCGGAAGTGAGTTAGCATTTTAGGACTTCCGGTTCCAACGCCGTCAAGTCTATGGGTTTTTTGAATGGGTTTTTGCTAAATCGCCTGAAATAAGGTCTGTGGTTAACAAAGCCTCTAAATACTTTAACGTTTTGATCTATGACATAAAACACACCAGTTATAACCCACTTATGATTTTTTAAACTTTTACTGTTTCTTAAAATCGGCGGTTGCTAACAAATTGCTAAAAGGGACTACTTCCTTTGGCGGGGACTTTAGACGTCATCATTAAAAACGGGACATTTGGACAGCATTTCTCATGAAAAAGTGGAAAAGTATTCATAACAGCACAGATCATAATCAGCGAGCATGTTTTTAAATAAAGTTGTTTTTTAAATACAGTTTGAGGAAGCTTGGTGGTGACGACGTTTATCCGCGACCATGGTGTGCTGTAGTCCGTTTATAGCCTACTGTTAGCCTTTTATATCTGACGACTTTATTTAGGCTTCAAAATCTATAAATGTTGTGTTAACTTGTAAAGATTATCTTGATAGACAAAACGTGTAAGTGTCATAACCCTTTGTTAAACACAGAGCTTATTTTCAGCGATTTTCCAAAGGTCTATGGGAAAAATGCATAGGCTTTCAACCGAGCGAGGGAACCCGTGCGCCGCTAACTTCCGGGTTGGCCTACAAAAACGCGTCATCCCTGGGGCACTCTATAGGTGATCTGATCTTGATGACGCAGATGTCTGGGCGGACGTTTGATACCGCGACTCCGCCTCTGGGCGCCACTGACGATTCTTTCTGCGCATGCCCAGGTTCCAACATGTCAACGCCCATCATCGTCCGTTTTACCCTCAGTTCATTACAATGGAAGGAAGCGGCGTCGCGTTGTCCATCTTTTTTTTACAGTCTATGTTCAGAACTCTATGGGTGACGTCACGGACAGTACGTCCATATTTTTTACAGTCTATGACAAAAACCGATAAGTCCGTATTAGCGAATCAGCGCACAGTATTCAGGTCAGGTGACAAGGCTTCTAGTCACTTCAAAAAGACGCGCTAGCTGAGGGAAGTTTTGTCAAAGCTGACTAAAAGTGATTGAGGATTTATAATTTCGACTCCTGTAAGTCCTTGTACACTATACACGACTTACATGCTGAAACCTTGGTTGTTCTTTTGCGTGTGTGTGCGCGCGCACGTGCGTGGATGCGTGTGTGTGTGTGTGTGTGTGTGTGTGTGAGTGTGTGTACTTGTGTGCCGATCTGTTAGTGTGTGTGTGTGTGTGTCTCTCGATCTGTTAGTGTGTGTGCACACGTGTGTTTGAGTGTGTTTTAAATGCAATAACAAAGCAATTACTTGGGTTTTGTTTAACTCTGAAATATGAAATGTGGAGTTATCTGCTTTTGCTAAAAAACGACTGTTGGAGTTATCTGCTTTTGCTAAAAAACAAACTTTTAATATATATATTAAAAGTTTGTTTTTTAGCAAAAGCAGATAACTCCAACAGTCGTTTTTATATATAGGCTATATATAGCCTATATATGTATATATATAACATACTTTCAATGAACTTTAATTTTTTTAATTTACCTGTATTTTTGAGTTATTATTACTTAATCAAAACAACCAAAGTTGTTTGATTGATATTACTTGGAATGCACAATACAAAAACATGATTTGTGAGAATTAATAAAAATTGAATTAACTGTTTTTGCAAATAAACTCTTAATTTATACTACAGACATATGATGAAGTTATGTTTCTTGTTGTAGTCCATCCATCCATCCATCCATCTTCCCCTGCTTACAGCCTGAGACACTGATTGTCTCCTGCATCCCTGTGACCTCCACCCAGTTTGACCCTGTTTTTTCCTCCTCGAGTATGAGCTCCATTTTCTTACTGTACTTTATGAGCCATAAAAGCCTGATGTATGAAATATGATACACAACAAAAAATGTATGTAAAACTGTCTAAAGGTTCATTAAACTGTTCCTTGTCAGGCTTTATAGGGTTAGTTACAGAATCATGAGACATTTATAATATAATGATATCATATGATGGTATGCATGGTGAAGTAAAAAAGAAAAAAGAAAGTAAAACCAAACTGAAAATTGACTTTATTGGTTTATTGACAGTCATACTACAAAACTAGGGCAGTCTGGAAAAGTGTCTTTTAGCATATTTCATCACATTTAGGACAATATAATTTGTTAAAATGCAACTAAGAAACACAACAGACTGACAATAGTTTAGAACTATAGTTCATAAAACTGATGATGTCAGAGGCTGAGGCCATGCAAGAATATTTATGCATTTGACACAGATTTGCATTTACTGACATTGCATTTATTAGTACATCAGTTTATGCATTCCCTGGGAACCAAATCCAGACATTGCTAACGCTGAGGAAAACCGTACTAGGTAGAGACGTTGAGTTACTGATGCTATGAGGTGTTAGTGCACCTATCTTTTTATTTATTTATTGATGATCAGACGATTTTTACACATCAATCAACAGTAGTTCGAATAGCCACAGAGACATTGCATAGCTTCGATGTTTTCATCCTCACTAAAGTTGCACTCTGGCTCAAATTGAAAAGGCAGATTGGGTTTTAAAATGAATCCCGCGGATATTAAGACTGGTATGCTTTACTAGATTACCGTTGCACCAAAACATAAGATAAAAAGCCTCAAAATCATCAGGGCTAAAGTGAAGAGAACAAAGACGCAGTCAGGAAGTTTTATTCATCCACATTCTTCACAACTTCCCATTCTTTTCTCCTCTTATCGCTAGTAAAGCAGTGAAGACTTACATCGCTTCTCTTGTGGCTCATCGACTGAAATTTACAACCAAAAGCTGCACAATGTGGCATCGTGTATTCCGAGTTATGTTGCAGTAAAAATAGCAATATGAGTGTCAGTTGAGCAGTGAGTGCAACCATTTGAAGTCATCAACACAGAACGCACTGTGCAGCTAAACAAAATGGTGCCACCCATTGTCCAAATCGGTCCAAATATGTCATGGATTTTTTAAATAACGTAAATCTTTCATGGGTTTTCTACTACATATTCCAGTAAGAGACATCATTTACGTTATATTAAGCCATACAAGTCTTAACACCAGGGGTTCCCTTTAACTCAGGCAATCTTTTATTCTCATGGGTGCTTTGTCTGCCAATGATTATTGGCTTTTGTTTACATGTTCCTCAGACAATGGTGTAGCATATGCACACGTATCAGGATAATCAATAAACTTTGGAATGTTCAGAACGCTTTTAGCATGCTGGACTGTGTCGTAAAAATCTCGCCTCGGCTCCGGCCGGTCTGCAAAAGACAAGCAGATTTGACAACTTTGTGGCGTGGCCGAAATTAAACAGAGATGCCCTCTCTCCAGCTCTGGAGACTTCAAAGGATCGACCCCCTGGTGTGAGCCCAGAGACTGACCAGACTAATTCCAACACACACCACACACACACACACACACACACAAAAACACACAAACATACATTATTGACTGTATATGTAAAATATAACTATGCCAAAATGTACCCGTCATGTATCTCAAGCGTATGCATGTTTCCTAATGTTTAGACTTTTAGATGTTTAAATAACTGTAGTTGAGTAAGTTTTAGTTGTAATGATGGAATTTTGTCTGTACACCATAACTTCTTTTATATGCCTTTCTGATCTATCGAGTTTGATCTCGTTTTAAAGCTCTGTCTACTGCTCATTCACTGAGATATGTCACATAGCTGACAAATGCATTTTTCTATGTGTTTAATGATACTGTGAAGAAAGTTCTCCATCTCGAAATCCGATCTGATAGTCATAAATTCAGCTAGGAGACCAAACAAAGGAACTTTGCCCGCCAAATAGTGCTGCGCATCTATTGGCCGTTACAATTCAGGAGGTGTGTTAGCCTGGGTTCCATAAAAACGACGACACACAATTTTTCCTTTGTCTCCCGATTGTCTCTCGACCGCCCCTGAACTGCCTCAGGCGACAGCGCTGTCATCACGCGCTCTGCTTCCGGGACGACCATTTCCTTGGACCCTCTCTCTCTTCTTTCTTCTCTGTCATCTTACGCGTCAGTTAAACCTCGTTTGAAAACCCCGCCGGAGAAACCCTCTCAGAAAGGACCAACCAAGCCAGGCGCATTGAAACTCTGCTGCACACCGACTTGAACCATATGCAAGTATTATAATTTCTCTGAAATTTGTTTAAACTGATTTCTGTGCTGGCTCTCAAAGGGTTAACTGTTGTAATTTGCCATTCTTTGACCATCCTTCCTTTCCTGTCTCTACGCTCCCTTTTGTATATATTTGTATATTCTGTATTTAGACGTATAACCTCTGTATTAGTAGTTTTCATATATTAAATACATTATATCCATGCTTTTTGTTCTCTTACTCGTTCAACAAAAACCAGGTCACTTTAACGTTTCGATCCTATCCTTGCTTTACGTTTGGATGCTATCATAGGAATTTATCCTCGTGGCCAGAGGATAACATTTCCGTTGTAATAATCTGTGGAGAACTTACCGGTTTGCTGGACAAACTGATAGTTTCTCTACACAATTATTAAACCAGAACTAATCATATATGTGATTGATTATAAGTCGTTGTAATTAATTCACCATATATGGTTAATTCCCCCTTGGGTCGGTATGTGCATAATAATTATTCATAAAGCTTTATGAATTATTATATTCATATTACACCCATAAATTGATTAATAACTGTACAACCGCTACAACGGTCACGCTGATGACAATCCTCATAGTGTCAATACCAGACGCAGAGTTGAATTCCATTTTGAAAGGGAACTCTGTCAATGTTGAAAATGTTCAAAAAGAGATGGTTTAATCCAAGTCTTCTGGAGAGACATGACTGCTTTATATGATGAACAGATTTAACAGATCTTTTTATAATGATGATTTAAATCGTCCAAGTTGTGGCAGAATATACTTTTAATGGAGGGACAGAAATTGTCTCAGGTTACAGATGTAACCCTGGTTCCCTGAGTAGGGAACGAGACGCTGCGTGGAGACGCATTGGGAACCTTCTGCGTGATGTCGTCACTGAAGCACTCATGTATCTAACCAATCGCGTAGCGAGACGTCAGAGACGGGTGACGTCATGGACCAGGAAACTATAAAGCATCCCTAGTGAAAAAAAGTATACTTTATTGTATTTTAAATATATTCCCTTTTTCTATAGTACACTGCAAATATACTAACAAAAAAATGTACTATCATTAAATATATAAAAAGTATATTAGTATCATATTTTCACAATGCAACTTTTAACACACTTTAAAATAATTGTACTTTAGTATATTTTCTAAAAAATATATTTTAGAAAAATATACTTGAAGTGTAAGTTCAGTTTATTTTTTTAAAAGTGTATTTATTTGCACTTTATAAAAATATATTTGAGGTATATTTTAACAGTGTGCTGAAAATGATCATTGTAACAATGCACTGAAAGTATATTTAAAAAATACATTATTTAATATCCTGAAGTTGTAGTGAGCAGTGAGAGAGAGCAGCTTCCCCTGGGACCACAGGAGGATCCAACGGGCCAAGTAATACAGTTGGCGAGACCGCAGACCCCCCTGATGGTTTATATATGCGATCACCGCTGTGTTGTCCGTGCGAACCAACACATGGTGATCTCTCAGGTCCGGGAGAAAGTGTTTCAAAGCCAGAAACACCGCCATCATCTCCAGCCGATTTATGTGCCAGGAGAGCTGATGGTCCTCCCATAGACCCTGAGCCGAGCGACCACTCATGATCGCCCCCCAGCCCGTGAGGGAAGCATCTGTCGTAAGCATTACATGACGAACAGAAGTCCCCAGCACGGGTTACTGGGACAGGAACCAGGGATCTTTCCACATGGCCAGAGCACGACGGCATCGCCGCGTGACTTTGATCATGCGAAAGGGATTTCCCCTCGGAGAAAACCCCCTGGTCCTGAGCCACCACTGTAAGGGTCTCATGTGCAGAAGGCCAAAAGGTATGACGTTGGACGCAGCTGCCATCAGACCCAGCAGTTTCTGAAACTGTTTTACAGTGAGTGACGGAGCCAGCGCTGCATCCACGCACTTCGTGAATGTGCGGGGTGATAATGATAGGCCAAACGGAAGAACCCTGTACTGGTATGCTTCGCCCCCGAAAGCAAACCTGAGGAACTTCCTGTGTGAAGGATGGATGGACACATGAAAGTATGCATCTTTCAGATCTATGGCCACAAACCAGTCCTCGGACCTGATCTGTGGAATAATTTGTCTGAGTGTAAGCATCTTGAACTTGAGCTTTTGAATTGAGCGATTTAGCACACGTAAATCTATGATAGGTCGTAGACCTCCATCCTTCTTTGGAACAATGAAGTAGCGGCTGTAAAAGCCTGACAGCTTGCTGGGAGGAGGAACCCTTTCTATAGCTCCTTTTCGCAAAAAGTGTCATAACCTCTTGTTCCATAACCAGAGACTGCTCGGGGGTCACCACTGTGGGGAGGACCCCGTTGAACTTGGGCGGGCGAGACCCGAATTGAATTCTGTAACCCTTTTCTATGATGAGCAGCACCCACTTCGATATATTCGGTAGAAGTTTCCATTCTGCCATAAAATCTACTAAGGGAACCAGTCTCTTGAGACTGGCCTCTGGTGTTTTTTGAGCACTTGATTCGCTGCTCTGATGCGGCGCGCCGGCAGAAAGACGAATCAAGTGGCCGGCCCTCCTCGGAGGGTCGGCGGAGACCGCTGTGCTCTGACGCACACTGGGTGGCAGGGTTAACAGACCGGTCCCCTGAGGGCGCCGAAGGGGAGTGGGGGATAGATATAATTTTCCCCGGCACCCTTCGGAGGGGGCCGCCCTCAGCGGTTCCTGACCCACAGACGTCAGGACCGCTTTGAAGCCTTCCTCGCGATAATGACGGCCCGCAGGTCCGTCTTACCCTTAGAAGGCTTCTTTTGAGCGGACCGACCCGATCCCCAAGCACTCTGCGGGGGAGCACGGGCGGCCACGCTCACTTTTTGTTGCGCTCTGTGGTGCGCCGAGGAGCTCGTAGACGGCCGAGGCTGCTCCCGCTCAGCAGCCTCGGGGGGATATGAACGGCGGGGGAGGAACCTCTGAAACGCCGCAGATTGCTTTTTAGCCTCCTGGAACCTCTCGACGACTGATGTAACAGCGTCGCCGAAGAGGCCCGCAGGAGACAGCGGCACTTCCATAAGAGAAGCCTTATCTCGCTACCTTATGTCAGATAGGTTCAGCCATAGGTGCCTCTCCGTGGCCACCAAGGCTGCCATAGACCGGCCTATTTCTTTGGCCGTCTCTTTGGTGGCCCGGAGAGCGAGATCAGATGCCATTCTGATCTCTTGTATGCAGTCAAATGTGGCCTCCCCGCTTTCATCAATTTCCCCCAGCAGGTCTGCTTGGTAAGCCTGTAGCAGCGACATGGTGTGAAGACATGCCGCCGCCTGACCTGCCGCCGCGTAAGCTTTGCCCACCAGGCTGGATGGTGTTCTTAGGGGCTTGGTGGGCAATGTCGGGGCTTTTAGCGACGACGCCGACTCGGGTGAGAGATAGCCTGCAAGCGTCTCCTCAACCCGGGGCATCGCCGCATAACCGTGCTGTTTCAGCCCCACGATGTTACTATAGACCGAAGTCTGGGGGCTGAATACCTTGTACTGCACGGGCCTCCTCCACGATCTCGCCACCTCGGTGTGGAGATCGGGAACAAAAGGCAAGCCCTGACGCTGGGGTAGCGACCGAGCTGGGGTAGCTCTGCTGGCCAATCGATCTTTAATTTGGCCACAGCCCTGGTCACTACCTCCAGGAGCTCCTCATATGCTGGGGAGGAGGATGGCGGGTCCTCTTCCCCAGTCTCGACGCTCACCACATCAACCTCCTCGGAGGAAGAGAGGTGAAGCGCCGGTGCCTCTCTCTGGGGGGAAGAAACCACAACGCGTGCTTCCACTGCCTGAGAAGAGGCACCGGACCTGGCAGGTGAGGGGTGAGATAAGGCTGGGCCCATCTGAACCCCCTCTGCCAGATCCATCTGCGATCCCCACGAAAGAAGTCGGCGCTGTGCCTCAGCAGCAGCAGGACCCGACCCGCGGGGAACGCTTGCCGAGGCACCCTCCTCGAAGAGTGCCCGGCGCGATCTCAGAACCCTGAGGGTGAGCTTCTCACAGTGTACACAGACAGCTCCCTCGAGAGCCGCCTGTGCATGCTCAACCCCCAGGCACATGACACACATGTCATGTGTGTCACCATCAGGAATGAACCTGGTGCACGGGTGAACACACTTTCTGAATCGCTTATCCGCCATTATCAGTGCCTTATATATATATATATAACGTGGTGGAATGAAACTCTTGTCCTCAGACGAAGAGATCTTGTCTTTCTGATATAATCGAGGGAGACAAACAACACCAAATAAGACACACAAGATAACATAGAGTGCTTGCTGAAGACACAGAAGCTAGCGTTCTCTGCATCCGGGTATGCTTTATAGTTTCCTGGTCCGTGACGTCACCCGTCTCTGACGTCTCGCTACGCGATTGGTTAGATACATGAGTGCTTCAGTGACGACATCACGCAGAAGGTTCCCAATGCGTCTCCACGCAGTGTTGACAGTTCCCATGAAAGGGAACTCCCAGATTTCATTAAAAATATCTTCTTTTGTGTTTCGAAGATGAACGGAAGTCTTAACTACATGAGGGTGAATAAATGATGACAGAATTTTCATTTTTGAGTAAATTAACCCTTTTAATTCCTAATCCCAGCTAAAATATACTTGCATATTATAATTTTATAAGAGCGTAAGAGTTTGAGCCTATTGATCTGGTTTCGTGTAAGGAAATTGTTGGTCACCTAAAACCAACTATCTGTCCTCAATCTGTCTGTTATTCCACCTCTTTTACTGCAACAAATCATTGACATAGTCGGTCCTGGCCTGTTATTGTTTATTAACAAATGCTTTTCTACTGGCTCCTTCCCTAACAGTCTTAAATATGCTGTGTTGACACCGTATCTTAAAAAACCTGGATTTTTCCTCTCTTTCAAACTTTTGTCCTATTTCTAATCTACCTTTTATAAGATGCTTGAGAAAGTTTTACTGACTCAATTATAGTTTTATTTGGCTGTGAATTCCATTCATGAAATGTTTCAATGTGGTTTTAAATATTTACACAGCACGGAATCCACCGTTTTAAGAGACAGAAACTGATTCTGGGAAATCCATGACTTTAGTTTTATTAGATCTGAATGTAGCATTTCATCTGGTCGACCATTAAGTCCTATTGACATGTCTGAAGATCTGTGGGCCTTCGTGGCACATGTCTTACAGGGGTTTCATTCTTGTCTGACAGATGGTTCGTATTTGTCATCATTCCTCTTCTGGTATACCTCTTCATTGTGGAGTCCCACAGCGATCAATCCTGTGGCCTGTATTGTTTACCCTGTACATGCTACCTTTGGCTTCCATTTTTAATAAGTACAGAGTATCCTTTCATCTATATGCTGATGATACTGATGATCCCTTAAAACATAAAGATAAAATTGGTTTACAACCACTGTGTGGTTGATGTTGACCGTGGTTCTCTTTCCCTACGGTGGCCGAGAGAGCTCAACGCGCTGCAACTAAAGAAAACACATGCAAGTAGAAAAAAATGCCAGCAAATAAAGAAAACGTCTTCATCAATTTGACAACATATGTACATATTTGTACCCAAATACAGAAACGTGCTGCAAAAGTTCACAACACAGGCAAATACAGAAACGCGCTGCAAATATTCACAACACAACTAAATACAGAAACGCGCTGCAAAACTATTGCGTAAAAAAAAAAAATTATTAATCAATTAGGCCTATTAATAATAAATAATAATTTATTTAATAATTTACTTGATTTTATGTCTCAGATACCAATCAGTTATTCACTGCAGAAAGTGAAACTAAAAACTGAGCAATGAGACCTCTACTTCAACATGTTCTTATAACAGTATTTATCCTTAATTTATTTTCTTAATATTTCTCTTGTGACCCATATGTAGTGGGGGAAAAAATGAGAAGATATATAGGCTATTTTGTGTTAAACAAGTTGTTTTTTAAAATGAGGAGTTAGCTAATCTAACGTCTCATTGCAGCTTGTCGGTTATGCAGTGATGCGCTATGAAATTACTGTGGGGCAAATGAAAATATTCATTTAATTCTGAAAGTAGCCAAATCATCATCATCATCATCAATCATCATCATCATTCAGATCATCGCAGAGGGGGGCTTGAGATCACCATGTTGACATGTGTTGTCAAACTGATGAAGAAGTTTTCTTTATTTGCTGGTGTTTTTTCTATTTGCATGCGTTTTCTTCAGTTGCAGCGCATTGAGCTCTCTCAGCCACCGTACTTTCCACATATGAAACTCATTGTGCTAGAAATCTGAGCGTTCTGTTTGATCTCAACGTAAAATTTGATAAACAGATCAGTACTGTTGTAAAATCATGCTTTTTCATCTTCGCCAACTCTCTAAAGTGAAACCCTTTTTATCCCAGAGTAACTTCCAAACTGATTCATGCTTTTGTAACATCTCGTCTAGATTATTGTAATTCACTTTATTATGGTGTCTCTCCATCTCCTCTCTGTCTTCTCTCTCCTGTCTACAGCTAGTGCAAACTGCAGCTGCTAGACTCCTCACTGGGACTCGCAAGTATGAGCTGGTAATTCCCATTTTATCTGCACTGCACTGCGGCTATCTGTCAAATACAGAATCGATTCTACTATTTAAATTGATTCTACTATGTTCATAAAGCCCTCAATAATTTGACCCCTCAGTACTTCACTAATCTGCTCCATTGATTCACTCCTTCTAGAACTCTGAGATCCAGTGATCTGTTTACTCATCGTGCCTAGATCCTGACTTAAAAAATTAGGTGATCGTGCTTTTGCGATTGCAGGTCCAAAACTTTGGAACAGTCGACATCTCCATATCAGATTAGCTCCCTCTATTTCTGCCTTTAAATATGCTCTAAATACATATTCTCTCTGGCTTTCAATACTCCTTGACCATAGGTTTGATTATTATTTTGCTATTGTTGTGTGCTCTTTAATTTTGGTAGCTTTATTTTTCTATTTTCTTAGTTTTATTCTTTTCTGTACAGCACTTTGGTTAGCCTTAGTTGTTTTTAAATGTGCTTTATAAATAAATATTGTATTGTATTGTAAAAGCTTTTTGAGGTATTAAAAAGTTATTAGGCAAAAGAGTTTTTTTTTTTTCCTGTTATAATGTCTTTAGAGTAAGAACAGATTCCTATAGAAACTGCCAGAGGACATATACACAGAGGTATAGCATGAACCAGAGTCTGGAATGTTTATTGAAGCACAACAGAACAGGTGACTAATCATGGATCAATGACAGAGAGAGCAAGGGCAGATGATGAAGGATAGAAATGATAAGCAGTAGATGAGCATCACACATGATGGAATAGGCAATGGAGGATATCACCACACTCAGTATCAATATAGCTGTAACATGAAAATTACAAAGCAAGCAAGACAAAAGTGAAAATGGACTTGAATTTATATGAATTTATTTGAAGAATTTATATGAATGAGTTCTGACTGCATCTGTCTCCAGTGCTTCCGGACATATGATGGGGAATTCAGTCATCCCATATGAGTCATCTCATATTCAGTTGCAACAATAAGCAATAAACTTTAGTTTTATTGCCGTACATTCTGTTAATAAATGTTAAAAATTGAATGAAAGATGGCTTATATAAACCTAAGGGATTTTGAACTTTTGAGCAACATTCAACACAACCATAAGGTAGACTTTTTTTCTTCTTTTTTCATTACTTTCACTTGAAAAGCACTGCTCATAGTAAAGTACTACATTTTATTTTAAATGTGTCTTTTTGTTAATGCTAAATATGTTGCTAACAAACCACATCTCTGTTTAAAATTTCTTAATTCATTTTCAGATAAATTATGGATGATCAGGACAAACTTATAGATTACGATTCTCAAGGAGAAGAGAGGTATAGTATTCAGATACTTCAGATATTTGACAGTTTGATTACTAAATATGGCTGTTTCTTTTTCTTCTTCTTCTTCTTCTTCATCTACTTCTTCTATAATTTATTGTTTTACCCTATTGCCAGACCCAGACTTTTGATCTTAAAAAAAAAGGTATTATGAATATGAATTATGGTACATTATGGTAATCAGCTACCTGACAAATATAAATAATTTTACAGTTATCCCTCCGTGTGAGGAAGATTCTCTGATGGATAGATTCGTTCTGACGGACAACAAAGAGTTGTGTAGAGTTATCCCTGGATGGAGCTCTGGACGGAGTTAGTCCAGGAAGATTTGTCTGTAAACGCACAGCTACCTGACAAATAAAAATATTTTTACAGTTATCCCTCCGCATGAGGAAGATCCATTTAGTTCCACTCTGATTGATAGATCTGTTTAAATCCGATCTGATGGAAAACAAAATTGAGTTAGCCCTGGTGGCTATAAATATTCTGACTGAAACTCCCTGACTCTTCCATCCAGATAGGGGTATTCTCTGTTTTTAGTGTTATTTTTATTTGTTATGCATTCCATTTTTATTCTTATGTATTTGTTTCCTCTTTATGTAAAGCACTTTGAATTACTATTGTGTATGAAATGTGCTATTTAAATAAAATTGCCTTGCCTTGCCTAATCTAAACAATGAGTAAAATAAAAATAAACTATTTTTATATATATATATATATATATATATATATATATATATATATATATATATATATATATATATATATATATATATAAAAACACACACAAATTATTCTGATATGAAAAGAAAAATATTTTGATATGAAAATTGTATTGTGTAATTATTTGAATTATGCAAATCAAGCATGACAGTATAATGTTATTGTGTCTATTTAGAATATATAAAATGCTACCTTGAAATTAGCCTTAGAAAGTCAAAAGACTGCATAATTTTAAGATAATTTAAGATAAATTGCACCCTTTTTTATGATACGTTGGTTCGAAAAATGACAGCTCACAATAAATGTTGTATGTGATGCATGTATAATATATCGTATATCCACTTAGTAAATACTTTTATTTCTCTCTCTCTCTCTCTCTCTCTCTCTCTCTCTCTCTCGATGTTTTAATTATAAAGCTCATTTTCAGACTCACAAACTCATGGAGCATTCAACAGTCATTTCATTGAGTCTGTTCAGCCTTTGATTGAGTTGATTGACTCTCTGCGGTTGATCGGCATTGATAAGGATATAGATCTACCATCCATTGCAGTGGTGGGAGATCAGAGTTCTGGAAAGAGTTCTGTTTTGGAGGCTCTCTCTGGGGTGGCTTTACCTCGAGGAAGTGGTAAGACTCTGAAATTAGTTTTTATTTCAGAATCTTGTGACTAAATGAAACTATACTGTATATTTCAGTATTTTTCCTATGCAGTTGTTCTAAATTTTATGCCATGCCCCCCCCTTTGAAATTAAATAAATCCCTTTGTGCCCTCCATTTCCATCTGGTGCCATATTTTCACTTTTAATAATGTTGAAAAGTGAAAATAATAACCATGTATATAATTTACATTTATTGATTAACATATATTTTTGCCCAAAGAGACTTAAAAATAAGTTAATCCAAAAGCAATTAAACAAAGGATCCAGCAAGTTTTATTGAAAAATATGTTTACTGTATACATTTATTGAAAATATATACTTTATATGTTCTTTCAGTTTTCACTGCTTTGTTCCCTTTCTGTCGGTCACGTTCGACGTACGTCAGTAGTGACCGACGAATTGGGATATTGCTAGAGAGCACTATCAGCTTCGAGTGAACTAAAACAAGCCAATGGAATTGGCGTGCGATATTTGCATAATGCGCACCGCCTCCGACAGGTGTATATAAATAGGAAGCAGATGCAATCACACTCTGTCTTTTGCTTCGGAGCCAACAGTTGGTGTCCAGCTTTCAGACTTCACAAGAGTGAAATTAAACAGCCTTCTCGAAGATTCAGCGTCTGTTTGTGTTGGTGTTAAGGCACAACAGCGAGGTCGCGAGCTTCCCGGGGAGCCTGAGCTTAAGCTCTCAACTGCTGTTTTAACAGCAACTGAATTCCCATATAAAACGCAGTTGTCTGTTGCGATTTGGGCCGGTTCCTCCCGTTGTGTTCGGGGAGTTGTGTACCCGAACACATCGCGTCACTCCCTGTGTGCTTCAGCACGAGAGAGCTGACTCTTCCCCTTCTAAAAGAGCTTCACAGACAGACACTGCTTTTTCAAGACGTCATTCTGTGCGTTTCTGGAGGCGGTTGTTTTTCTATCCTCACTGACGGCAACAATCACTTTCTCTCATGTCTGCTTAGCGTGCTGAGACTGTGTTTGTGGGTGGTTCATATTCTCTTATGAGAATATGCCCACGTCAGTGCGTTGTTTGTCTCGCCTTTCTCGTAAGGGCTTGAGCGTTCAGTGTGCCGTGTGCTGTCGAGCTGCCGGCTGACAGCGCACGTTGCCATGGCAACCCAGCGCGTTGTCTGGCGCTCTAGATGCACGGTCGAGACTCGAGCGCCTTAAATGTGGTGGAGTCCCCTCACTTATTCCCCGATCTAGTTTATTTTTCTGAATCAGAAAAATACTACTTTGATTAATAAGCCTGGGTGACCAGAGGATCACAGTGGGGCAATACTCGCCGAGCCATTCTCCGTGGGCCCCCCACTCCTCTAGTGCATCGCAAACATGTTGTGACTATGTCCGTGGGTGGTTCATGTTTAGTACAACATGGCTACGTCGGCGCCCAGTGCGCTGTGTGTCGTCCAGTTGGACGGCCACGTTCACTGTCCAACATGGCTGGTAGCTTCTGCATGGATTGCTGGTCCTTCTCATGAGGGACCTAGCGTCTTAGTCAGGGCTCCAGCAGAGGATCAGATGTCGACTGCTACATTGGAGAGAGTATTGTTGGGCTCTGAACATGAAGATGATGCTGAGCGTCCCACAGTTGTGATGTGCTCATGCTGAATCAGATTCAGACTTGACAACCATGCTTTCCCGGGCCCCTGGGGGCGTCGTGCGACGCGTATTCCCCCTGTCTTTAGCCCGGACGTGCATGGAAAAACTTGGCAGTTTGTAGCCTCTTTTGGTGTCAAATATGGAACGCCAAAAGGGCCATAATCTGCATTACAAGTTTTCTCTCTCACTACCCTTTAGGGTGGGGTGGCAGTGCTACGGGCATACCACCTCTGCCCTGCATGGGTCTTGGCCCCCGGCAAGTCCGTGGTAGGCCAAAGCACTCATTGCATGTGGGTAGTTCTGAGTCAGGGTTGAGCTACGCATGATGCAAGTCATAGCGCAGGCCCCTGGCCAGACAATGTCCACCGTGGTGGTCCGGAAACACCCCTGGCTAGTCTTGCTGGGATGTGTCGTCGTCAAAGTACACTTTCTCGATGCGCTCATCTCACAAGCTGGCCTAAAACCCAGCCCGCTTTGCCCGCAGCCAACCCAGTTGGTTAGCGGGAGGCGGTCCTGGGGATATGGCAACCTGAAGCAGAAGTAAACAGTTCTTTCCCCGGAGGAGGGCCGGGTGGAGAATTCTGGTCTGTTCCACCGCTGGCTCTCTGGAGTCCAGCGGTACCCACGAAATAGAACTGTTATCTGATCCTCCAGGTCCCAAGAGGGTGTGGCTGGCAGTGTGCAAGGCCCCGCCTTGCCACTCTCAGCCCTCTCTCACTTCTCCAGCAGGTTCCAGTGTGATGGTTCAGGCCGCACCCCATGTGCCATCTCCCATTCACACTGCTACCTCGCAGAGTCTGACCACACTCTGGGTCGCAACCATGCCGTCCGAGTCAGGTCCTCGTACTCTGCTTGCGGCTGTCAGCGTGCGAGGCCCTGCCTTGCCACGCACAGCCCCCCTCACATCGCCAGCTGGTGGTAGTGTGATGGTGCAGGCCGCGCCCCGTGCGCCGTCTCCCATACGCACTGCTGCCTCGCAGAGTCTGACCACACTCCGGGCCGCTCCCCTGTACTCTGCCTCGCTGCCCCACCCCCGGTGCGTCTGTGGTGCCTTTGGTCCCGCTGGCTCGGTGTCTGGAAGCGTGGATAGCGTTCCCCACCCCGCCCCGCTGGCTCATTCGTACCATCAGACTCGGCCCCCTACCCAGGTGGAACCATCCCAGGGACTCCATATGCGTACTGCCCCACGGGCCAGTCCATATGTGTATTCTCCACGTAAACTCCTCCCCCATTGGGTAGGTAGTGGCCTCCGCAGCGTCCCCTATGGGTTCGCTTTCCCAGTGTAGTCTAGTTTACTTAGTGGGTATGTCGGAACAGCAGTAGACTCTCTCGGCGTAAGCTCGCCCCCTTCACCGTCCCAATTGGTGCGGCGGGTGGCTAGAGCTTGCGCTGGGCACTGGAAGGGGTTTCGTAACTGTGGCGCTTTATTTGGGATCCCAATTCGTCGGTCACTACTGACGTACGTCGAACGTGACCGACTGAAAAGGAACGTCTCGGTTACGTATGTAACCCTCGTTCCTTGAAGGAGGGAATGGAGACGTACGTCCCGTCGCCACAGTTTCTGTACCCTCGCTGTTGTGCGGACACCAGTTGTCTCCTCAGCGAAAAACAGAGTGCGATTGCATCTGCTTCCTATTTATATACACCTGTCGGAGGCGGTGCGCATTATGCAAATATCGCACGCCAATTCCATTGGCTTGTTTTAGTTCACTCAAAGCTGATAGGGCTCTCTAGCAATATCCCAATTCGTCGGTCACTACTGATGTACGTCTCCGTTCCCTCCTTCAGGGAACGAGGGTTACATACGTAACCGAGACGTTTTACAACAACAACAACAACAAAACTAAATTGTTATTTTTTGTCCCTATTCCAACATTGCTCCGTTAAAAATATCTAAAAATAAATACATAAGAAGTGATATTGCTTTGCAGTAGCAGTAATAAATAGTGAAATTCTGTCAACATCAGTTGTGTTGTGCCAAACCTGTATATATATATTTTTTTTCATTCATAGTACACAAAATGAGATGGATGAGTGATAAAAGGATAGAAATCGCAACTGTCAAGCTCCGTAAAGCATATTAAAGCATATAAAAACATCAAGTAGTCCTTTTTTTTTTTCTAGGGGTGGTCACAGATCTTAGGTTGGTCCTGTCCATACTGGTGTCCCCCAGGGCTTAGTTTTTGGCCTTTTATTTGTTAGCATGTATATTTTACCACGTGGTCTGCTATTGAGTTCGCTTGTATGCTGATGACACACAGATTTATATTCCTTCAAAACCAGGTCAATGTGAATGTTTCTCATCTTTGTATATATGAGATAAAGATATGGATGTCAAAACTATTTAAGTAAAGAAAATTGTTAAAGACTGAAGTCATGGCTCTCATCTGTTGTGTAATACTTGCATTATCTGTTGGTGGCTCTGTCTTTGAATTTAAAATAAACTGAAAAATTTCTGAGTTATCTTTGATGTCAGCCTGACATTTGAGATCCAAGTGCAAAACATTGTTAAAGGGTTAGTTCACCCAAAAATGAAAATTCCGTCATTAATTACTCACCCTCATGTCGTTCCAAACCCGTAAGACCTTTGTTCATCTTCGGAACACAAATTAAGATATTTTTTAATGAAATCCGAGAGCTGTCTGAGTCCTCCATAGACAGCAATTTAACGTCCCAGGTTACGCATGTAACCATGGTTCCCTGAGAAGGGAATGAGACACTGTGTTGGAGTCTTGCTGTGGGAACACCTCTGCGTGGTTGCTTCGTGAAGCATGTGTGAAATCAGTCCAATGACGTGATGTAAAGTCATAGTCGGGTGACGTTATGACCAGGAGGGTACAAAGCACCCTGAGACCAAACAATGTTAGCTTCTGACAGACCAAAGCAAGTCAGTCACAGGGTTGCAGGAAGTATGGCAAAGCGACACAGCGTCTTATTCCCTTCTCAGGGAATCATGGTTACATGCATAACCTGAGACGTTCCCTTTCGAGGGAACTCACGCTGAGTCGGAGTCTGTGACGCTGTGGGAATGTTCATACCCACGCAGCCATACTTGCAAGTGCCTGTCTGTGTGAAATCATAGTGAGCACAACCAAGACAAGGTGCCTGGGGCCCTAGAAAGGAGCCCCAGTCCAGGTATAACAGATAAGGCTTTCAAAGCCGCTAGGGATGTCCCGATCAGGTTTTTTTGCCCTCGAGTCCGAGTCATTTGATTTTGAGTATCTACCGATACCGAGTCCCGATCCTTCTATAATACATAAAAAAAAGAATAAAGAAGAGCGAAAAAACATTTTTTATTTAATTCACCTTATTTTAACATTCAACAATTCTGTTAACAAACAGAGCACTTCTGTGAGGTAGCTTGAACAATCAAGTAATAAATAACATAAATTCTTCACTTTTGGGCTTTAGTGAAACAGTAAATATAAAAAAGTCTAATATAAAAACAAATAGCACCTCAACTTAAAATAGATTAAATTAAATTTTGAGGTGCCGTATCAGGTTTGTTGTGTTAAATGTAGCCTTTTCCTTTCCACCTCTTGCAATACCAAGTTTACATATCTCACAGTTTGCTATGGCAATGTTGTTGTCATCAACTTTATAATACCTCCAGACCGCAGACATACTCACGCTTTCCGCTTCAAGCTTTTTTAACCAATAGCGTCTCTGCAACAAAGTGATGTCATGCCGCACGCATTGCTGTTTCTGTGTGGAGTCAAAAGGGTCTAACTCTGTGCCACCGCATAACTATAGATGTGTTAAAAAATAATGAGAATATATATACACATATATCCGAGTCTTGATCGGGAGGTAAAGTCCGATTCCGATCGAGTCTGAAACCACGTGATTGGGCCCGATTTCCGATCACATGTTCGGATCTGGACATCCCTAAAAGCCACCATACTCCTATTCTGGTCTGACGCAACACAAAGGAAACCATTTACCAATGGGTCTCTCCCCAATGACATACCACCCAAAAGAATTGTGGTAAACACTTAAGGCCGCCACAACAAGGCCTAAGGCCAACCCTGCAAAGAACCGCTCCTGCAGGAACTTAGCACTATACCAAGTGGGCAGTTAACTGGGTCCAGTTTCCTTGTGGAGGAAGTTCTGGAATAAAGTATGGCCTCAGCAACCTCAGTTTAGAGACCTGAACCTATGAGCAGGGGAGGCTGAATGCAAGAAGGAATACCACAGTGGACAGCAAGTCATCTTTCAAGAACAGATCATGCAAACAGATCCACCTCTGCATGACTACTCCCATAGGAGCTCCACTACCTTGGGGTGGAGTCCCCATTCCCCAAGCCTTAGCCCCTGCCTCGGCAGGATGTCTGTTTCACTGGTTTTGGCACCTAGGAATATAAGTTGTTCTGCTTTGGGAGAGCAGCTTTTCTAGGGCCCACAGGAAGATATGTTGTGCCACTTCGCAAAGTGGGCGTAACCACAGTCCCCCTGATGATTTATATAGACAACCACCGTTGTGTTGTCTGTACAAACAAGAACTTGGTGGCCCCTTAGATCTGAGAGGAAGTGTTTCAAAGCTAGAAAGAGGGCCATTATTTTTAAGTCATTTATGTGCCAGGAGAGATGATGGCCTCTCCACAGACCTTGAATTGAGCAACCTTCCAGAATCGCTTCCTAGCCCGTGAGGGAAGAATCCGTCATTAGCATTATGCAATGACAAGGAGCTCTCAACACGGGGCCCTGGGACAAGAACCAAGGTTTCTTCCACATATCCAAGGTATGAAGCATCTGCGCATAACCTTGGTCATGCAAAAAGGGTTACCTCTCTGGGAAACTCCTTTGTACATGAGACCTTCGCAGTGGTGGCTCAAGACCAGAGGCCAAAAGGTATCCCATTGGACACAGATGCCATCAGACCTAACAGTCTCAAAATTGTTTGACAGTGAGTGACTGGCCTAGATTTATCTTGTTCCAGCTGCGAGGATCAAATTAAGTTGAAAAGGAAGGTCTCTATTATTCTGAGAAGTCAGCTCGGCACCCTGAAGTGGAAGACTGGCAGGGAATAACCAAACTGTCTTCTCAAAAGTCCTCGGAGGAGGAGGCGAGTCTCCCAGTGCTGCAACGTCACCGGGCAGACACTGAGACCTGAACTAGCGGGAGACCACTGTGCCCTGAAGCACCAGAGGTTAGGGAGGAGCAGGGTTAGCAAACTGATCTCCTGAGGGCACCAATGAGAAGTGGACACTTCCTCTCTGGAGGCCCAGAGAACCAGCCTCTCAAGTCTGGTCTCCGGTAATACTCAAGTAAACCAATTCGGAGCTCTGTAGCAGCAAACTGGCAGGGAACAGACAAACTGATTGTTCTGGGACCCTCCTCAGAGGGGATGCACATCCCAGTGCCGCTACACTTCCAGGTGGACACTGAGATAAGGGCTCACTGGAGACCGCTGCACCCCTAAGCACACAAGGTGGCAGGGTTGGCAGAATGACCTCCTGAGGGCACAGAAGGGAAATGGGCACCATATAATAAAGTGTTAACCACTTCCCCCCAGAGGGGACTGCCCTCAGAGGCCTAAGCACCTAGTCTTCAGGCCCTCGTTTCAATGATTAAAAACCACAAAGAAACAATTGGCAGAGAATGCTATGCAGCCAAACATTCTTAAAGAGATATCAGCCCCTCGAGACCAACCTCTAATGTGGGCAGAGTAATACGCCCGGTACCCTGAAATGGCTCACTGGCAGGGGAAGACCAAACATACTCATTCAATACCCTCCTCAGAGGGAGTGAGCCTCCCAGTTCTGCAACATTCATAGGCAGACGCTGGGCCAAACTCACTGGAAACTAATGCGCCTGGGTTGGCAGAACAGCCCCCTGTGGGCACCAAGGAAAAACGTGGCACCGTAAAATGAGATGAAAACCATTCTCCCCCAGAATAACAGCCCTCTCGTTTAATTTTAATTTTCGTTTAACACAGACACCTAGCTTCTCAAGTCAGATAGTGTTTATTTAATTGGCCGACTCATTATTGGCCGGCTCCTGCATCAGCATCACATGCATGCATCGTGCTGCTCACGTGAACAGCGTCGGTCAATACTGAGCCAGTGTTCTGACATAGAAACTGGAAGTGCTGAACATAAACGGAGTAGGAGTATGACAGTAGAGAAGATATTATTGCATGCTTATTGCCTATTCTGTTCTATCTGCTACTGTTATATCGGCTATAGTAATACACTCCTGGCTGGAGTTTCTAAATCCTCTCTAAACAAATTACAATATATGTAAAATTCGGCAGCCAGAATCTTGACTTGGACCTGAATCAATGACTACATTACCCCTATTTTGGGGTCTTTGCACTGGTTTCCTGTCTGTGTTGACTATAATATCTTTTTGCTGACATATAAAAGATTGGTCTGGCTCTGCAGTTTTACTGTGGTCTGGCTATACCTTCTGTTCTCCATGAGAAAAGTGACTTGTTTACCCACCTGCTTTAGTTTTTGAGAATAAATGGCAGCAACTGGGTCCTAACCTTTTTCTGGGTTGGTGTGTCGTTATGCTGTGTTCACACCAAACGCGAATAGAGCGTCTGGCGCGAATGATTTCAATGTTAAGTCAATGTAAAGACGCGTTTACGCGCGTCTGGAGGTCTCGCGGCGCGAATGAGGCGTGTAGCGCGGCGCGGAAGACGCGAATTCGCCTCATTCGCGCGTCTAGTTCGCGCGAATGACGCGAATTGAGCGTTTCGCGCGAATGGTGCTTTTTGTGCATTTAGCGTTTGACGCGAATTCGCGTCTGACGCCCGAGTTGAAAAATTTGAACTTTGGCGTAAATTCGCGCCGCGTTAACCAATCAGGAGCCTGCTTGCTGCTGTGGCGGCAGGCCCGCCCGGAGTCACTCATTCAAAATGGAGGAACAACTGATATTATCAGTGAGCAGTCACCCAGAGATTTATGACAAAAGTTCATACTTCAGACAGGAATAAAAAATAAAAATAATAACAACGCCGCTGTTCTGCTCTCCAGAGCAAATACAAAGCGGTAGCTCTCTCGATGAACGCACGATCAACATCAGCCATCTTGTAAACAGACAACCGCCTAGCACTTGCCCCTCCCACAAGAAGCGGATTTCGCCTCGGACGCGCGTCAATTTAGCTTCAAACGCTTGTTTTTTACGCGCGTCTATTTCGCTTTAGACGCGCGAATGCATTCAAAATGTTCAAGCGGCAAACTAGACGCGGTAGACGCGAATTTGACGCTCTATTCGCGTTTGGTGTGAACGCAGCATTACACTAGCTCTCCAAATAAGCTCCCTGTCAAGTCACGGTGCAGAACTTCTCCTCCACACAACAGAGGTGTATATATTGTGACATTCCATGCTGTAGTCACGGCTGAAATACCTTTTGAATGCCACATGAATACTTCCGTCATTTCCTCCAGATTTGAAAAAAATCTTTTTTTTTTGTTTTTTTTGTTTGCTCTCCAGACTTTCAAAAATCTATCTGGATAAAATTTAGATATGCAAAAAAAAAAAAAAAAAAAAAAAAAACTGGACTTTTACTGGCAGACTTAATATAGCCTTGTTTATCATACATGGCTTTGCTCCATGGATGACAGGGCTTTTTCATCATATGACCCCAAAATTGTTGTATTCTCTACCAACTGTCATTAGGGAAGCACAAAAATGTGTTAAAACATATTGCTTCTGGTTTAATACTGTTGTTTATTTTTTTCCCTTCCCTTTGTATCAAAAATACGACTGGCACAGACAAGTAAAGTTAATTAAATACAAGTCTTACCTGGAGTCACAAAATAGCATGGTTCCAAAAGCCACACGAAACAAAAACTGAGACATTTTAATGAAATCTTAGAGATTTATATCCCTCCGATGAATGACAATTCACCACAACTGTTCACATTTCAAAAAGTTCATCCAAAAAAAAAAAAAATCCATATGAATCGCGCGGTTTCTTCCAAGTGTTCTAAAGTGACACGATCTAGTCTATATAATTTAACAGTTTAAATTTAGACTTCTATTCACATTCAAGGCACATATGCAGGCACAGCATATCTGGTAAACAGATTCTCTCAAGTACAAGGCTGCAGCTCATTATCATAAGAACCAATCAGTGCCATTCATCGGCCTTGGAACCAATCAGGTTTCGTCACATGTGTTACAGGTGTTGTTGAAATTTAAACACAAGTAAATATATAGGGATTTTTTTTAAGCATATTTTGAAAATTGATTTATGATGCATTTCAAATAATATGATGTTGAAATCCTTGTGGGAATTTCAGTAGTAGCCTATTACAATTAACATATCATGTAATGGACAGCCTTTTAAGTAGCATAACCTTTTACAAGAACAAACAAGTATATCTGAACAACATATTAATTTTAAGTATGCTAATGGAAATACTTAATAGTTGACAAATGTTTATAATACTTTATAAGTTGGTACATTGTAAATGTTAAATATTTTTCAAAATATTCTTTTGAAAATATTAAAATTATAAGTTTATAAATATTTAAAATATATTTGTCACAGTCACATGGACTTTCAGTTAGTTTGTTGTCATCTGTCACGTTCCTTTGTTCTAGTATCCTGCCACAATCAGTATCCATGGACACTAATCGATTCATCACAGCTGTTTGTCATTTGAGTTCATCAGTCTGTCTATTTAAGTTCCTGTATCTGTTCAATTAGTTGTGGGGTGTCGTTTGTGTATGCTTTGGTGTATGTTCCTGTCCGGTTCCTGTATTCTCCAGTTGGATTATCTAGTAAAAGACTTGTTTGATATTATCTCCTTGTCGTGTGCTTTATACACCATAGGTATTGTAACAGAACACCTGACCGAAACAGTAAGCGACGTGTTTGTTATTTGTATTTTCTTTTTTGTTTTCGTGTTCAGTGTTTTTGTTTCCATGTTTCACTCCTGCTTTCACTATGGACCCTGCCGTTCAACTCCTGTGCCTTAAGCAGGGAGAAAGCTCCCTCGAGAGACATTTAGAAGTATATCTGGATCTCGCACATCAGACCACCTTCCCGGACTATTATCTGTGCTCGTTCCTGCACACTGGACTCAACAACAACACACGAGCACAGTTGTCCGGGGAGGGTCCTCGAGGGAGCTTCATGTCATATGTGGAGTGGGTGCTGGCGTCCTGTGGATTAGTGTTCACCGTCGGAATTGCCGCCAGCCCCACTCCCCAACCAATGCCCAGCCAGAACCACCCAGACGGCGAGGATTTTTGACCTGAGCCCACCGCAGGTAGCATGATGGAGACCGCTGCGATCGAGCTGCCCACGCATACAAGAGCAATCGGGGGTAACATCGCCACGGAGCCCGAGCAGTGTGAACCTGACCAGGTGTGTGAGCCGGCCGAACCTACCATCGCCGAGGGAGTGTTGGTGGACGTCGAGGGACTGGAAGTGAGCCCCGCCCACCCCCCCACTACTGAGAGTGAGTTTTTTTGCGGAAACGCTACTGGACTTTAAGTGTGGAGAGGACATTTTTCTCACTCCTGTTCTGTCCCCTGTAGTGCTGGTCCCGTCCAGCGCACCTCTCCAACTTAAATGCCAACCCTCCTGTGACTCACTACAATATGTGGATTTTTGCATGGAACTCCAGCCTGTTTCCCAGTCCACAGCCATCTGTGCCATCCAGTCGTCTACGTCTCCCTTCAGACCCACAGTACCACCTCCTCTCAGTAGTGTGGTACCATCTCGGGCCTGCCAATATCCGTCTCCTCCTGGGCACGAGGAGCCCGAAGCTCCACCTCCAGCTTCGGACGTTCTCGAGATGTCTCCATCCATCACCCTGACTCCTGCGCCTGCGCTCCTTCCACCTTCGACCTCGGAAGTAACCATCGGCTAGGGCTGGGCGATATAACGCATGCGATTGTCACGCGCATTTCGTCAGTAAAGCCGGTTCCCTGATTGCCGCTAAATCGCCATCACCTGCTTTCAAATGGAGCGGCATTTAATAGACAGAACCGTAGATCACCGACAAGCGACGCAATATCGCGTTCATTATCGCAGATGAATCGCCTTCGATAATGAACGCGATATTGCGTCGCTTGTCAGTGGTCTACGGCTCTGTCTATATTTATATATAATCTATTTTTAATCTCTATAATAAAAATGTATAATTCAGATTTTGATCTCCATATCCATTTACATATATTATATATATCTTCCAAGGGGTTTTTTCCCTCCTAGGACTTTTTTCCCAGTGTTAGCACGCTGGGTTTTTCTCCTAGGGGTTTTTTTCCACCCCTGGGAGTCAGCCGACATTGGCTTAATGTAGCACCATCTTGTATATGTTACATATTACCACGCTTGTTTGTACAGCTTATTTTTAACCACTTCCCTTTTTTCTGTGCTTCTAATATGTAAAGCTGCTTTGAAACAATTACCAATTGTAAAAGCGCTATATAAATAAATTTGACTTGACTTGACTTGACCGTCGTTGACTGCGGTCCTCCCCATGGCGGTCTACATCTACTTTCCATGGCTCCTCCCTCCATCAACGCCGCTGTGGGGCACCATCCTGGCTGTGGCCTGGCTCAACATCCTGCAGCCCCTGTTTAAGGCCATCCACCACCCTTCACCACCTCCTGCACCACCCTGGACTCCTTTACTCCGCCTCCTCCCGGTGAGCCGTCCGCCTCCTGAACCACCTCCAACATCGTCATCTGCATCCCATCGTCATCTTCCTCCTCTCTACGGAGCGAGGACGCGCCTTTCCGGGAGGGGGCGTAATGTCACAGTCACATGGACTTTCAGTTAGTTTGTTGTCATCTGTCACATGTTCCTTTGTTCTAGTTTCCCGCCACAATCAGTATCCATGGACACTAATCGATTCATCACAGCTGTTTGTCATTTGAGTTCATCAGTCTGTCTATTTAAGTTCCTGTATCTGTTCAGTTAGTTGTGGGGTGTCGTTTGTGTATGCTTTGGTGTATGTTCCTGTCCGGTTCCTTTATTCTCCAGTTGGATTATCTAGTAAAAGACTTGTTTGATATTATCTCCTCGTCGTGTGCTTTATACACCATAGGTATTGTAACAATATTGCTGTAGGCCTACACACGGTTATAAAGTACATTTAAACCCACTAAAAGCTTAATCGTTTTGCTATGTCCTTAAAGTACACGTAAAATGTACTTTAAGTAAGAGTAACATAAGTATGTTTTCTGTAAATACACTAACTTCACTAAAAGTATACTTTTGTTTTGCTTTTTTTTTTTTTTTTTTAAAGTGTAACTAAGCATATATATATATATTACCAATACTTCTAGTATACTGTCTAGAAATATATTAAAAGTATGCTTGTGATTAGCATATTTCTTAAAAGTGTAATTAAGCATATATTTATTACCAAAGTACCTCTAGTATATTTTTAAGAAATATATTAAAATGCAATTCAGTATATATATATATATATATATATATATATATATATATATATATATATATATATATTTATTATTATTATTTTTTTTTTTTTAATGCACTTTAAATAAGCATGTTGGGAATACAAATGTGTTATTAACATACTACTTGCATTTCAAGTATATTTTTAATACATTTAATATGTCTTTTTCAGCTAGACATGGTGCAGTGAGTGCACTCAATACCATATAAGAAGAAGAGGGAAGAGATGATCTTCTTGCAATGTGGTGAAATAAATTAGATTTGAAAAGGACCCACATTTCTTGAGATCCTTGAGAAACATTGTGCTTTTGTTTTTGTTTTTTTAAGGTATTGTCACTCGCTGTCCTCTTGAGCTGAAATTACGGAAGTTAAAAAAAGGACCATGGTCAGGGACCATTTCCTACAGTGGTGGTCACAATGAGACCTTTTATGACCCATTAAAGGTGGATAACCTTGTCAGAGAAGGTCAGTAAGAACAGAAATCCTTACAGATCATAACCAGCATCAGTTGTAATGATGCTCTGATGAATGTTATCTTCAAAAAAGCACTAGACTATATTCCATTTGTGTTTAACACAGTTGAGCAAAATTCAGAATGTTTGCTTCAATTCAAATTCAGAAAGTAAATTGGAATTTAAAAGACATTCTCCATTCAGCTGTGAATGCTGCACATCCCTGGTGTCCTGAGGAGGATTTCAAGGGTCAAATTCACCAATACCACTTGAAAATCCAAAACTAGTCTTGTTTGAATCTGCTGCAAACATATAAATGTATTTTTGACAGCTCAAAACAAGCTTGCTGGGAGTAAAGTTGGAATCTGTGATAAACTCATCTCTTTGGAAATTTCATCTCCTGATGTGTGTGACCTCACTCTGATTGATCTACCTGGTATAACCCGTGTACCTGTACATGATCAACCTGATGATATTGGTGATCAGGTGAGCAAATACAGTGTTTTCACAAAATCTAAATGGCTGTATGAAAGCATGTTAATATTTGAACAATTGTGTTAACAGGCATTCAAGCTATATCAGTTTCAAATCAGTGGATTTAATCAACACTTGTTTTTCATGCCCTAAGTAGTCTATTTATTGCTGACAGATGAAACTTAAAGTCAACATGAACTCAATCAGTGAGAGAAAAAAATACTTTCCTAATATATTTTCATCATTCATAATACACATTAATGCATCTGTACATGTTATTTATTTATTTGCAAAGTTTTATCCTATATTGCATAAGTATAATGGGGTTCTATGGTGTTTCATGGTGGCTTAAACATTCTCACCTCTTAACCAAAGGATGTTTTATCTTTTATGTTTAGATCAAAAACTTGATACTGAAATATATTGCCAAAAGTGAAACCATCATTTTAGTTGTTGTACCCTGCAATGTTGACATAGCAACAACAGAAGCACTAAGAATGGCACAAGATGTAGACCCTGAGGGATTCAGAACTCTTGGTTTGTCAACTTTTTGTATTTCTATAATATGTATCTAGGCCTACCTGTAGCATTATGATTCATGCTTATCCTAATTTTCTCTCTCTCTCTCTCTCTCTCTCTCTCGTTTAATGCATGGGGTAGCAATTCTCACAAAACCAGACCTCATTGACAGAGGAGCTGAGATTGATGTTTTGAACATTGTCCAGGGCAAAGTCATTCCTCTCAGTAAGGGATACATTATTGTGCGATGTCGTGGTCAGAGTGACATCAATAACAAAATCCCTCTTTCTAAAGCCATGGAAATGGAAAATAATTTTTTTAGGAACCACCGATATTTCAGGTAATTCTAATTTTTATATAATAATAAAAATAATAAATTTTTAACCTATTATATAACCTTTTTTTTTCTTGAAAGCTCTCTGTTGAATGATGGTAAAGCATCTACCCGATGCTTGGCAGACAACCTGACCAAAGAACTGGTTGATCATATTAAGGCAAGCACTATATGATTATGCTAGTCTTTTCTTTCTTTTTTTAATAATATAAAATAATTTTCATAAGAACATAAAAAAGTTAAGATTTTTAGTGGGTCACATGCAATGTTCCCTCTAATTTTTTTTCTCGCTGAGCAAAACTTTTCTCTGTTGAGCGCACATTTTGGCCACCTGAGCAAAAACATACTTTATATCAGACCTGTACAATCAACGTAAACACACACACAAAAATGGTTTTATCATGCAACTGTAACATTTAACAAGCAGTCCAGTCACTAAATTAAGCACATTTTACTTTTAAATTAAAGCACATTTTACTAAGTTACTTGAGATTTTTTCACATTGCTGTATTAACTGTACCAGTCTTTACCAAGAAATTCTATTAAAAAATAATTTCTGTCCTCCTGCAGGACAGTTCAATTCTTTATAATATAATATGAGCAGTTACAATGATGGTTTGGAACAACCATAATGTGTTTTTGTACAGTCAATTATTAGCAACAGACAGTGTTAAACCATCAAAATTACATGTTTATTGCTTATGAATTTCCCAGATTTTTTATAGCCTACCAGGAGGTTTCAAGGTTTTTCGTGGTAAGCCCTAAACAATCCCCTTGTGAGATCATTAGCTACATTATAATATAATAAAATATAATATTTAAGTATTTAAACTGTTTGGCAGTATTATATCAGTTTAAATGCTTCCATTTGTTTTAATATATTATAAAGTGAAAACAAACTGAAGCATTTAAACAGATCTGATAGCTAAATATTTTTAAGAAAAGTGAACGTTAACTCTTTTATAGTTATCTAAACATCCCTGAAACCCACACCACCACACACAAAAATCTATTTAAACTGAGGTATATCACTGATGTATTTTGAGTTTGCAAGCTACACCTGTGGTGGGTGTGTGATTGTAAATGTCTGTAAAAGTTTTGTTAACATTCTGTGCCCATCATCCTTTATTTCCGCCACTTTTCATTAAAACATGGCGTTTTATTTCACATTTCTTTTCGTTTCGCGTTGCCTCTCGTATTGAGGTATTTTGTCTGCAAACATGACAGTATTCTTACCGCGACTGATTTGGCTCAGGGCCAGCCAGCTCACACGCGCTCAATCGTTCTCTTTCTATGAAACCTGTAAACCGCATTCACCGGTTCTAACTCTATAGCGACAATAACTCTAGTGGTTGTCCAGAGCACTGCAATTATTTCTCATTTAAACTACTACATTCATTTTCATGTCTGTTCTCTGCGCGGCCGCGCACGCGCGCAGCTTAGAGGGAACATTGGTCACATGTGGTCGCAGTTTATTAGTTTAATAGGAGGGTTAAATACTATTTCAAATTAGCCAGCTAATATATACAATTTTATTTTCTTATGGACACAGAAATCGCTACCCTACATAATTGAACAGATTCAGACTAAACTACTCAGTGTTCAAAGGGAGCTTAAAAACTACGAGCAGGGTCCACCTCTTGAAGAAGAGCTGATGGGACCTTTTCTCAGTGATGTAAGAGCTCTTAGAATAAAGCACAATATCTATCCATCTTATCTATACATATCTATCCCAATAATTTTTTATGACATTTTTTTTTCTCTAAACGATTCTTCTTCCTATATAGATAATAATGGAGTTCAGCGATCAAATAAATGAACTGGGTAAAACAGGACATTCAAAAGAGAAAAACATTCATGCACTTCTTCGTCCTGTGTTCAAGAAATGGGACATCTACCTAAGAGGCACTGAAATATCATGTGAGTCAAGATGTTAAAACCATGTGACTTTTGCAGGACTGTACCAAAATCCCTTAACCAGACCTTCCTTTTTTGTTATTACAAATGTAGTCACAGCAAGAGTGAATGAAATGGTAGATAAGTATAATGAGATGCATCGTGGCAGAGAATTGCTTACATTCAGTGAGTTCTGTGAGTTTGAATGTGTCATCAAAGACCATGTGGCAGCCCTTCAAGAGCCAGCGATGGAAACACTGAAGCACGTACGAGGTTAGTGTGTATATTCTAAATATATAGAGTATAGTCAGATATTATTACCACTAAACAGAGTAACTCTGAAGTAGGTTCAAGGTTCAACACTTTTATAGTAATTAACAATTTACAATTTTCGTTCTTGTCATAAACTAAAATTTTATTTTCAGAGATTGTTCAGAATGCATTCAGAGAGATATGCTACTTATCTTTTGACCTGTACCCTCCACTGAAATACATTGTATCTGTAAGTATTTATTATATTATTAACTTATATTATTAGGGCCAGAGCACCGATGGTGTGAGGACCCTATTGCAATTATTCTTCTTCTCCGAAATGAATCACATTTTTTGAAGGGCCTAAACATGCTCGAAAACTCATGAAACTTTACACACGCATCAGAAGTGGTGAAAATTTACATCTGATATGGGTTTCAGAATTAGGTGTGGCAAAATGGCTCGATAGCGGCATCTACAAAATTTCAATTAGGCATCCTTCACGCTACGTTTCACGTACAGGTATGAAATTTGGTAGGCACGTGTAACAGCCCAATACCTATGAAAAAGCCCCGGGTTCAAAATCTGTAAACCAACAGATAGTGAGATATTTTGAGTTTTCTCTGCAAAATTTTGTCAGTTTTTGCCATTTCCACACGTTGTACTTTAACGAACTCCTCCTAGAGCTTTAATCAGATCAACAATTAAATTTGGTCAGTCTAATCTAAAGGCCTTTGCGATGTTAAATTGCGAAGATCTAGAGTTTTCGCTGAAGGGTGTGTCCGTGGCGGCCTGACAAAGTTCGATGTTTCGCCATGAAACAGGAAGTTATTGTAACTCGGGCATCCAATGTCTGATCTGGCCCAAACTTCACATGTTTTATTAGAGTCCTGGTCTGAAGACATCTACATGGCAATATTTAGTTACAGTCATAGTGCCACCTGCAGGCAACAGGAAATGGCATGCTTTGCACTGTAATTCACTCCCCGAAACACATTTGTATATGCCATGAAGTACCAAACATGCTAAAAACACGTTAAATCATGCAACACTTGGCTAAGTGCTAAAGTATGCGATTAATGCCACGAAACAGGAAGACATTGCAAACAATGTCCGATCTGCTCCAAACTTCACATGTTTGATAATAGTCCTGGCCTGAAGACATCTACATGGCAATATTCAGTTATAGTCAAAGTGCCACCTGTTGGCAGCAGGAAGTGTGGCATGTCGAAATGACTTTGCCATATTTCTCCTGTATTTACTCTCTTACATGCATGTCGCCCACTATGCACTGTTTTCCTAAGGCCACTGGGTGGTGGTGAGCCCGGGTGCCAGGGGCCTTTCATCGCTGCTTGTAGCTTTAATTATTATTATTATTATTATAAGTAGTAGTAGTTGTATATGCAATTTATTATGTTGTACTCCTCAGAAAATGATTAATGACATTCAGTCAAAACAAGAGACCAAAGTGGAGAAAAGAATCAAGGAGTTCATTCATATGGAACAACTAGTCTTCACTCAGGACAAGGTATTACAACAGAAACTCAATGACTCTGACATCCCTCAGAAGACTGGGATGGACTCTAGTGACGAGAACCTCTATGATGATGATGACACAATTTTCAGTTCTAAAGGCTGTGCATTATTGGATTCAAGAAATCTAGTTCCAGACAAACTTGTTCTCTATTATGAGGTGGGTTGAAACTCATACTATGAAATGTATTTATTTATTGAGAGTGAGAGTAAATATAGTCATTCATTTACGCACTGTAAAAATGTGGTGAACAGCTAATGTGTATGCACTGTAATATCTAAAGGGGCTTTAAAGGTCAGGGATGTACATTTGCCCAGCAGGGTTATAATTTATCAGCCTATGAACGCAGACAGCACAGACTGACAAAGATCACTGCCCTCAACAAAAGATTTTTCTGGTCGACTAGTAGTCGTTCATTTTAAGTGATTAGTTGACTAATCACACGTTTATTAATAAACCATATAAATCATAATAGACAGCCTTTAATGCCTACTTTAAATGCAAATGATCGCACCGGCATCTCCAAGTTATGTCATGCAGTAAGTGCACTACTATTCAGCTTTCACACTCCACACAAACACTTGAATAGCCAACATTTTTCTAGGTTAACGTTAAAGCGTGTGGCCATGTAAAGTTGTTACTACTTACATGTGGAGGTTGATGAATTATAGGCGAGTGTTTGGATGTCTTGCCCAATGTACTGTAATTACCACATATACCAGCTGTTAACGATCTGTCTGTCACAGACTGCGTGACTTCACCACTTCCTGTGGATTTTTTTTTCCTGCAATTAGAAAAATGTTGGTCTACTAAGCCTCTTCTTGATGACTAATGGTTAGTCGACTATTAGGGATGAGCCCTAGATGAATTCACATCTGATTCAAATAGCAAGACTTAACGTAAGAGGAAACCTCAGCGTAACCTTCAGTGCCGTCACAGGACAAAGACTGTGCTACCTTTCAACCTCCTGCGACACAAATGGAGGAAAACGTCTCAGGTTACGCATGTAACCATGATTACCTGAGAAGGGAATAGGATGCTGCGTCGTCATAACGACACTTTGGGGAATCACTTCAGCGTAAGTTCTCCTGAAGGCGTGTGCAACTTAGTCCAATTCTGATTGGTGCAAAGTCATCCCATGGCGTGTGCCGGTGGAATGCGGAAGCTATAAAGGGAGCCAGAAACACAGCTGTTTCCAGGCAAGCAGGAAGTATGGCAAGGAGATGCAGCATCTCGTTCCCTTCTCAGGTAACAATGATTACATGTGAAACCTGAGACGTTCCCTTTCGACCAGTTGCCACACCCACCCGACCAGCAACCATGTATGAAATGCCATCCAGGGACCATGTAACCTTACAAGGTTTTGGACAGAATAGTAGGCCGTGACTTCCAAGACAGCACAGAGGAAGGCGAAGGATGAGTTGTGGATGTATACTCTATTGCTGGAATCTCTGCGTACTTCTTCTTCACCATCTTAGGAATGGTGGTGAAGTCAGAACAAGATGGATTGGTAATCTGTACAGCGGTCTGCGAGATGAATGTGCAACATGGTCAGCCAGAAAGCAGTCATTGAACTTGGACTGTGCCTCTGGTTGAGCTGGCACCTTCTAGTGCAGCTTCAACTTGTCAGCAGCACTTGAAATCACATCAAACAACTCTGTATAAGCCAGAGCTGGATGAGTTTCCTGCTCACTCAAGGGTGGCATGTCAGCTGGACCGCCCACAGGCTCCTCAGAAGATGAGTTGGCAGTAGACAAAACATCCTCATCCAAGCTGAACAAAACTACACTGCGAGCCTCCAGACATGGACACAAATCCTTGGGAGGTTTTTGCAGTGTGGACAATTAGATGAGTCGCTAAGCATTCAGTGAGCATGCTGAAAACCCAATAACTTAGTGAGGACAATGTGTGTCCTCACTCATAATGAAGCAATTACACAGAGCTACACCCTTCTGAAATGGGACCCTGCTCGCCCTGATTAGATAAGAATAATACGCTCGATGAACACAATGAATTCTAATATATAAACCAACAAGCAAGGGGCAGATAAATATTCTTCGAGAAGAGAAATCTGAGCTGTGATGACAGGGGCGGTCCCTTATGAGGTATCAGTGATACAGTGCTTCAGTGGGTCTGTAATTGTTTTTAGAAACCAAAATCGGTCTTCATATGGCATTGCTGTGAAAACCCCATTTTGGTTTTACCCGGCACTTTTATTTTTATGATCAGGTCAATGATCAGTTAATAACAATTTCAAATTGAGTCAGTATGTGCAACCAAACCAAACATTGCCAAATCATTGGCACTAGAGATTCAACAAGAGATTCATCACTGTAAAGGGCAGCCAACCCCAAAAGATGGATCAAATATCTTTATTTTCTAAGTACTAAATGTTATAGTAAATCATGTCCTGTCTCCATATAGATCATCTATCAGCGCCTCACAGACTATGTGCCCATGCTGATAATTCTGTTCATGCTGAAGGATGCAGCTAAGACATTGCGGCATCAAATGCTGGAACTGAGGAATGGGGCAGATGTGGTCAAACTGCTGAGTGAAGACTCAGAGCGAGGGCGCAGGAGAGCTGAACTAAAGCAGCGTCTGGAACGTCTCACACAGGCTCAAGAACTGATAAGCAACAGACTCTGAGACATTTTTATCAAACATGAGAGATATGCATAAATCTATCATAAAGGCTGCTACTATAATTACCTTATAAATATATAATTTACAATATATCAGTTTAGCAATTCAATCAGTTAAATCAGCAACAAATGATGTAACAGTTTTCCAAATCTTGACTTACATTATCAAACCAAACTACATCATTTCTGTTGAAGGGGTGGATTCTGGAATCCACAGCTGCTTCAATATATATATATATATATATATTTTGAGTGATTTATCATCAAGTTATTAATCAACATTTATCTTTATAAATATTAAATTATTTGAATGACTTCATCCACTTATGTTAAAGCATTTATTTTCATTTTCATTTTCAAACACTAGAAAATAATGATGAATATTTTCTGTACCTCTCACTGAGAGAAAAGAACAACTTATCAGTATGTTTTGGAAATCTTTCCTGTTCTAGTTAAAGCCTGGGCCGACTTCAGCCTTGAAGAAGTTGTAAATCATGTGTATCTGTGTATGTGCGCTAGTGTTCTGTGTGTTGAGACCTGCAGACACCTTGTCATGACTTAACAGGACATCCTGTGCCTAAGTTCAGGGACTGATCATCAGCATCATGATGGATGGAGATATGCTTCTGACTATCTGTCTATGTGTGGAATATTACTAATTTTGTCTATTTTTCTTAGCCAGAATCAGAATCATTTTAAACTAAGTAATGACGTGGTTAGTGAACTCTGTTAGAGTATAATTGCTGTGGAAATGTGAATGTATGCAGAGCGGCCTACAAACTCCTTGTGAGACATGAAGCTGGGGTTTCTGCTGAAGGTTTCTGCTGATCTGGTCTTTTGGGTCTTTAACTGTAAAATTCATCTACACTGTAAAATCTATTGTGTTATAAAGACAATAAACTCTCTCGATAAGTTTTCACTCTCTCTGGGTATGTGTTCATGGTATGTGTGTGTGTGTTTGTTCACTGCTCACTGCTGTGTGTGCTTGGATGGGATGAATGCAGAGCACAAATTCCGAGTATGGGACACCATACATGTCACATCACTCACTTATCACTCATCACACAAGAGATTTTTTTTTTTTTTTTTTTCCCACTTTTGGAAGTGATGATCATTTTTACTACAGGCATTCCTGTAGATCAAACAGTAGATCATAGAGATAACCACACCATGATCGTGGGTTAAATTCCCATGGAACACATGAACTATGTACCTCTAATGTACCTCTTAAATGCACTGTATATGATTTATGATATAAGTTTCTGCAAAATGCATCTTGTGAGAGTACTTCACTACATATCTTACCTTTTTACTGGGGCGCAGAGGTTCCCAGCGAGTTCTCACCCAAGGGTGGCTCGCTCCCTCAGAAGAGGGCATTATAACAGCCAAGCCAGTCGTTCCCTGCTGGTGCACCGCTTCAGGGCACTGTGCTTGCAGTTTAAAATACACCAGAGGCCAGTCTTGAGAGATTTTCTGGCAGAGTGGAAGTGTCTACCAAATATATCTCGTTGGGTCCTGCAAAAGATAGAGAAAGGCTATACCCTTCAGTTCAGGTCTTGTCCACTTCGTTTCAACAGGGTCCTGCCCACAGTGGTGGGCCCCGAGCAGGCTCTGGTTATGGAACTAGAAGTAAAGCCCCGGGTATATTTCACTTTCCGCACCCAGACGCATCTCGCACACAGTCGCGTCCGCGCATCTTTCAAAGTATACTAAACCACGAATGCGCGCGGATGACCGAGTTCGACACATGCGCAGTACAATTTATACTTTTACCAGACATCGTGTCATCAACCGGACATTCACTGGGCAGGATTGGAGAAGAAAAATAGTGCATCCACCATTGCAACATAGTTCAGAAGATACACCAAGAGAACAGGAATCAAAAACGATGGAGAAAGCATGCGTCTGAGTTTACTCGTCTTGTTTTTGAATCACTTTTTACACACTCTTCTTTGACGACTGCACTTTGTGCTCAGTACTGTGCGTATTGCCAACCTAGTGGATTCTTCTGTCCTGCTTGCGCATGCACTGTTGCACGTGCACCGTCCACGTGGTCTCGAAATTTGGGCTGCACGCAGACGGGGTGTGCGGCCGGCCGTGAGCCCTCCGTATGATGGAATTTTCACAAAAGGTGCATGAATGCGGACAGCCGAAGTATACCTGGGGCTTAAACCTCTGGAGTCTGAGGCTGATTTGGGGCCTGGAGAAGTTTTGACATGCCCTGACATTTGTGCTTTTTTCAGTTGTTCATAAACATATTAATGGAAAAAGTGTCATTACACTGTATTCAGCACAAACTAGGCTACCATAATATGTGAGAAACATGTATGTACATGTTTGTATTTTTGAAGGAATAACGTTTATGCGTGGTTATTGAAAAAACAAAAAAACTTAAGTTACTGAAATAAGGCCAAAAAAATAATATTATATATGTTTTCAAAAAAACTGGGTATTGGAGATTGTAGACTAGAGTTTTTGCTTCAAAATTATGTAAAAATTATCCTGCCTACTCCTTCATATAAAACAATAGAGAGATTTAAATTTTGTAAGACATTTTTTATCAAGAAACACAGTATGTGTGGAGGTGTGAATCATCATGAATAATCCTGTAATTCACACCTGAGAATACAAAAGAATCGCATAATGACCTGTAATGACTTGCATATTAATGAGGCCTTTCAGTCAGGTACGCTGTGAAAAAACCCTCTGTGATCATGTCTCAAGCTCATCATGGTGTATATCAAACATACAGAAAAAACATCAATACTGTGAAATATTATTACAAATTAAAATAATGGTATTCTATTATATACTTTAAAATATAATGTATTTCTCTGATGCAAAGTGTCTGAACAATTATGTTACCTCTACGGCATTTCATATAGGCTTTTAGCTTAAAAGCATGCACATTTGGAGAAATATTGATGGATTCTCATGTTTATGTCAATTTTCTATACAGAGGAGTAATATTTATTTAATATTTATTGTCATCACTATGAGCGCTGGATATTGTGTTTTCAATTCATACTTGCAGCAGGAGGGAATTAACCGAGAGGCTTCCAGAGATCGCTAACTATGGCTATGCAAAACACTTTTCAAGACAATAAATACACGATTGAGACGATGTGTACATGTATTGCCTCAGAATAGTGCTTGATCCGTGGGCGTGGCCGCATTAGCAGATAATGAGCTGAATCACAGACTTCTGACATGTGTCTCTTTTCATACAGATTACATAAACAGAGAATATTTGTTTTCAATTTGACTTACACAATGTAAAACCTGACATTTCAACGTTTCTTTGGACACAAGTCTAATTTTTTTGTGATGAGTATTCACTAAGTTACAGTTCATTTTCTGAGAACTATCAGATTGGACTTCCTTCAGAGGGAGACGAGAGATCACGCATCATGTTAGTTTTCTTTATTATAGAATTAAACAATTAAAATGGTGTATAACTCTTAATTGTATGTGCAACATTGACAGAGTATTTTGAGTCTCTTTCACACTGGTTAGAAAAAAACCGAGGTGGTATCGCCGGCGATACCTCAGACTCCAGAGTGTTAAGATCTCTTTTGCAAAAGGAGGCTATAAAGCGGGTTCCTCCTCCCAGCACGGAGTCTGGGTTTTACAGTCGGTACCTCGTTGTTCCAAAAAAGGATGAGGGGTTACGTCCTATTTTAGATCTGCGCCAACTGAATCGCACTGTAGGGAAGCTCAAATTTAAGATGCTAACTCTACGACAAATCGTGTCACAGAGCAGTTCCGAGGACTGGTTTGTCACAATAGATCTCAAGGATGCATACTTCCATGTATCCATCCTTCCACAACACAGTAAGTTTCTGAGGTTCGCTTTTGGGTGTAAAGCATACCAATATCGAGTTCTTCCTTTCAGCCTAGCTTTGTCATCCCACACTTTGATGAAGTGTGTGGACACAGCTCTGGCTCCTCTTCGACTACAGGGCATCCGCATACTCAATTATATCAACAAATGGTCGACATCGAGATATCATTCTCGCTCACATGAGAACGTTGGGGTTGAGCTTGAATGCCAAAAAGACTGTGCTCTCTCCTTCTCAGAGGACCACCTTTCTGGATGTGGTTTGAGACTCGACTACGATGCAGGCGTGTCTGTCTCCTGCTCGTATTGCGTCGATTCTCTCAGCTATCAACGAACCAAAGCTAGGCCAGTCAATTACTGTCAAACAGTTTCAGAGGCTGATGGGTCTGATGGCAGTGGTGTCCACAGTGATACATTTTGGCCTGCTGTACATGAGACCTTTGCAGAGGTGGCTGAAAACCAAGGGATTCTCCCCGAGGGATAATCCGTTCCGTATGATCAAGGTCAGCAATGACTTAGTGCCTTAGTCATGTGGAAAAAAAACTTGGTTTCTTTCCCAAGGACCTGTGCTGGGGGCTCCTTGTTGTCGCATCTCGCTAACGATGGATACATCCCTCATGGGCTGGGGGGCAATCAGGTCTGTGGCAGGACCATCATCGGCTGTTGCACATAAATTGCTTAGAAATGCTGGCGTTGTCTGTGCACTGAAACACTTCCTCCCAAACCTGAGAGGCCATCATGTGCTTGTTCAGACCGACAACACATCAGTGGTCTCCTATATAAATCACCAGGAGGGTCTGCAGTCACGCCCACTATGCAAACTGGCTCACCAGATCCTCCTGTGGGCCCAAGGGAAACTGCTTTCCGTCAGGGTAGGGGTCGGCGATATGACCAAAATCTTCATGATATGAGTAATTTTATATCACAATAACGATATATATCATGATATAGTATTTTTTGCTTTAAATTCGATTTTTATGACATCAAAATTTTTCATACCAATGAAATTTCATAATTCTTATCACCAATTTCAATATCATTTTTGAATAATTTTGGTTTTGATCCCAGTTTTATCAACACAATTCAAACTTTGTATAATAATGCCAATGCTTCAATTAAATTACACATGGGACTACTCGTAGATTTAATATTGATAGAGGCATCCGTCAAGGCTGCCCAATATTAGCCAGCCACATTCAAAATAGTCATTTGAAAGGTATCTCTGTTGCAAACCAATCAGTGTTAATAAGCCAATTGTCTGATGACACAACTCTGTTTTTAAAAAAAAAAAAAAAAAAAGATCAAGTTTCTTTAGCCTTAAATATAATTCATCTCTTTTTCTGCTTCTGGTTTAGTTCTTAATATTCACAAATATGAACTATTATCTATCAAACTTTCGACTGATGTTAAAATTTGTGACATTCCAGTCAAGTCCGAAGTTAAATACTTAGGTATAATTATTTGTAAAGATCAGAGAAAAAAAAAAAAAAAATCAGAACTTAACTTTGAACCTCTTATCCTTGCTGTCCAACGTAATTGAACTCTTGGTTACAGAGTGATTTATCTATAACAGATAGAGTGTTGCTTTCTAAAGCAGATGGGTTATCTCGGGTTATTTATCCTGCAATGGCTCTGGATGTTTCTGTGGAGACTTGTAGAATGCTGGACAAAATTATAGTAAACTTTGTCTGGAAGTCTAAAAATCACTTAATTAAAAAGAGTGTTATGATAGCTGATCGGACAATGAATGGGTGGTTTCAAGTTAGTGGACTTTTCCACTCTTAATAATTCTTTTAAGGTTAAATGGATTAAGTCTTTTTTGAACAACCCTACATCTTTTTGGAACATTATCCCAAATCATATTTTCAGTTCAGTTGGAGGTCTGCCTTTTTGGTTGCGATGCAACTTTGACATTTCTAAAACACCTTTAACTCTTTCTAGTTTTCATAAACAGGCTTTAATATGCTGGTCCCTAATATATAATTATTTTTTTTCTCCACATAGCTATTTTATCTGGAACAACCAAAACATTAGATATAAAAATAAATCTCTCTTTTTTTAAATAATTGGTTTGATAAAAAATATACTTTTACTATACTAATATATTGCAATTCCTGATTGTGTCAAATATTTAGTCAAACCTGGCCCTAAAGGTCCTTTACTCTCCTCCTATTTTTGACAGCACAAATCTATTTGTTGATTAATGTCTTCTCAGCAGCTTGTCCAAAAAAACAAACAAAAAAAAACAATTCTTACCAGAAATCAGATCTCTTTAACTGATTTTGGAATAACACATTTAATGATAGAATATGGGAAGATTTCTGGCTTCTTTGGTGGAAATATCTTTTATCTAATACAGTTGTTGAAGTTTCTATTAAAATTATTCACAACTGTTACCCAGTTAATTATAAACTAGCTAAATTTAATAATAGTATTTCCCCCATGTGCTCCCTTTGTCATCATTTTGAAGAGACAATTAACCATTTGTTTTGGGACTGTGTGCATTGCAAAGTATTTTGGGTTGACTTTTCAAACTTTGTTAAAAGATATCTTTCTTCTAACTTTTGTATAAGCCCCAAAATTGTGTTTTTTGGTGTTTCTCTGAATTTAGACCCTTCTCATTTTAATCTTGTACTTAAAGGGGGGTATCACACACAGCTTCTGCCAATCTCACGTTGAGTGATAATGTATATTGAGTACATATAGAGTAACAATGCATCCTTCATATCTCCGAAAAGTCTTTAGTTTTATCATATTTATAAAAGATAGATACGCTAAACCGAGTCTTTCCAGAAAAAAGCCGAGCTCCTGGAGCCGTGCCTACCGTTAGTGCTGTAGGCGGAGCTAAAGAGTCACGAGTGTGCGCAGCTTTTGTGTAGTGATCGTCTGCTAGCTGCGACATCATTATAAATAAAAAGGGAACAAAAAGTTTGTGTTGATTACATTATATGCACAGACATCTGATGCAGCTTTACTCACCACCCGCGATCTGCAAATCCAGCACCGAACTGGGACTTGATTACAAAGTATTCGTCACCGAAATCCCGGGAACAAATAAACATACGTGCACAACTCTGTTGCTGCCCCGGAAAAACAAACTTCATCCACTGTTCCCTTGACGCTGCACACTAAAAAATCCTGGGTTAAAAAGGGACCAACTAATTTCTGGGTTATTTCAACCCAGAAAAATGGGTTATTCTTTTTGACCCGACTTCTGGGTTAAATACCTGACCCAAATGTTGGGTTAAAAATAACCCAAAATTGTAGTTAATATAACCCAACTTCTGGGTCAAAAGAACAATCCCAATAACTGGGTTAAAATAACCCAGAAATTAGTAGGTCCCCTTTTAACCAAAGGTCAAAGGTCAAAAATAACTTGGGTTAAGTAACTTGGGTTACTATGCCAGTATGCCTTATTTCAGAAAATAAAACTTCAGGCACTTACACACTTCAGTCACTTTTACATTTTTATTGCATTAATTTAAATTAAAATCTATATAAAACACACACACTTGGACCAATTCATTTTAGGTCACACTGTAATAACATTAGAAAAAATAGAAAAATAAACAATTCATTATCTCTCAAACATTCAATAACCGGACTGAACTTGAGGCTTAAAGTCTTCAAACATTGGTTGTGTCATTTAACACAATTAAACAGCTTAACAGCTTAACACAATTAAACAGTTCTGCAATTAAGCAAGGCAGTCTTAAGAAACTTGACAGGTTTTGATTCAGATCCCTCAATCTGATAAACAACTTGCTGCAGAAACTCCCATGCGGGAGCACACTGCTTGGGGTAGTTGATATCAAGAACATAAAATGCCTTGAAGCACACGTCAACTGCCCCAAGCAGTGTGCTCTGAGGGAGTGCCTGACCTCCTAATATCACAAATGCCTGAGAAGCACATTGCTAGGGATCTCCCAGCGCCAGGACAGAGGGGAATGTCTTCGACTGAAGGAGGTATTCCACCATATTTGTTCCAACTTAAAACAGACAGAGACAGAAAGATAGACAAAAGAAAGTGAATATAGTGTAGAAGGTGAACTGTAAGCAAGATAATAGACTACCAGTTTGTGTTATAATGCTGATACTAACTGTACAAGGAAGCCAAATGAACTGTGGTTCTTAATTGGTGTGTTCATTTTGAGTGGGTCATAAATGTGTACAAGAAAATGTGGGTTGAGAACCACTCAGAGTAATAAAACTTAACATCTTTAACTTCACTTTCTAGCTACCTTAGATGGCATCACCCAAAACTGAAATACAACTGCGAGGAACCTTGGAGTTGTTTTTTTTTATTTTTTTATTAGGATTCACACTTTAGCTTTCACATGACACATGTCACTTGGATTGCCTTCTTTCACCTGTACAGTATAGTTAGAATTAAGAATATTCTCTCTCAGAGTGGTGCTGAGAAACTGGTCCATTGTACTTACAGGCATTTGGTGTATGAACGCTGTCTGGGACTCTTCAATGGAGTGCCGGATAGTCTTCTTCCCAACCCTGTAGACGGTCTGTGGCACCATGGTGGGTAGCAGTTTTAGCGCTAGTTCCCCTTTGGCATCTGTAGGTTAACAATATTCTAGGTATCAGTATGTGTGTAGAAAATAATGAGGGAAAAAATGTGATATCGGCTCCCAAAAAATGCAAAGTGCCTGTTGTTGTGGCGTCAGCTATTTTCACTTTTTCTTTATCTTCCAAAATCAAGAAACAAACAACAGAGACGAACATACAAATCTGATCCTTTCACTCCTAAATTGCATACATTTTCTGTCATTGATAATGTAAATAAAGACATTTGGGAGTCTGTGTCACCTGGTATGTATGCCCTTCATGACTGGGTGGCTTCAGGCATTTGTTGGGTGGACCCACGGTTTGACCTCTTTCTAACGTTCCGTAGTCTTTCTTCGAGGAAGCCCGTGGCTGGGTAGTGGAACACTCCTCCATCCTTTATTACCTTCCTGGCTTTTGTGTACCATATTTCCTGGAAAAAACGATAGAACTTTCCTTATCCAAGAGGGACATTTTTAATATTTTACAATGTTTTGCAGTAGAGATAACACACATCAGGTACAGATAAGGAACAATTAGGGGGTTAAAAGGGTTAAAAGCAAAACTAACGGAAATGATACATGTACACAAACAATATATTATGTCTTGTATGACCCACTCATCTCATTAGACACCATTGCTTATTAAGTGCATTCACATCTTTGTAAAAAAAAAAAAAAAAAAAAATGTTTTAAATCAGCATCAATTTTCGTATGAACCAAGATTAAACTCACATAGCCACTGTCTGATCCATCATTCATGGTCGGGAATGTCTGCACCAATGATAGCGCCAGGGCTTCTTTTATCTTTGTGGATGGCCTGTAAATGTAAAAAAACACTTTCAGTAAATAAACAAACAAGTGACACACAAATGTAAAGCATATACATTTAAATATTTACAAAAGTAAGATAATCTGAAAATATCAGTGACACTGAATTTCAAATACTCAACCTAATACTTTTGCAAGCACCGACAGAGAACCTGAACACAAAACACTTATCTTTAAGTCTGTTGCCTAGCTTTAAAGGGGACCTATTGTGCTTTTCCTGTTTTTCATATTTCTAAATATGTTTAAAATGTTGGATACTTATTCTTATTCTACTTAGTCTCCTGCTAAAACTCAGTTTCAGGTAGGGCTGCCACTAACAACTATTTTTATATCGATTAATCTATGGACTAATTTATTACAATAATTTTCAACAATTTTACTTAAAAACATATAATTTAACTTGCAACTTTGGCATTCAGTAGTGTACTATTAAAAAGTATAAATGTAAACAAGGCCTTAAAATTTGTACATTTGTAAACCAACATAACAAAAAAAGAGAATATCAGCAAATACTTTTTTTATAGAATAGTGTTGTCACAATACCAAAATTATGACTTTGATACGATACCAGACTAAAATACCTCGATACTGATACTGAACTTATTATTCTGTCACGATTCCTGTCACTTCCTGGACTCCAATTCCCATAATTCTCCCTGCCAGTCACCTGCACACACTCCTCTCTAATCACTAATCACCACATCCAGCTGCAGCACATTAAAGGTGCCATCGAACGTTTTACAAGATGCAATACAAGTCTAAGGTGTCCCCTGAATTTGTCTGTGAAGTTTCAGCTCAAAATACCCCATAGATTTTTTTTTATTAATTTTTTTAACTGCCTATTTTGAGGCATCATTAAATATGAGCCGATTTATGCTGCTGCCCCTTTAATTCTCGTGCTCTCCGTCCACGGAGCTCGCGCTTGCCTTAAACAGTGCATAAACAAAGTTCACACAGCTAATATAACCGTCAAATTGATCTTTACAAAGTGTTCTTCATGCATGCGGCATGAATGCGTCGGATTATGTGAGTATTGTATACTGTTATATTGTTTACATTTGATTCTGAATGAGTTTGATAGTGCTCCGTGGCTAAAGCTAACATTACACACTGTTGGAGAGATTTATAAAGAATGAAGTTGTGTTTATGAATTATACAGACTGCAAGTGTTTAATAATGAAAATAGCGACAGCTCTTGTCTCCGTGAATACAGTAAGAAACAATGGTAACTTTAACCACATTTAACAGTACATTAACAACATGCTAACAAAAAGACAATTTACAAATATCACTAAAAATATCATGATATCATGGATCATGTCAGTTATTATCGCTCCATCTGCCATTTTTCGCTATTGTTCTTGCTTGCTTGCCTAGTCTGATGATTCGGCTGTGCATAGATCCAGACGTTACTGCCTGCCCTTGTCTAATGCCTTTCATAATGTTGGGAACATGGGCTGGCATATGCAAATATTGGGGGCGTACACCCCGACTGTTATGTAACAGTCTGTGTTATGCTGCATTAACGTCACCTCGTATTTACCGGATTCTTGAAATGACAAGACGTGACATTATATTCGGAGCTGTTCACGTCCTTTTGGTCCTTGGACTGGGAATTATGCGTTTCCAAGGCATCACTATCAACGCCTAAATGAATCTACAGCGGTCAAGTGGTACAGCGGCCACGTGGTACATGTGGGAGCTTTCAGAAAACTCCCAGCTGTAATTACGAGCTCTACGAGGACGTGAATGCTTTTTACAAGCAGGAATCTCGTAACTACAGGAATTACGAGGCCGCGTGAACGCACCTTTATGTTGAGATTCGCCTGTTCTTCGGAGGTCTTTTAAACAAATGAGATTTATATAAGAAGGAGGAAACAATGAAGTTTGAGACTCACTGTATGTCATTTCCATGTACTGAACTCTTGTTATTTAACTATGCCAAGATAAATTCAATTTTTAATTCGAGGGCACCTTTAACCGGACTATAAAAGACTCTCATTCACCACAGTCTTGTTAACTCTGTTACATTTCTGAGCGTTGTTATTCTGTCTGTCTGCCTGCCTGTTACCTGTTTATGATTCTCTGCTGCATACCTTTGGACTGTGTATTGTTTCCTGACCTGTGAGTGATATCTGCCTGCCCCGATCTACTGCCTGTATTGTGACCAAGATTCTGCCTATCCCTTGCTGTTCCTGTTTACCCCTGTTTTGACCTGGCCTGTACGACTACGCTCTTATCTAAAAAAACTAAAAACTCACTTGGCCAGCATGTTCCTGCCCTGCTTTTTGTCCATTCCCTCCTCTTTATTTAAATATAATAATATAATAATAATAATAAGAAGAAAAATAACTATACATGACGTATTTTTGATCAAACCCAATAATCCACGAAACTGACGTCGCGATCTGTCTGAAAGGCGTGTGCACGGCAGCGCTTTTCAGGTCAGAGTCCGGCAGCACAAGCACGTCCCGGTCGCGCCGCACTTTTCTAATGCAAGTGTTTCTGTTGTTTTTAGTGAACAGTGGAAGCAGAGCTTACACACGTCCTCACTCCTGCTGTCACACATCGACGCAAATTAAGAACTATACTGCTCTTATTAGTGTGCTGTCATTTTTAAAGTACCGGTACTAATAAAATTTCATATCGAACCCAACCAGTCGATTAAAAATATTGACGTCGACTAATTATCAGCGTCGACGCAGTCGATTGTATCGACCAATCGCGACAGGCCTAGTTTCAGGCTGTGTGTTTTGTTGTCTGGGTCAGTTTCTGGGTTCAAGACATACTGTTGTATGGATGAAGTCAACATTTTTAATATTAAACAACCCAAATTTCTGTACTTTTCATTTACTGGGTGTGACAACTTCCTTGAATGTGAGCAGAAGTGTCTCTTCCACCTCCCCCTGGGCTGCTGCATGCAGGGGTGAAGCACTAGATCAAAGCAGGAAAGAGGTCCAATACCATACTAAAATCCCCTGAAATTAGCATAGTAGGGCCTCTTTAAGTTATACTAGATATTTAACATACCTCTCTCCAAACCTCTCAAATCAAGAAAGACACCAGAATTTGGGTCAGAGTGATCCTTTGTTTTCTATTGATGACTCCAGTGTCTTGAAGGTTCTTCATTATTTCTGTGCCACTGGACACTGCAGAAAGAACCTGTCGGATATCCTAAAATAAATGACAAAAATAGTTGTTGAGAATTCATTGCAATTTACCAATTTAACCCTGGCATACCAATTTTGGACAAACTCACAAATATAAACGTGAATATTTGATATCCTGACCTGAAGTTTCATAGTCAAATATTAGCAAAAGGAAAAGGGGAACAAGTACTAAAAAGACTTGTAATGTATGTATTAATAATGTATTAGTGCTTCATTCCATCCATCAACTTCAACTTGATCTGTAGTAAGGGCACATATTTTCCTTTCCCCAGAACAATTAGCTACTATGAGTGCCAATGTGTAAACAGAGGGGAAAAAAAACACTTACAAGTGGTGGAACTGCTTCTAACACCAACACCTGATTTGCCTCAGATTCTTCCAGGGGGCATATGGGGTCAGCATCATGGCTTCTGGATTCATTAGAAGTCGAAGGTTGAGGTGATGCAGCAGCTGGCGGAGCATTAGAACCCTTCTGAAGAAAATATATAATATTTTGAGCTTAAGATTCAATGGGTTTGGCTACCTATGTACAGGCACAAAGTAAAAGAATACTACTTTGTCAGCAGTAGACTCTTGTCTTAAGTGACCAGTGCATCATAGATCAAGGTGAGTGTCATAGGGTTTTGTATAGTGTTTAGTTATAAAAAAACAAAAAAACAAACAAACAAACAAAAAACACTTTTACTTACAGTCCAATTTATCCAATCTCAGTAGTCCAAGTAGTGTCCCCTCAAAGTTTGCCAAATATTTATGGCATTCATTGAGTGATTGGGGTGATACTGATCCTCTTCCACTGAGGCAGAATTACTTAAGACTAACTTAATTTGGTTGGTGTGTTCTCATGTCAACAAAGAAGTGTAAATAGCGGCAGTGGCTGTTCACATGCTTAACTGCAGTCTAAAAAAGTCTGTAGCGCAGAGAGATGTAAGAAGTGTCATCATGTTCTCTGTATGACTTGACTGCATGTAATGGGTGATGATCAAGTAGCTCTTCCACATCAATAGCTAACAAATTCTTAGTGGGGGTCACACCGTACGCAAAAAGATGTTTTTCAAACCCCAGTGTTTCCCACTTCTGCACAACAAGCTTTATTCACGACCTGCCCATTTGCTCCAGAACCAAAATGGTTTTTATAAGCCCAAACTGAGGGTCCCCATCTTTGTCATAGGACAAAAACACCATTATGCCTGATCTGTAAGTGGTACCCTTAACCGTGACTCTGGCTGGTATGTACAGCTCTGTGAAAAGTGGGAGCCCTATCAGACCACTTTGGATGTCTTTATAGCCTTCGAGGTTGGCTAGAAATGTTGTGTATCCTGGACCAATTTCTGTGTTGTGACTTAACAAAGACCCACACATGAAACTGTAGCACTGCATAATCTGGTGTCTATATGCCATTGTTTTACAGATGTTTCGGAAGTTGCAGGTGTCATGACTGACACGTTTGAAGAACCCATGTTTGCCTTCAAAACGCATTGACCATAGGTGTATCAAGGGTCCAAGTTTTTGGATCACCCTTGGATAATGGAGCATGAAATGATTATTTGGCCGCAGATGTAAATGAGGATAGAGCTCCAAGAAAAGAGAGTGGTGGTCTTCAATGATTTTGCTCAGGTAGCGTGTTGCTGCAAGAGTAACAGATGGTGAGAAGATGATTTCCATGGACATGAGTAAAAGTAGGAGAAGCTCCCATTCCTTGCTATCAGTGGGGATCAGGTCACCTATCATTAAAGGCAGTAAATGAAGTAGGCACCCCATCTGAGCTGCAGACTGTCGCAGAGGGCTGTCAATATTCTTGAGGTCACTCTTGCTTATTAACAATGGCTTGTTTCTCACATCAGAAAAGCCATAATCAAAGCTTGTAATGCGGTAGTTAAGCTTATCTAGTAACGTGCTTTTGCTCAATTAATGATTTTAACACAAGCTTGACTTCGTATGCCCCTACCCCTTCCAAAAGGTCATGCATTACATCCACGGCTACATTGTCTGTCACATGGTAGAAAGACAGGCTGTTTAGGACACTGTCCCTTTTAAGGCCTGTCTTAGAGGGGTTGTCTGTCTCCAAATCTGCCCTGTGAGTATTGGCATCACGCAAAAGGGCAAGATCTTCCTGTGTCTGTGCTCTCAAGACATCTCTGTGTACTCTACACAGCCGACACACATGATTTCCACTGAAACTCTCACTATACCCAAGAATAGCATTGTAGCGTATGCACACGTATCAGGATAATCAATAAACTTTGGAGTTTTCAGAACGCTTTTAACCTGATGAACTTTGTTTGTTAATCACTAACTCGGCTCCGGACGACTGTGACTTTCGGCAGGTTTGTGGACCTGAGAGAGTAAACAGAAAACGGCAACTTCCTCACTTTGCTGACTTCAAAAGGAGCACCCCCCCCAGAGACTGACCAGATCCACATTCCAACACCCCACACACACAGGGACACACAAAAACACACACACAGACAGACACAGAAACACACAATCATACATTTTGAACTGTATTTGTAAACTACCACTATGCTGAAATATATATTTCACATATTTTTAGGGCCTATGCATGTTTCCTAGTGTTTAAATGAGTGTATTTGTGCTAGTGTGCATTTTAACGATATAATTTTGTCTGTAAACCATAACTTCTCTCCTATGCCTTTCTGACCTATCGAGTTTGGTCTCTCCGTAAAGCTCCGGACACGAGCTATTCACTGAGATATGTCACACAGCTGACAAATGCATTTTTCTATGTGTTTAATGATACTGTGAAGAACACACTCCTTTTGGAGATCTGATCTGGTAGTCATAAATCATTGGATTAAGTCGTGAGGCCAAACAAAGGGAAAGCTTTCCCGCCAACTTTGCACCCATGTTATTGGCTACCCCACCTCAAGGAGGTGTGTCGGCTTATCTGTCATAAAAGCAAAGACGCACAATTTCTTGTGTGTTCTCTCCCGATTGTCTCACGAGCACCTCGTGCACGTTTTTCCCGGACATCTCCGGTGACCACGCGCTGCCATCGCGCTCAGCCTCGGGACCGCCATCTTCCAGCGAAACTCACTCTCAAGTCCTCAGTTTAAACCTTCCCGCGGAACGAAGGAAGCCAACGAACTGCACCAGCGCTAACCTGAAATTCGACACACACAACCAATGCAAGTATACTGCCGTTTCTCAATCTTAGATGATGAAACTGATTTCCGTGCTGGCTTAGGACTGTTTGTGAGTTTGCTACTTGCCTTCTCTCTTTCCTTCTTCACTTCCACTCTTGTGTATATATGTGTATATTCTTGTATATATACTTAGACGTATAACCTCTGTATCCGTAGTTTGCATATATTAAAACGTTATTCACGCTCGATTGTTCTGTTTGTTCTTCCAACTGAAAACCAAGTCACTTTAACGTTTTTCGATCGCTTTATGCTTTGATGCTATAAGTTATTTTCATGGCCAGAGAATAACTCTGTTTATAATATTCTGTGAGGGACTTAGTTTGCTGGACAAACGAACAGTTTCTCTAAATAATTATTAAACCAGAACTAATCATATATGTAATTGATTATAATTCGTTGTAATTGATTCACAATATAGGTTTAATTCCCCATTGGGTCGATATATGAATCATAATTTATTCATAACCTTATGAATTATTATATTTATATTTCATCCATAAATTGATTAATAACCGCTACATTTCGTTACATTTATTTGGTGGAGGATTCGCGAGCAACGTTTTAAACTTGGTTTTCGGTAAAAGAGCAATGTAGAATAATTTGTGTGTGACTTACATGCGCGCTTTATTCAGTGAGAAGACGCACGGGTCCTCACTACGCACCGTTAACAAGCTGCTGTTTGTGTCTAAAAACACTGCAGGCCTAGCCTTGGTTGACCGTGAAATACACTGCAGTCTATTGATATTTCAAGCTCGTATCTTTGCAGTAAGTTACAGTTTTGAATATTAATTTCCGCTTGAATTAACGAATTGAATCGTATTCAACGCGTTTTGAAACGAGTTTAGTGGCGAGATTCCCACTAAATCTCTTGAAAGGCCTAAATTTTTACCGCTATGTGAATTATTTGTGTCGTCCAAAAAGAAATTCACCATAGCCGGTTTGCTCCTGGGTTACGTCGTTCGGCCTAGCTAACCAAACCACGTGATCCCCCTTACAAATCTAATCGAGTAGTTCATCTGCTTTAACGATTGATGTGTGAGAGTTTGGAGCTATATCAGCATCCTGATCCAATGTTGATTTGTAACCCGCGGCGAAGGAATCCTGCAAGCGTTACATATTCGCGTGCATTAAAGTTTGCACCAAAGGGACTGATTCCCAGAGTTGTGTACCCGTGAGTAAAACGGTACACATATATTTATGAAAGAATCCGCTGAGGTTCTATAGTTGTAATCGTGACCGTGCAGTTAAAACAGCGTAAGGGTCAGAACCCCACAAAGCGCTCGTTTTTATATCACGAATTAAAGAAAGGGGATGCAGTAACTCTGACCAGACGCCAGAGGGCAGTCTGCTCAGGTGTGCCACCCCTCCCTACTTATTGGTTGTGTGGACTCAGTGACGCCACCGCGTGGACGTTCTGAGTTAAAGCCGCTCCATACTTTGAACTGAAATTATCTCCAAGTTATCTTTTGCTTCTCTATACTGCGGGGAGTTGTAAAAGTAATTTGCTTTTGGTGGTTATGCTTTCCAATCATTGTTGGAATGTGGTTTACTGATTTAAATTTAATTTAAACACGTTTAAATTTTTAATTTAAATTAAGTTTCCCTTCCAACAAGAGAAGTCACTTTCTGAGAGTGCGCCCCCTGGTGGACACTGCCAGATAAGTCAATTCTCTTTTCCTTGTATTCTTTTCCTGTATTCACAGATCTACTCTATTTTATTTTATTTTAGTTTATTTATTTTATTTTTATTCTACTTTGTTTTATTTCATCTATTCCCTTTTTGTCTTTTCTCTCTCTTTCTCTCAAGTTATTTCTTTAGTTTTACTTGGGAAATTCATTCCCTTTATTACTTAAAGTTTTATTTCATTCACTCTTAGTTCTGGGTCCTGTTGTTATTGGCTGGCAATAATATTCATGCACACCCAAGCCTCCCTTATTTCATACGCTTATTTTGAATTTAATTAAATAACATTTAATTCAATTTTAAAATTAAGTAGTGTCAATCAGTTGGCATTTTGCTATCAACAAGCAATTCTCTTTAGGAAAAATCTGCAAATAGGGAAGGCTTTCTCTCTTCTTTCTCCCATTCTGTTATTCTATGCACTCATTTAAATTTAATTGAACAAGTTTAATTCAAATTTGAATCAAGTGCCTCTGAATTATCCTCTTTCCTCTGTGTCCCACTCTGTTATTCTGTGCACTCATTTAAATTTAATTGAACAGAGTTTAATTCAAATTTGAATCAAGTGCATCTGATTTGTTTTTGTTTTATGTTATTTTTACTTTTGTTCTGCTTCTAGCTAGTTCATTTTAGACCCCTACTCTTTTATCCTACACACTTAATTATTTAAATTCTATTTAAACAAGATTTAAATTGAGATTTAAATTTACAATTAAGTCGTGTTTACCTGACTGTTTGTGCACTTGCAGAGAAGGCCCTTCACCGCCGGGTGGTGAGTTGACAGTCGCCCCAGTGAGTTCCAGTGAGTGGAGCTGCCTGGCCTGGTGCTTCTTGCACTAACTGTGTGTGAATCGGGGACATTCTGACCTCGTATCACGGGCAACACGCAAGGACATCAGCGAGTTGTGTATCAGGTACAGGGAGGCAACGAGCCAGATTGACAACAAACGGCAATTTTGTTTCTAAACGGCTTCTGCACGACAGAACCACCCGTTTGGAGTAACTGCCCGTAAAGGGGACAGACTCTGAGTTCAGGGAAAACTCAATTTTGACTGGTCACTCGGGCCGTTGGCGCAAATACCTTACCGAAGTGCGCAATTGTGCCGATGTTCCCTGTTGAGAGGTTGCACCATGTTACAAAGGGGACAGGTGACCACGGACACCGCAGTGGAGTGTTTGAACGTCGAGGAAAGGTTGCCTGCCATTGAGTTCTTGTCTGAGCACCCACAATTCACCCAGGCCTAAATTAGTGACATACAGTCACTTCACCTAATTGAAAGCCACAGAATATTACATATTCTTTGATTATTCAGGTGCGGGCCAACCCTTATACTCTTGAGCCATACCATTCCTCTAGGTTTTATGACACAACAGTGCACTCGCCTGACACTGTCATAAACCCAGCTGGAATAGGAAGTTTAAGTTTCACTTCTCCCCTCTAGCCCTTCTGTTTTAGTTTATTGCTATTCTATTTTTATTCCTTTCTATTTGTTTACTGCTCTATTTCTCATTTAATTGCATCCACCCTGTTCTGTTTTGCTTCTATACTGTGTTTGTTTCTTTCAGTTCATGTAAAAGCAGAGCCTGTGAGAGCCATCACGGAAAACTGAGTAATAGATAGACGACCAAGCAGCGAGAGTCATCAAAGGACTCTTAGGTCTACCGCCTGTCAAATTCTTTGTTTAAATCCGGCACTCACCCACACAAATTGACCCGCGTGGTCCTTTTGGCTATTGACAATTAAGTGTCTAGCCTACATTCCACTAACTGTCTGCACCAGTTAACTGGAACCAAACCAAAGAATTATATAATCATGCATTATTATAAGTCGTTAGTTCTGCGCGTGCTTGCATTGGTTCTGTTTGTGCTGTCTTTCTCTCGCCAACAGCAAGCTAACGTGTTCAGAGCAGCCAGCCCCAGCACCCATGGGGACAGACTCAAGACCGGGTTGGGCTCCCTGACCAGCACGATCCTGCCCAACGACGCTGTGGATCCCCAGCACCTAAGCAACGAGCAGCTGGACGACAACCTGAATCGACTAATGGCCCACGATCCAACGCCGAGCTACAAAGAATGGGCGAAAGTCATCCGAGCCATCGCCCACAACCTCAAGCTCCAGGCGGAGGATGCCCGGAGGAATCAGGCCCAGATTCATCGTCACCACGATCAGCGACTCGTCGAGACCCAGGACCAGCGTTGGACAGCGGACGAATCCAAACCCGAGCTGCAGGAGGAGCTGCAAAGACTTCAAAAAGCCCTTGCAGAGCTCCACCTGGAGGTGGAGCATAGAAAACTGACTGGAAAACTCCAACACAGCGAAGCTCCCCTAGCCAAAGCAGAGACTAAGCTGAAAGACAGACACAATAAAGCCCTGACCTGTGAAAATCATCTCAAACAGGCCCAGAAAGGAGTTATGGCTCCGAAACAACAAAGAGACTATGTGAATGAACTTGACACTGGTTACAGAGTACTGAAAAGTGGCATGGGAGGGGAAACACACATCACCGAGTTTCCCCTAACCAGTCAAGAAGCCCTAATTCCAAATGGGGTTAAAAGTCCACTGCCCAAAATGTCCAGCGGCCAAGAACCTTCGCCAGCAGCTGTCACATCCAACTGCCAGCACCTGCGACAGGCTTTGATCCAAAAGCTTTCTGACCCTGCATCAGATCAAGGGCTCCCTGCTGCCATGGACCTAAAACGGGGCAGACTGAATAACCCATACACTTGCTACAGCCGACAGCAAATGGCCTGCTATAGAGCACGTGGTCAGCCAGCGATGGAGGAAGATTTCATCTTCAACACTCTGCTTCTCCGAGAGCTGCACCCTGCGATGAGTGATCACCTGGCAGCCTTGGCCTGCTCACGCAGTATGTCTACTCAGCAGCTGCAAAACTTGGTTGACGAAGCTCACTCCAAGCAGAACACTGCTCCTGAAAAGACTGTAGAAAATCAAACCAGTTACACAGTCTCTGATCACTGCCCAGAAACCTGTCCTTACCTTGTTGAAAGACTGAGAAATGAAGCTGAAAGCCAAAATCAGACTCTCAAATCACAAAGATGTGAGCTGAATGTGCAGTCGCACAGTCCAAATGAGGTCCACCTTGAACACACAGCTCCCACGCACCACACCATTGGTCGAGTGAGCCTGGTACCTCCTGTGTGCGTAGCGCAAATGGACACGTTTCTCTGTTTCACCCACAAAGACCCGCTAGACTGTTTTGAGCCCTTATTGAACGCCAGACCGCGGAAAATCTGGGCTCAAGTGTGTGAACTTCTGCCTTCCCAGTCACCCAGGCCACCTGAGCCAGACGGTCAGGTCACAGAGGTCGCGGGAAATCTCCCAGCTAACCGCGGGAACTCTGTCTCAGAGCACAGTTCAAGTTCGCTAGCCGGCGCACTTCAACTCACCATAGACTGTAACTCCCTCTGCTCCAAGGTTACGACAGACTCACAGCTGAGTGATGTCACTACAACAGACATTATTCTCACACTGTGGGCAGACAACCCAGCCTTCAGCCACACGCTGTTAAGCGCTCTCATTGAAGGGACACCGGACCTCCCATTTGTCAACATGCAAACACGCTTCCCATTGGACTTTCGTCTGTCAACCATGATGACCGTCAAGGACATCTGCGTTGTGAACTTCAAATGGAACAACCGGCATTTAACCCATCACTTTCTGGTCCTTCCAGACCTCCTGATGCACTCTAATGCTCATACGGACAGTGCAAATGAGTTGTTGTGGGCCCCAATGACTGTACAGCTTCCTGTTGTGCCTGTCAACACTGCCAACTTCCTGTCAGGCCAGACTATCCAACAGGTCTGCATCCCGATCAACATACAGGAACCTGTAGTACCACCTTACACCAAAGGGGGTACTGTCTGGATCAACATACAGGAAATTGTAGTACCACCTTACACCAAAGGGGGTGCTGTTTGGCTCCACACACAGGAAACGGTAGTACCACCTTACACCAAAGGGGGTGCTGTTTGGCTCAACAGGCAATGTGGTCAAACCCTAAGCCACATGCTGGGCTCCTTCACACTTTCACCTGAAGGCGTGGAGCTTGGACTCACTCCAAAAGCCACACCCCTAACTGAAGTGTCATCCTATGTAGTCCACAGTTGGCTCAACGAATGCATGGTCACAGACATCAGCATTCCCAAAGCCCACCATCTAGAATGGATAATGGACCACGGCCCCTATGACTTTGAACGCAAGTTAACAGTCATTAACTTAATACCAGCTGCCATGGTCCCAGAAGGAAGCTTAAGCAACACAAGTTTCACAGCATCCTTCAAGAGCATCTCCATCACTTCCATCAAACTGGTACCCACAGAACAGGTGCACAGAACGGAGCTGATGGAGGACAAACACCTTGCAGTACCCACAGTCGCTAACCAGCCTGCCTGTGAAACTCAGGAAAGCGCTGCACCTCGGACAGCCAACCTGACAGCTTACACCACAACAGAGGAGCCCTTCCCAAGGTTTGAGCCTAAAGGCCAACAGATCCAGAAAGATGCAAGTGCGCTAAAGAATGATGCAGACTGTCGAAGACTCAGAAACGTCTTGCACAAATTCAAAGTGACATTTGACAAAGACCTTTTATGCTGTGGTCTCACTAAACTTCACACAGTGCATAGTGCAACACACCCAAATGCTCCTCCCACCTTAATCAGGCAGTACGAAGGTCACATCGCCCCACATGAACCAGTACAGGAGGTTGTTCATTCAACAGAAGGAAAAGGTGTTATCTGCCCATGCAACAGCACCTATTCAGTCCCTACCTGGTCCATTGTCAAACCAGACAGCAAGTGGCGACCCACCAGCGACTTCAGGAGGCTGAACCAGCAGGTGCCACTGCCACAACGTGCCAGAAAGCACAAGTCTGCACGGAGCGGAGATTCAGCTGCCTGTCAAAACTGCTATAACAGCACACCAGCGTTGACACTTGAGATACTGGTACCCCAACAACAGCGACCAGCCTGTCACAGATACCTCAAAGAGAATGCGTGCCAAGGAATGCCCACGGCCTACGTCGATGGACGTTCCTACAACCATGAGGGCATCTTACAGGCAAGTGCAGGGGCACGATGGTTAAACAACCAACCCTGCCAACCACAGAACAGCAGGTGGGGTCCCCAGTCATGTCAGTATGGTGAAGCAGCAGCGACCCTCAAAACCTTTCAAGTCTCCTCTGTCCATAACATCAGAGAACTCATGTGCACAGACTCACACTTTGCCAGACCTTGTTTCACATGCCATCTTCTGGGCTGGAAACAAACTGGTTTCAAGACTGAATGCAACAAGCAGGTGAAACATCAACACATGTTCCAGACACATGATCACCTCACCCAAGCACACGACATGATCGTTTACTGGGAAAAGGTGAAAAGATGCTTAAAGCAACCAGGGCGTGACAAAGGCGTGAACGACCAAATTAATGCCCTTGCCAAGACTGGCACCCTGCATGACAAGCTATGGTCACACCCACCCCATTCACCCACCCTTAGTGTGGCAACAACAACCCGCAGCCAGCGGACTGTTCCTGCAACATTTCCCGCCTCAATGCCACTGCCACTGACAACCAAACTTGCCAACACTTCCATGCAAAATGTTTTGTACCACCACTCATACCCCTCCAACCTCCCGTTCACGGCACCTGGTCCCATGACCGACCACATGCTGCGTGTGGGAGTGAACTTTCTAAAATATGTCCCTGATGTCTTCACAGCGCCAAAGCTTGTACTGCCACAGGGCCAAAAGGGGGGTGAACTGATATACACCCACGACACACCATGTGCCAAACACCATGGCACCAGAACTATTTATGAGACTTTGGAACAAGTGGCGTACTGGCCCAGCATGCAGAAAGATGTGGCAGAGTATGTCAGAGAATGTCAGGTTTGCTGTCAAGTCCAAACTGTAAACCCAAACTACAGAGCTCCACTGCAACGCAGAGGAGTCACGTTTCCACGGTCAGTCGACCAGAAAGACTGGACTGTAAAACCTCATCTGATGCTCATGGCCATCACAGACACCATACAGGAGTCAACTCAGGTGTTCCCCACAGAACTACTGATGGAATGGCAGGTGCCACTGCCTTTGCACCTGTACCAACCAGGAGACTTGAGTCTCATCACAGCCTGCTCTCCTCATCAGCATCGCAACAAGCTCCGCCTACAACTGAGAAAACAACTCGCCACACAGAGCCAAACCCTGCAAACCACCTGCAAATCCCGGAAAAGTATTGTGGCGGTTCTCTATACTCACAGTTTCCTGCTGATCCAAATGGCGAACTCAAGGAAGCAACTGTTTACAGTCCTCCAGAATGACTTTGCCCAAAATCAGCTGGTTATAGCTCTGTTGACAGACCTGCTGCGAGAAATTAGCTTCTCTATGGACAGAGTGGCTATGAATAGGATTCCTCAGTATCCTACACAAACTGTGCTGGACTTTGCTACTGGCAGACCCAAAGACACGGTCAATGTCATGTGGCGGCAACGTAACCCCCATGCCAAGAAACACACCTCAGTTGCGGTAGCCTACCACAACAGCAACCCACGGCTGTGCCCGGCTCCCCACTTTCGCAGGTGTAGTTTCACCAAAGACTTTCAGTCCTTCTGCCCAAACCAGCTCTTCCTCAGAAACCACACTGAAGGAATGGGCCGGTTGCAGCTTATGACCAGCGACACACGCTGCCCTGCCGAGGCCAAGCCTCACACCCCAGTCATCGGAACACAAGCCGAGATTGTGGGTGATCGACTGCTCGTCCACACCCCCACTCATGCTGCCACCCTAACCTACAATCAGCACAACACCGCCACTCGTGTCAGCCTGCCCAATCCAAGTAAGTGGATCCAGGTACCCCTGGGTTCCATCCTTCACCGCAGCCATCTGGCGGTGCACTGTCTCTCAAGCAAAGAGGACCAGTCAGAACTGGAAATCCCATCTTCCCCCAGGGATCACCATCACACCTTAGATCCAGGAATGGAACTGAGGATTGACAAAGGGGGGTCCCAGCTAAGTGACAGTACTCCTATTGATGCAGCCCTCCAAGCACTCTCACGACTGCCTGTCCTGACCAGCTCACCTAAAGCCCAAGCTTGGACTCCTGCCAACACAACCCGTTGCCTCTCCATGGCAATCAAGTACTCACTCGCCCTGGGCCTGGCCTTCATCCTATCCCAAGGGATCAAAGGGATGCAAGAATCCATGGACAGGTGCTTATCTGCTCTCCCTCAAGGACCAGTAGGAACCACCTGCTGCGTGACCATCCGGATCCATGTGCCATCGAACTTGGTTACCGTCCAACGAAGTCCGCACAGGAACTTCGTTGGCCGAAAGGGGGAATCTGTAGCGTATGCACACGTATCAGGATAATCAATAAACTTTGGAGTTTTCAGAACGCTTTTAACCTGATGAACTTTGTTTGTTAATCACTAACTCGGCTCCGGACGACTGTGACTTTCGGCAGGTTTGTGGACCTGAGAGAGTAAACAGAAAACGGCAACTTCCTCACTTTGCTGACTTCAAAAGGAGCACCCCTCCCAGAGACTGACCAGATCCACATTCCAACACCCCACACACACAGGGACACACAAAAACACACACACAGACAGACACAGAAACACACAATCATACATTTTGAACTGTATTTGTAAACTACCACTATGCTGAAATATATATTTCACATATTTTTAGGGCCTATGCATGTTTCCTAGTGTTTAAATGAGTGTATTTGTGCTAGTGTGCATTTTAACGATATAATTTTGTCTGTAAACCATAACTTCTCTCCTATGCCTTTCTGACCTATCGAGTTTGGTCTCTCCGTAAAGCTCCGGACATGAGCTATTCACTGAGATATGTCACACAGCTGACAAATGCATTTTTCTATGTGTTTAATGATACTGTGAAGAACACACTCCTTTTGGAGATCTGATCTGGTAGTCATAAATCATTGGATTAAGTCGTGAGGCCAAACAAAGGGAAAGCTTTCCCGCCAACTTTGCACCCATGTTATTGGCTACCCCACCTCAAGGAGGTGTGTCGGCTTATCTGTCATAAAAGCAAAGACGCACAATTTCTTGTGTGTTCTCTCCCGATTGTCTCACGAGCACCTCGTGCACGTTTTTCCCGGACATCTCCGGTGACCACGCGCTGCCATCGCGCTCAGCCTCGGGACCGCCATCTTCCAGCGAAACTCACTCTCAAGTCCTCAGTTTAAACCTTCCCGCGGAACGAAGGAAGCCAACGAACTGCACCAGCGCTAACCTGAAATTCGACACACACAACCAATGCAAGTATACTGCCGTTTCTCAATCTTAGATGATGAAACTGATTTCCGTGCTGGCTTAGGACTGTTTGTGAGTTTGCTACTTGCCTTCTCTCTTTCCTTCTTCACTTCCACTCTTGTGTATATATGTGTATATTCTTGTATATATACTTAGACGTATAACCTCTGTATCCGTAGTTTGCATATATTAAAACGTTATTCACGCTCGATTGTTCTGTTTGTTCTTCCAACTGAAAACCAAGTCACTTTAACGTTTTTCGATCGCTTTATGCTTTGATGCTATAAGTTATTTTCATGGCCAGAGAATAACTCTGTTTATAATATTCTGTGAGGGACTTAGTTTGCTGGACAAACGAACAGTTTCTCTAAATAATTATTAAACCAGAACTAATCATATATGTAATTGATTATAATTCGTTGTAATTGATTCACAATATATGTTTAATTCCCCATTGGGTCGATATATGAATCATAATTTATTCATAACCTTATGAATTATTATATTCATATTTCATCCATAAATTGATTAATAACCGCTACATTTCGTTACAGCATTTAAACCCAAATTGTCCCCGACTACCTGGACAACTGTGAATTTCACTACTCCTTGAAAGTCACAGGTGTTAACAGTGATGCCATCATTCTCAAGACACTTTAATTCATCCACGACTGGGCGCAACACTGCATCAATGCCGTAGGTTTTTGCGTCGTCGGATTTATAAACTGCTAGCAGGAAGTGTGACTGTAAATTAGACAGGAGATCTGGTGGCAAACTCTTCAGGATGAAATATATAAATCCTAACTTGTGAACTGCAGTCTTGGACCCAAGAGGATTAACGGTTTCACAATCATCATTGTACAACAACAATGGCACAGACACCTCTTTCGAAAAGAGTGGATGTGATTTACAAAATTCTCCGTCAAACACATCCTGAAGAAAATCCCTCTTTTTCCTTTGCCATTCCATCATTGCCTGTAAAATGCCAGGAAGTTCCAGAATCTTGACTAGAAGAGGCTTGAGCGGAATACGCTGATAGGTATCAGCCACAGCAACTTGTCGGACACTGCCAGTGACTGAATCCCTCTGCTGAACATATAAGATGCTTGGTAAGACCTCCTCAACTGGCTGAATGAAGTTTCCAGAGTTTGTGAAATACTTTATCTGTTTGTAGTCTGTATCCAGTCCTTTGAAAGGCTCGGCTGCATCTGAAAACTCCTGCCGGAGCTCTTCTACCTGTGGGCTCTGATCATGACCTAACTGACTAAACAGTGACATTGTCTTGGTTTTTAGTCTGTTCACAATGTCACCAATTAAACTTGAGGTGTGTTTAACCACATAGTTTATGTTAGTAAATATCTGGGAAGACCTGAATCTTAGATGAGCTAGAAAAAGGGCTACTCTGTCTTGCTCCAATTCCCTCTTGCTCCAATTCATCCCAAACATTGTCTAACTGCTCTGCTTGTACACATTCAACTTGTTCTTGATTATCATCTTCATCAACATTAAAAACATTAGCAGGCTGATGCAATACATTGGCAGGCTGGGCCAGAGCCTGGTTCTCTTCGTGTTCCCTATGTAGGTGCCTTCTATAAGAACGAATTAAGGAAAATGTTCTGTTACAACTGCTTTCACAACACCGAAAATATGTTGTTGAACTATTTACATTGTGAACTGTGCGCAAATGTGATAAGAGAGACTTGATATCACCAGGGATTAGCCTTTTGCATTTAAAGCATGTATACGCCATCTGCCTGTTGATCAGCAGTGATGAAAGTCCTTGCGCTCTAGTGGAGAAAACTTACAAATTCTCTGAAGAGCCTCAGGAATTTAAGCCTGGGGCCAACTTTTGGGACAAGATTTTTGATTGTGTCCTAATCTAAAAGAAGAAATGCCTCCTCATCTATGTCTTCATCTGAAAGTAGTATTGTTATTAAGTCGCGACAATTGTGAACCACTCACCAGACACTCTTTGATTATCAAGCTAACAAATAATCACTTTTAAGGGAATGCTGTTGTTTTTTTGTTTGTTTGTTTTGTTTTTTTTTAAATGTGGCCCAATTTGCTAGTTAACTAATGTGGTTCTTTTGCAGCATTACCAGCGAATTTGATATTTAAACTGTATCCTCATCATGCAGCCGACAGAAACATAAATCAGAAATGCATTCGATTTCAGTTCTTTTTTTAAAGGCACTTTAACACATATTTCGATTACATAATCATAAAGTGTTCTAAAATAGAGACAAATAATGTGTGAAAGTATACATATAATATGCTGTGCCTTTGTGGGTAAAATTGGCAATTTTAAGCATGATAGTTTGTATTTATATGAAATAGCTACACTTTACAATAAGAGTCGATTTGTAACATTAAATAAGGTTAATAAAAGTATTGTTCATTGTTAATTTCAACATTAACATTTTAACATTTTAAAGTTGTCTCTTAAATTAGTTAATGCACTATGAATTGACATGATCAATGTATAATTAATAGTATTTTTTATATTTAAAACTTACAATAAACATTTTGCCATTTTTTTTAATTTAAAGAAAACAAAATGTACATTTACTTGTACTTTTACTTTCAATACTGAAGTACATTTAATATCAAAAAATACTTTTCATACTTAAGTACAAAAAAAATATATATATATCACATACTTTAAAACTTTTACTCAAGTAATATTCTAAACAGTGACTTTAACTGTTTAACTTTACATTTTCAAGTACTGGCTATCCACCACTGGGCATAATTCATTTTGGGTATATCAAACAGGCAATCTTTGGTCTTATTAATCTACTACTTGTTCCAAAGCAAATTGATTTGGCTAAGGGAAAAGTTCCATTTTATAATTTCTTCTTTTGTACTTTTGACTGAACTGTTTGCTTGTGTTTATTTCCTATTTTACACACTTCTAATACTTTTATAAAGGCTAATACTGTTTACTTAAATTATTTTTCAATAAACAATATTTTATATAAATAAAATGCATTACATTATTGCACCATTAGATTTACATTTATGAGTGAGATACATTTATGAGTGAATAAGTAGCAAAGACTTTGGACATTGTTTTTACTTTAAAGCTTTTTTAAAATCTGTTCGATACTATCAAATACAATCCAAAATCTCCTTCCACTCATCATCTCATCCGCAAGCTTCTTGTTTTGGGCATTGAAAGGGGCATTTTTACTGCTTGATAAATATAAACAGCATGGCACAAAGCTTAATGTGCTCATTGTCTGCTAATTAGGACCCATAATAGATAAATGTTAAGTCTGTTTTTAAAACAAAGAAAAGCTGTGTAGTGCAGTCGTGCAATGTACCAACTGCTTTGACATGATTATCGGGTTAACTAACTTGTATGCAAGGGCTCACAAACTACTGAGTGTTCGAACTTAGTGTATGCCTGCCTAAAGGGTTAGTTCACACAAAAATGAAAAGAAAAAAAAAAAAGACTCACCCTTATGTCATTCTGAACATGCAAAGAATGTGTTGTTCATCTTCGAAACATAAGTGAAGATATTTTAATGAAATCTTAGAGTTATCTCCCTCAATTTACAGACCATGCAACTAACACTTTGAGACTTCAAAAAGTTCATAAAGAGATTGTAAAAGTGATCCATATGAATGGAGCAGTTTAGTCCAAATTTTCTGAAGAGACTTGTTCGCTAAATGCATTATACAGTTTGAGTTTAGACTTTTATTCACATATAAACATTAATTAGCGAACATAAATGGAAGCTCAACTGTACTTGTTTGTATATGCACTTATTGTGTATTAAATTTGTTCATTATATAAAGTGATCGAGTTTATTCAGAAAATTTGGACTAAACATTAGATTAGATTTACGATCTGTATGAACTGTAGACTGTCAATGGAGGGACAGAAAGCTCTCAGATTTCATTAAATTATCTTTATTTGTGTTTTGAAGATGAACGAAAGTCTTAACAGGTTTGGAACGACATGAATTCATGTCATGATAAAAACAAATAATCTTGTAACTTACAATATGTACATGATATTTTAATGATTTCAAAATACTATCAAATATTTTATAATCGCAATTCATCATAATCGCAATTCATTTAGGCTACATGAAATATGCCCTCACTGCATTTTTTCTTAAAATATTTTTTTCGTGCTTTCGTGTACAAAAAGATGTATTTTTGAGGAGGCTGCAACAACGACTAAAGCCAGGGACACACTTAATGACTGTTAGGCCGATTATAAATGTAATTTGATACTTTCAACTGATCTTGTCCAAACACGTCAAGTCAGAGCCAGTTGCGTTCAGTCTGTTTATAATCTGTAAGTATTTAAATCCACTTCAGTCGAAGGAAACAGTTTTTAAGTGTGTTGATTTCAGTCTTAGACTGTTTCTTATAGTCGTTCAGTGTGTCCCCAGCTTGAAGGAGTCAGCAGTGAGGGAAGTAATAGTTAAAATCTAAGTTCTGTTTATTATCTAAATGTTATAATGTATACTGCCAGTCAAAGATATTGAGATTTGGAAGATGTTGCAAAATTTAATTTATTCCTTTGACGGAAAATTTTCGGCATCATTTTTCTAGTCTTCAGTGCCACTTGATCTTTGATCATTCTAATATGCTGAATTGATGCTCGGACATTTCTTTTGAAATGTGCTGCTTCATATTTTTGTGTTCTTGAGCATCAAATCATCATATTAGAATGATTTCTGAAGGATCATGTGACACTGAAGACTGGAGTAATGATGCTGAAAATTCAGCTTTGATCACAGGAATAACTTACTTTTAAAAACAGTTAATAGTAAAACTATTTTAGAATATTAAAGTAAAACTACTACATAATATTATTATTTTACTGTATTTCTTCATCAAATGCAGCCTTGGTAAGTAGAAGAGACTGCTTTCAAAAGTAAAAATGCATCTTCTAACAATATAATTCAATCTTTCAGCTGCCAGAGGAGGATGATGATGGCAGTGGTGACCGAGGTGACAGTGCAGCTCAGGATGAAGAAGAGGAGGAACGTGTAAGTTAAACATGCTTTCCTCATACCTTTCTAACAAACAATAAACCTGACTACAATAACTATATATTTTTTTTAGCTTCCAGTTTGCAAAAATCCAAAGTGAATATATAGAGACCATCCTCCTATCCTTGCCTCAGAAGAAAGACACTCTTCCTCTTCTCTCACAGCTCTCCATCATCTACCTCTACAACACTGTTGGAAAGAGTGTTCTACACAGCTGAGGACATGGTAATGAGAGATCTCAAATTCTTCCTGAGAAAGTCCACATGTTCATTTTCTTGAACAAAAACTGTACACGTATTTTTGGGTGGGCCAAACTTTGAAGAAATGCTAAAAATTCTTTATATTGTTCTTTATACATATCTTTTACTCTTTATGAATGTCATCTTCTGGATTTTTTTAGCGTTTGAGAAGCTCAAGGACTGTATATCTTTGGTAATTCTTTGTCTGTATATCTTTGTCTGGCAGTAAAGCAGTATTAAAGCACATTACCTCAGTATATTTGTAGCAGCTGCCTCATACAGGACACTTAGGAAATGGTTTAAAATATATTTTTTGTAAATAAAGTAATAAATATCTGCTGAATCTTTTTCATATCTTTGTCATTTTTGTGCCAAATTATGGATAGTAGTAATCATAAGAGTATCTATAAATATAATTGATAAAATCATTATTTAACTATACCCATCTAATTATAAAACACTTTGTCAATTAAAAGAATAAAACATATTAATCACTGGTTACATTTATTTATTGATTGTATTGTTTGATCTATGAATGTGTTCAATTTATGAATTCATGTGTTCAATTTTCTGTACTCATAATTTGATAACACTTTACATGGTTAAAACATGGTTACATGGTAATGTTCAAATGTATTGGCTTAGTAATTGTACAAAGTAACAATGCTGATGATTTCATGGATGCAGTGTGTTTCTAGCCATTTTCTATCAGAATTTAATGAGGGTTTCTATAAGGTTTTATAGCAGAGAATGAAGTGTTTATCAGTTCTGCATGGATTTCAAGGTTATGGGCGGAGCACATCTCCATTCCCCGGAGTAAAGGTGAGAAGCAGATTTTAAGATAAAGGTCGAGGTGGTATTTTGGTCTTTAGGACGTACCTGTTACGTTCCAGCAACGTACCACTAAAACGTCGCCACAACGAATATGGGAATCACAAAGTTACGTCGCTGGAACGTTATTTGGGACGTCATTGCAACTAATATGAGCCGATCCAGTTACGTTTTTACAACGTGCCAGTTTGGTAGTTGAGACATTACTGTCACGTTCCAGCGACGTACCGCTATAACGTCGCCACGACGAATATGGGAATCACAAAGTTACGTCCCTAGAACGTTATTTGGTATGTCGCTACAACGAATATGGTCCGGTCCAGTTACGTCGTCACAACATAACTGTGTTAGCTGGGCAGCCTTTGGTGTATCATCAAGTGCTAAAGTGGGCTGAGAACATGCTAAGAACTCTAAATAAACTCCATAATAACTGTGACAACTACCAACCACCTAGTAACACCATAGCAACCACACAGGTTACCATAGCAACCGCCTAGCAACCGGCCAGAACACCCTAGCAACCGCCTACCAACACTGTAGCAACCAAACAAAGTATCCTAGCTGACTACAGCTGACTGTAAGACTGACTGAAGTGGGCTGCTTGAACTAATGTGGTGATTTTTTTATACTGACTCAAATATGATGAAATGAGGAAGTGTTTTTTTTTGTTTTGTTTTGTTTTTGTTTTTTCAAGTATGCGGATCAGAAAAAATTGTTTTTACATTCCATCATTAATGAATAGCTACACACAAACAATTGTGTAATGTAGTACTAAAATTATAGTAACTGCTTATAACTAACAAGAAACTCTGATTAGCGAATAAATAATAGCGCTCAGTTTAACGAAGTAGTTCACAATGATCTATTTCTTTACTATTTTCTATAACCTCCCAGAGGACTACCAAGAACTACTATATGCAGGGTTATAATTAAAATTAATAATGCACAATGAATAATGCACAATGAATAATTAATTACAAAGTAAAGATCATGGTAAACACACTAGTAATGACTTAAATATTACCAAATTAATTACCAATTATTTGTATCAGTATTCTAAAGTGAAAACCATGATAGCTCCCTAATAAGGACTGAAATCACTGGAAGCATTTGAGGGTTTTTAAAGGTTTTGGATAGTAATTCCTACTGAAGGAAATTTTGTTGTGTATCGTGACACAAAGCTTGTGCCTCATGCCAAATGTATGAGAGTTAAAAAAAAAAGAAAAAAAAAAAACAAAAAAAAACATTGGATATGCAAAACAGGTATCTTTGAATTCCACTCAACTTCCACTGAATAGGTGTGTCTGAATCAGGGCTCTGAACCGGTTCAAGGAACGAAAACGAAAACCAGAAACAAACGAAATTTTGACCAGAACGTAACCAGAAACGGAAACTAAATCAAATTTAATCGTTCTGAACAAAAACGCTAATTTGAAATGGCCATTAATCAGAATCAGAATCAGAATCAGAATGTGCTTTATTCGCCCAAACACGCGTGCACAAACACGCAAGGAATTTGTTGTGGTTTTCTACAGAAGCTCTTGGTACACCCATACATATGACATGAGAACAGAAACATTTAAATATGTAAACTAAGAAAAAATAATAAATAAGTAAAATAAAATAAATAATAATACTAAAGTTGGATTTGTATTGTATATACAGCTGGATGAATATATATATATATATATATATATATATATATATATATATTTACACAACTAATTTTTACTCTCTCTCAAGTACTAAAAGTGAATACTAAAACAGGGGTAATTGCTATATTAGCTGTTTAAGCTGGAGTTCCCTTTCAGTCGGTCACGTTCGACGTACGTCAGTAGTGACCGACGAATTGGGATATCGCTAGAGAGCCCTATCAGCTTCGAGTGAACTAAAACAAGCCAATGGAATTGGCGTGCGATATTTGCATAATGCGGACCGCCTCCGACAGGTGTATATAAATAGGAAGCAGATGCAATCGCACTCTGTCTTTCGCTTCGGAGCCAACCTGTGTGTTCCTGCTATTAGACTGAGAGTGACTTCTCAAGCCTTTGAAGAGCTTTCGTTCTACAGTGCTGGTATTATGGCACCGTACAGCGAGGCTGCGAGCTTTTCCAGAGTGAGCTTTCCGAGCTGTTATTCAGCTCTCAACTGCTGTTTTCACAGCATTATTTGCCCCGTTTGGTTTGCGATTTGGGCCGGTTCCTCTGTGTATGTGACTCAGGGAGTGAAAGCTGTTCCTGCAGTCACATCGCGGCTGTTCCCTGTGTGCTTCGGCACAAAGAACAAAAGCTTCTAAAAGAGCTTCACAGACAGACACTGCGTCTTTTTCAAGACGTCATTCTGTCTGTGCGTTTCTGGAGGCGGTCGTTTCCTATCCTCACTGACGGCCACAATCACTTTCTCTCATGTCTGCTTAGCGTGCTGAGACTGTGTTTGTGGGTGGTTCATATTCTCTTATGAGAATAGGCCCACGTCGGCGTGTTGTTTGTCTCGCCTTTCTCGTAAGGGTTTGAGCGCTCAGCGCGCCGTGTGCCGTCGAGCTGCCGGCTGACAGCGCGCGTTGCCATGGCGACCCTGCGCGCTGTCTGGCGCTCTAGATGCACGGTCGAGACTCGAGTGCCTTTAATGAGGTGGAGTCCCCTCACTTATTCCCCGATCTAGTTTATTTTTCTGAATCAGAGAAATACTACTTTGGTTAATAAGCCTGGGTGACCAGAGGATCACAGTGGGGCATTACCCGCCGAGCCATTCTCCGTGGGCCCCCCACTCCTCTAGTGCATCGCAAACATGTTGTGACTTTGTTCGTGGGTGGTTCATGTTTAGTTCAATATAGCCACGTCGGCGCCCAGTGCGCCGTGTGTCGTCCAGTTGGACGGCCACGTTCACGGTCCAACATGGCTGGTAGCCTCTGCATGGATTGCTGGTCCTTCTCATGGGGGACCTAGTGTCTTAGTCAGGGCTCCAGCAGAGGATCAGACGTCGACTGCTACATTGGAGAGAGTATTGTTGAGTTCTGAACGTGAAGATGAGGCAGAGTGTCCCACGGTTGTGATGTGCTCATGCTGAATCAGATTCAGACTTGACAACCATGCTTTCCCGGGCCCCTGGGGGCGTGGTGCGACGCGTACTCGCCTTCCCCCGCCCCTGTCTTTAGCCCAGACGTGCATGGAAAAACTTGGCGGTTTGTAGCCTTTTTTGGTGTCAAATATGGAACGCCAAAGGGGCCATAATCTGCATTACAAGTTTTTTTCTCTCTCACTACCCTCTGGGGTGGGGTGGCAGTGCTACGATCACACCACCTCTGCCCTGCATGGCTCTTGGTCACCGGCAAGTCCGTGGTAGGCCAAAGCACTCATTGCATCTGGGTAGTTCTGAGTCGGGGTTGAGCTACGCATGGTGCAAGTCATAGCGCAGGCCCCTGGCCAGACAATGCCCACCGTGGTGGTCCGGAAACACCCCTGGCTAGTCTTGCTGGGATGTGTCGTCGTCAAAGTACGCTTTCTCGATGCACTCATCTCACAAGCTGGCCTAAAACCCAGCCCGCTTAGCCCGCAGTCAACCCAGTTGGGTAGCGGGAAGCGGTCCTGGAGATATGGGGACCTGGAGCTGAGGTAAACAGTTCTTTCTCCCCGGAGGAGGGCCGGGGGGAGAATTCTGGTCTGTTCCGCCGCTGGCTCTCTGGAGTCCAGCGGTACCCACGAATAGAACTGTTGTCTGATCCTCCAGGTCCCGAGAGGGTGTGGCTGGCAGTGTGCGGGGCCCCGCCTTGCCACTCTCAGCCCCCTCTCACTTACAGGTTCCAGTGTGATGGTTCAGGCCGCACCCCATGTGCCGTCTCCCATTCACACTGCTACCTCGCAGAGTCTGACCACACTCTGGGCCGCAACCATGCCGTCCGAGTCGGGTCCCCGTACTCTGCTTGTGGCTGTCAGCGTGCGAGGCCCCGCCTTGCCACGCGCAGCCCCCTCTCACATCGCCAGCAGGTGCCAGTGTGATGGTGCAGGCCGCACCCCGTGTGCCGTCTTCCATACGCACTGCTACCTTGCAGAGTCTGATCACAATCCTGGCCGCTACCATGCCGTCCGAGTCGGGTCCCCGTACTCTGCTTCTCTGCCCCACCCCCGGTACGTCTGTGGTGCATTTGGTCCCGCTGACTCGGTGTCTGGAAGCCTGGATAGCGCTCCCCAGCCCGTCCCGCTGGCTCATTCGCACTATCAGACTCGGCTATGCGATTCAGTTCGCCCGGCGTCCCCCGGTTTTCAGGGGTGTCCACTTCACTTAGGTGTCGTTGGACAGTTCACCTGTTCTCCGGGCGGAGATTGCTGTCCTCCTGGCGAAGGATGCAATCGAGCCGGTCCCTCCAGCCGATATGAAGTCAGGGTTCTATGGCCCTTACTTCATTGTACCAAAGAGGGTGGTGGGCTACGGCCAATCCTGGATCTGCGCATTTTGAACCGGTATCTTCACAGGATGCCGTTCAAGATGCTCACGCAGAAGCGCATTTTCGAATGCGTCCGTCCCCAGGATTGGTTTGCAGCGATCGACCTGAAGGACGCGTACTTTCATGTCTCGATTCTTCCTCGACACAGACCCTTCCTGCGGTTTGCGTTCGAGGGTCGGGCATGTCAGTACAAAGTCCTACCCTTCGGGCTGGCCCTGTCACCCCGCATCTTCACGAAGGTTGCGGAGGCGGCCATTGTTCCCCTCATGGAACAAGGCGTTCGTATTTTCAACTATCTCGACAACTGGTTGATTCTGGCCAGCTCGCGAGAGCAGTTGTGCGAACACAGGGACATGGTTTTAGCTCACCTCAGCCGGTTGGGTCTTCGGGTCAACTGGGACAAGAGCAAACTCGCCCCCGGGCAGAGGATCTCTTATCTCGGTCTCGAGCTAGACTCGGTCACACGGACTGCGCGTCTCACCGAGGTGCGCGTCCAGTCGGTGTTGAACTGCCTGAGCTCGCTCAAGCGCAGGACAGCGGCCCCACTGAAAGACTTCAGAGGCTCCTGGGGCATATGGCATCTGCAGCCGCAGCCGCTCGGATTGCTCCATATGAGGCCGCTTCAACACTGGCTCCGCGGCCGGGTCCCGAGATGGGCGTGGCAGTGCGGCATGCTCCGCATCCCCGTGACACCGAGCTGCTGTCGCACCCTCATCCGGTGGTCGGACCCTTCGTTCCTGCGGGCAGGAATGCCCCTCGATCAAGTGTCCAGGCACGCTGTGGTCCACACAGATGCCTCTGCCACCGGATGGGGGGCCACGTACAACGGGCATGCAGTGTCGGGCCTTTGGACGGGGCCTCAACTGCATTGGCATATCAATTGCCTGGAGTTGCTAGCAGTTCGTCTTGCACTGGGCCGCTTCAAGGAGCTGCTGTCAGACAAGCACGTACTGGTCCGCTCGGACATCACTGCGGCCGTTGCGTACATCAACCATCAGGTGGTCTACGCTTCCGTCGCATGTTGCAACTCGCCCGCCATCTCTTGTTATGGAGTCAGAAGCATCTGAGGTCGCTTCGTGCCATTCATGTCCCAGGTGTGCTCAACCGTGCAGCTGACGAGCTCTCACGGCAGCCTCCACTTGCGGATGAGTGGCGACTCCATCCCCAGGCGGTCCAGCTGATCTGGCAGCTTTCGGCGAGGCCCAGATAGATCTGTTCGCCTCCCCAGGAACTGCCCACTGCCAGTGGTTCTATTCCCTGACCGGCGGCATGCTCGGCACGGATGCCCTGGCACTCAGCTGGCCCCGGGCTCTACGCTATGTGCGTTTTCCCCCAGTGAGCCTTCTCGCACAGCTCCTGTGCAAGGTCAGGGAGGACGAGGAGCAGGTCTTGCTAGTGGCTCCGTTTTGGCCCACTCGGACCTGGTTTTCAGACCTAATGCTCCTCACGACAGCCCCTCCTTGGCCGATTCCTCTGAGGAAGGACCTCCTGACTCAGAGACGGGGCACCCTGTGGCACCCGCGTCCCGACCTGTGGAACCTCCACGCGTGGTCCCTGGACGGGATGCGGAGGTTCTGAGTGATCTCCCGCAAGCGGTCGTAGACACCATCACTTCCGCTAGAGCTCCTTCCATTAGGAGCCTCTATGCATTGAAGTGGAACCGGTTCGTTGAATGGTGCTCCTCTCTCGAGAGGACCCCCGATTATGCTCGGCAGATCCGTGCTTTCCTTCCTGCATGAGGGCCTGGAGCGAAGGCTGTCTCCCTCCACCCTCAAGGTGTATGTTGCCGCTATCGCCGCACATCACCATGCAGTTGTTGGCAAATTAGGGATCTGCACGCATTTTCGGTCGACGAATCGTGCCTGGAATTCGGGCCCGGTGACTCTCACGTTATCCTGAGACTCCGGCCCGGATATGTGCCCAAGGTTCCTACCACTTCCTTCAGAGATCAGGTAGTGAACCTGCAAGCGCTGCCTTCGGAGGAGGCAGACCCAGCCCTAGCTTTGCTCTGTCCCGTCCGCGCTCTGCGTGTGTACGTAGACAGAACGCAAAGCTTCAGGACCTCAGATCAGCTCTTGTCTGTTACGGAGGCCAGCAGAAGGGAAAGGCTGTCTCCAAGCAGAGGATGGCCCACTGGATAGTGGATGCCATCGCCCTGGCGTACGAATCCCAGGGCGTGCCTTGCCCGTTCGGGTTGAGAGCCCACTCCACCAGGAGTGGCCTCTTCCTGGACGCTGGCTCATGGCGCCTCGCTGACAGATATCTGTAGAGCTGCGGGCTGGGCGACACCTAACACGTTCGCTAGGTTTTATAGCCTACGTGTAGAGCCGGTATCTTTACGTGTACTCGCATCCACTAGTCAGTAGACATGTTGTACCCGCTCTAAGTGTCAGCTTGCAATGCCATTCCCGCCCCCTGGGCCGGATACGTGCATACTTTTCACTCCAGTCGTGTTCCCCGCTTGGCGAACCCTGTCGAGTTCCTCCGCCTCCCCCTTCGGCTCGGACATTGCGGAGTGTCTGATGCCAGGCCTACATCCGTCGCTGACGCTGTCTGTTGGCTGGGGTCCATATGTCGTGACTCCTCTACGTGAGCAGTCCCATATGTGTAATTATCCACGGTTTAAAACTCCCTACGGGTGAGTCCGTGTCTTTCCCTTAGCAGAGCCAGCTCTGCTGTCACCTGTCAGATGAGTCTCCCCCTACCCAGGTAGAGCCATCCCAGGGACTCCATATGCGTACTGCCCCCCGGGCCAGTCCATATGTGTATTCTCCACGTAAACTCCTCCCCCGTTGGGTAGGTAGTGGCCTCCGCAGCGTCCCCTACGGGTTCGCTTCCCCAGTGTAGTCTAGTTTACTTAGTGGGTATTCGGTAAGACAGCAGTAAACACTCTCGGCGTAAGCTCGCCCCCTTCACCGTTCCAGCTGGTGCTATGGGTGGCCGAGCTTGCGCTGGGCACTGGAAGGGGTTTCGTAACTGTGGCGCTTTATTTGGGATCCCAATTCGTCGGTCACTACTGACGTACGTCGAACGTGACCGACTGAAAGGGAACATCTCGGTTAGGTATGTAACCCTCGTTCCCTGAAGGAGGGAACGGAGACGTACGTCCCGTCGCCACAGTTTCTGTACCCTCGCTGTAGTGCGGACACAAGTTGTCTCCTCAGCGAAAAACAGAGTGCGATTGCATCTGCTTCCTATTTATATACACCTGTCGGAGGCGGTCCGCATTATGCAAATATCGCACGCCAATTCCATTGGCTTGTTTTAGTTCACTCGAAGCTGATAGGGCTCTCTAGCGATATCCCAATTCGTCGGTCACTACTGACGTACGTCTCCGTTCCCTCCTTCAGGGAACGAGGGTTACATACGTAACCGAGACGATATCTTTGGGGAAAAAACTGTTCTTATGCCTAGATGTTCTAGTGCACAGAGATCTGTAACGTCTGCCTGAGGGCAGAAGTGCAAACAGGGTGTGTCCAGGGTGAGAGGGTTCGGTGATGATGTTACCTGCCCGTTTCTTCACTCTGTTGTTTTACAAGTCCTGAAGGTTGGGCAGGTGCATACCAATTATCCTTTCAGCTGTCCTAACAATCCGTTGCATTCTTCTTATATCTGATTTGCTGGCTGACCCAAACCAAACAGTTATAGAAGTGCACAGAACTGACTCAGTAACAGCTGAGTAAAACTGTTTCAGCAGCTTCTGTGGCAGGTTGAACTTCCTCAGCTGGTGAAGGAAGTACAGTCTCTGCTGAGCCTTTTTCACAGTGGAGTCAATGGGATTGTCCCACTTCAGGTCCTGAGAGATGGTGGTGCCCAGGAACCTGAATGACTCCACTGCCTCCACAGTGCTGTTCATGATGCTGAGAGGGGGAAGTGCATGGGGGTTTCTCCTGAAGTGCACGATCATCTCCACTGTCTTGAGCGTGTTGAGTTCCAGTTTGTTAAGACTGCACCAGACAGCCAGCTGTTCGACCTCCTGTCTGTAAGCAACTTGTCTCCTCAGTCCCCAGACATTTGCAGACTGTTATTAAAAGAAGAGGGGATGTCACACAGTGGTAAACATGACCTTGTCCCAACTTTTTTGAGATGTGTTGATGCCATGAAATTTAAAATCATCTTATTTTTCCCTTAAAATTATACATTTTCTCAGTTTAAACATTTGATATGTAATCTATGTTCCGCATCATTGCATTCTGTTTTTATTCACAATTTGTACAGTGTCCCAACTTTTTTGGAATCGGGTTTGTATATCAAAACAGATGTTCCCTTGTCTATTAAAACATGTAATATTTTAAAGCGTCTTTGGTGTTTCCATGGTTTCTACAAAATAAAACCGGAAACCAAGGGTAACGCAGGTATGATGCAATTGACAGGCGACTCCTCACACGTCCCGGAGCCTTGGTTAAAATGGCAATTTTCTCACGATTTACAAATAGTTGGAAACATTTGGGATATTGTAAGTACTCAAGTGAACAAAATTTATAACACTGGCCTAGTGGTTTTTGGATATTTTACTGCAAAAATATTACATATTTCACCTTTAATAATGTGGCAGCCGAGATATGCAGCCTTACTAGGATACTAGCACTTACTAGGATCAAATTTCAAACCCAGAAGTAAAAGTAAAAAGTAAGTCTATAGTTGTGACCCAAATGACATACTAGACACTATGCTCTTACAGTATGCACTATGTACAGTATATTCTTATAAATAAAAGGTTCCAAAAGTTTTTTTTTTTTTTTTTTTGAACATTTTGATAATCTAAAGAATATACTATAAAAAACCTTAATGAATGGTTTTATGGATGCTTAAGGTTTTTTGTATATCATATAGGTATTTCACAGTGCACACTATAACATTATACCACAAAGACACTATTCACACTATACTAAAAAACTGACATAGAAAAGAGCATAAATACACAAATTGGGACACGCCTTGTGTCAGCTGTGTTTTTGAGTGTCACTCTCCTACAACATTATGTGATGCTGCACATTTGTACTGAAAGATTTTTTTTTTCTTTCTTCAAGGTATTGTTATTTGTTGTCCTCTTGAGTTGAAATTGCGGAAGCTCAAAAAGGACCATGGTCAGGGCCATTTCTTACCGAGGTATCAAAGAGACCTTTTATGACCCATTAAAGGTGGATAACCTTGTTAGAAAAGGTGAGTATGAACAAAAACCCTTAAAGATAATCCATCCTGATCTCAGATGTGAATCCTGATGAAAAAAAAAACTATTTTGTCAGGTGGTAATTTCATTCAAATTTGTACGATGTGATACAATATTGTGATTGTGTCCAACAGGGTTGAGCAAAATTCAGAATTTAAGATTTGGTTTATTTTCTATCAACGAATATGAATTAAATTAGCCATGCTCCATAGTACAACTATGTTGAAGTGGACTTTGAATTGGAAGAAATGTTTTATTGATAATCAATTCAAATAAATTCAACAATTTTCACTAGTGGACAAAAGTTTAAAACAATTAGGATTTTTTTTTTTTTTTTTTTTTTTTTTTTTTTTTTGATTTTGAAGGAAGTCACCAAGAACTCACCAAGGCTGCATTTGTTTGATCAAATATGCAGTAAAAATAGAAAAAAATGCATATATATTTAACTATTGTTTATTTTTATCCCTATGTTTTTATTGTATTGTCCTGTTGTCGACTGGGTGGATGCATGTATTCATTGTTTGTTTGTTTGTTGCCACTGTCTGCAAAACAATTGCCCATTGGGGATCTAATAAAGTGTTGAAGTAATATATATATATATATATATATATATATATAATTAAAATATAAAATGTTCATTTTAAATTGTAATATTTCAAAAACATTAAAAATTTTAATTATTCCAAACTTTTGACAGAGGTAGATTTCATAAGATTCAGACTCACCAGATCTATACTCTTGTGTATGTCTGTTAAAAACCTTACATGTGTATTCAACAGCTCAAAACTGTTACAGTAGACAGGAGACAGACACAGATGTAACAGGTAACGGTAACTTTATTTGACCACAGTAGAGCAGGGTGAAACACACAGGTAAGTGAACTGGTTGTAGATTGACTTGAGCAGGGAATATGAGGTATATTTACTGTCCTTTTGTTTGCAGGTAGATACACGCTGGAGCTTGGAGATCGCTGGAGAACTTGGGAGCTGACGGGAACACACTCACACAGCAGACGAGGCACAGAGGGAAGAGACACGCTGGAGACAGGTGAGTATGCGAAGAGGAGTCCTTGAGGTAAGCATAACAATGAGGGTATGCGAACGAGACCGGACGTGGAGTGCTGTGTGCGTGTATGCTTTATAGTGCTGTTGATGAGTTGAGTGATGAGGTGCAGGTGGCGGTGATCAGTACTCTGGAGACTGTGAGCGTTGTGGTTGGGTGACGTTGGAACCTGACATGTCTGTGACAGTACCCCCCCCCTCCACGGCCCGCTCCAGAGGGCCGAGGACCCCGACGCCGTGGTGGTCGTCCTCTTCCCCGCGGTGCCGGTCTCTCAGGGTGACTGTCGTGGAAGGTCTGGAGTAAGCTGGGGTCTAAGATGTCGTTCTTTGGGACCCATGAGCGTTCCTCGGGGCCGTATCCTTCCCAATCCACCAGGTATTCAAGCTGACCACCACGACGCCGGGAGTCCAAGATCTCATGAACCTCGTACGCAGCTCCGTCCTCCAGGATGAGTGGAAGGGGGGGTTCGGCGGGAGCCACGTCAGGTCCTGTGGGAAGAACAGAAGGGTGGTGAGCTTTGAGAAGTGACACATGGAAAGTGGGGTGTATACGATACCCTGGTGGAAGACGGAGTTGATAAGTGACTGGGTTGACCTGCTTGACGATGGGGAATGGGCCAATGAACCTGGGACTCAGCTTTCTGCAGGGCAGACGCAGTCTGATGTCGCGGGTGGATAGCCAAACCATCTGACCAGGCTGGAAGACTGGGGTGTCGGAACGTCGGAGGTCGGCTACCATCCTGCGTCTGCGCAGGGCTCGTTGCAGTTGATGGTGTGCTGAGTCCCAGACCCTCTCGCTCTCTCGGAACCAGTAATCCACTGCAGGAACGTTGGAGGGTTCCCCATCCCAGGGGAACAGTGGGGGTTGGTAACCGAGTACGCACTGAAACGGTGTAAGCCCTGTAGTTGACTGTCGGAGAGAGTTTTGGGCGTACTCGGCCCAACCCAGGAACTGGTTCCAAGAGTCCTGGTGGTCATGACAGAAGGTACGGAGGAAGCGGCCAATCTCCTGTACCTTCCTCTCCGTCTGCCCGTTCGACTGGGGGTGATATCCGGAAGTCAGGCTGACGGCCACACCTAGGAGGGAGTAGAAGGACTTCCAGACTCTGGATATGAACTGAGGCCCTCGGTCGGAGACTATATCCTCTGGTATTCCGAAGTATCTGAAGACTTGGTTGAAGAGTATTTCGGTGGTCTCCATAGCAGTGGGTAGTCCAGGGAGTGGAATTAAACGACATGACTTTGAAAAGCGGTCTACGACCACTAGGATGGTGGTATATCCTTCTGAGACAGGGAGATCAGTAATGAAGTCCACTCCTAGGTGTGACCATGGGCGATTTGGAACGGGCAGCGGAAGGAGTTTCCCAGCTGGCAGATGACGAGGAGACTTGGAGATGGCACACTCCCTACAGCCCTGCACGTACCTTCTGACATCTGCAGCCATCCCTGGCCACCAGAAGCGTTCTTTTAGCAACGAGAGGGTCTCATTGACCCCCGGGTGACCAGTGCCAAGTGACGTGTGAGCCGAGTGAATGGTGGGAGTGCGTCGTGTCCGTGGAAGGTAGAGCAAGCCAGGTGGACAGCCCGGCGGAGGGTTCGTGGAGGCATTGGAGGAGGGAATGGTCTCCTCTGACCAAGTGATAGGACTCACGATGAGCGAGCTAGGGATGATGGGTTCAGGTTCTTCAGTCGTTTCCTCTGGAGCATGTAGGCGGGAAAGAGCGTCTGCTTTCACATTTTTAGAACCAGGACGAAAGGAGATAGTGTAGTTAAAGCGGGAGAAGAACATGGCCCAGTGAGCTTGTCTAGGGTTCAACCTTTTTGCAGAACGAAGGTATTCAAGGTTTTTATGGTCCGTCAGTACCAGGAATGCATGTTTGGCTCCCTCCAGCCAATGCCTCCACTCTTCCAAGGCAAGCTTGACCGCAAGAAGTTCCCTGTCACCGATGGAGTAGTTGACTTCCGCCGGGCTGAGCTTGCGGGAGAAGGCGGCGCATGGATGGAGTCTACTTGGCGTCCCCTGCTGCTGTGACAACACCGCTCCCACTCCAGTTGTTGATGCATCCACTTCGACGATGAATTGTTTCTCTGGGTCTGGATGTACGAGTAAGGGAGTGGTGGTGAAGGCTTCTTTGAGCTGGTTAAAGGCGTTGGTGGCTGCCGGGGTCCAGAACAGAGACTTGGGCTTATTGCGGAGCAGGCTGGTAAGTGGATGGGCGATGGAACTGTAACCTTTGATGAATCGTCTGTAGAAGTTGGAGAATCCGAGGAAACGCTGGAGTTCTTTTATGGTGGTGGGTTCTGGCCAGTTGGTGATGGATTCCACCTTCCTCTCGTCCATCCGGATGCCACTGTGGTCGATGTTATATCCCAGGAAAGAGACGGAAGGTTGGTGGAATGTACATTTCTCTGCCTTGAGGAACAGGTGGTACTGGCGAAGACGGGTGAGGATCTCCGCAATGTGTTGGCGATGTTCGGCCTGGCTCCGGGAGTATATGAGTATGTCATCGATGTAGACTAGGACAAAACGGTGGAGAAACTTACACCCGTAAGACCTTCGTTCATCTTCAGAACTCAAATTAAGATATTTTGATGACTTCTCAGAGTTTTTTTTTTATTTATCTCCCATAAAAAGCAACAAAATTACCATAATTCAAGGTCCAGAAAAGTAGTTAAAACGTAGTTAAAATAGTCAACGTGACTACAGTGGTTCAACCTTAATGTTAGAACCTGGAAGCGCTGGATGTAAACAGCGTAGCAGAAAGACAAGGGAGAGAAGATATTGTTAAATAAAGTCATTATTTTTGTTTTGTTTTTGCGCACAAAAAGTATTCTTGTCGCTTCATTACATTACGGTTGAATCACTGTAGTCATGTTGACTATTTCAACAATGTTTTTACTTCTTTTCTGGACCTTGAATGACAGTAATTATGTTGCTTTCAATGGGAGATAAAAAACCTCTTGGATTTCATCAAAAATGTCTTAATTTGTGTTCTGAAGATGAACAAAGGTCTTATGGGTATGGAATGACATCAGCGTGAGTAATTAATGACAGAAATTTTATTTTTGGGTGAACTAACCCTTTAAGCCCCTCCTGAAAAAGAGCAACCTGGATAACACCATACTGAGCAACTACATACCTATTTCAAATCTTCCTTTTATAGGCAAGATCATTGATTTTTTTTTTTTTTTTTTTTTTTTTTAATCAGCTGAACAAATTCTTAAGCTTTAATGGATACTTTGACAACTTTCAATCTGGTTTCTGACTGCATCACAGCACAGAGACAATGCCCATAAAGATAATAAATGATAATTGCTTAAATACTGATACAGGCAAAATATCAGTGATGGTACTACTCGACCTCAGTGCTGCATTTGACACTGTCGATCACAACATACTTCTTGACAGGCTGGAGAACTGGGCCAGGCTTTCTGGGATAGTCCTTAAATGGTTCAGGTTGACCATAAGTCTGCGTGGTTAAGGCTGTCTGATTGGAAGAGTTGAGAGAATTGGGAAGTGAGATGGTGGGTTTACACACTCAGACATGAGTGAAAGACACCAGGTCGCACTGTTGACGCAGCCATTTGCATGATAGATAACAGGTATATTTATATTTAATTATGCAGAGGAAAAACAAACACACACCACTCTGTTTTTCTGTCGAACCAGAACCTCTTTATTTTATACATATCCTTTTATGGAAAACAGGGTCACATACATATGAGCAGTATGAGTGCACACCCATTACATACATTAACACACAGGCTGGTGTAGCACCAGAAACAATCAGAGGCAGGTGGTGTGGTGGATACTCAACTCCATTAAGAGGTTGAAAAGACACTGGAAGCCATCAGAGGCAGAAGGTGTGTGGATACTCCACCCCATGAAAGGGTAGGAAAGACACTAGTAAGCCGGGAAGTTAATACTAGTGTGTCTCATGCACCAAAGCTCTCTGACTCTTACATTCAGTCGGGGGTGCCCCGAACTTAGTGATTCAGGCAGCCTTTAGTTAAATATGATTGTTATTTTTATTTCCTATGTAAATGTTGTGATTATTTTATGATTATTTTAACTCCTTATATGTAAAGCACTTTCTACCACGTGCTCTCTGTTCTCTGTGGTGTCTCCTCCTAGCAGGAACAATTCCAGCCATGTTGCAAAATGCTTTTTTGGGGGGCGTTAAATAATGACGCAAATACCAGTAAGTAAAATTAGGAATGAATGATTAGTTTAGGTTTAAGTAGTGTATGTAAAGGAACTGGAAGCAAGCAGAGTAGTTTCTAAAGCACACAGTGTCATCTGCTGTTAAAAACTAAGCTCTGAATCGATTCGAGAGAATAGCAATACATCGGAAAATCTCAGAATTACTCCAGATTCTTTGTATCTAGGGCTGGGCGATATATCGCATGCGATTGTCACGCGCATTTTGTCAGTGAAGCCGGTTCCCTGATTGCCGCTAAATCGCCATCACCTGCTTTCAAATGGAGCGGCATTTAATAGACAGAGCCATAGATCACTGACAAGCCACGCAATATCGCGTTCATATCACAGATGTATCGCCTTCGATAATGAACGCGATATTGCGTGGCTTATCAGTGAACTACGGCTCTGTCTATTAAATGCCGCTCCATTTGAAAGCAGGTGATGGCGATTTAGCGGCAATCAGGGAACCGGCTTTACTGACGAAATGCGCGTGACAATCACATGCGATATATCGCACAGCCCTATTTGTATCATGAATAGAGAATTGATGTATTGTCCCCGACCTACATTTTATCATGTCTATACCCCATATTATGGAAGTATAATAGGTTCAACAATCTCTTCTCCCTAACCAGAGAACATTTAATTTTTTTTTAGATCAAAAACCTGATACTGAAATATATTACCAAAAATGAAACCATCATTTTAGTTGTTGTACCCTGCAATGTTGACATAACAACAACAACAGAAGCACTAAGAATGGCACGAGATGTGGACTCAGAAGGACACAGAACTCTTGGTTTGCCAACTTATTTCCATAAAATATTTCTGTCACTTTATTAATCTTGCTTATCCTAACTTTTTTTTTTTTTTTTTTTTATGGGTTAGCAATTCTTACAAAACCAGACCTCATTGACAAAGGAGCAGAGAGTGATATTTTGAACATTGTCCAGGGCAAAGTCGTACCGCTCAGCAAGGGCTACATTATTGTGCGACGTCGTGGTCAGAGTGACATCAATAACAAAATCCCTCTTGGTGAAGCCATGGAGATGGAAATGGAATTCTTTAGGAACCACCGTTATTTTAGATAATTAATTATTTAAAGGTGCCCTAGATTGTTTTTTTACAATTTTTTTTTAAGTCCTAGGTGTCCCCTGAATGTGTCTGTGAAGTTTCAGCTCAAAATACCCCATAGATTTTTTTAATTAATTTTTTTAACTGCCTATTTTGGGGCATCATTAACTATGCACTGATTTTTTCAGCACGGCCCCTTTAAGAGATGCGCTTCCTCTGCCACACGAGCTCTCAACTATATATACATCGCATAAACAGTTCACACAGCTAATATAACCCTGAAATGGATCTTTACAAGATGTTCGTCATGCATGCTGCATGCATGCTTCGAATTATGTGAGTAAAGTATTTATTTAGATGGTTACGTTTGATTCTGTGTTAGTTTGAGGCTATGCTCTGTGGCTAACGGGCTAAAGCTAACATTACACACTGCTGGAGAGATTTATAAAGAATGAAGTTGTGTTTATGCATTATACAGACTGCACATGTTTAAAAATGAAAATAGCAACGACTCTCGTCTCCGTGAATACAGTAAGAAACGATGGTAACTTTAACCTCATTTAACAGTATATTAGCAACATGCTAATGAAACATTTAGAAAGACAATTTACAAATATCACTAAAAATATCATGATATCATGGATCATGTCAGTTATTATTGCTCCATCTGCCATTTTTCGCTGTTGTTCTTGCTTGCTTACCTTGTCTGTGCACAGATCCAGCCGTATATACTGCCTTTCCTTGTCTAATGCGTCGAATGGGCTGGCATTATGCAAATATTGGGGTCATACATATTAATGATCCTGACTGTTACGTAACAGTCGTTGTTATGTTGAGTGTTTTCCGGAAGTCTTTTAAACAAATGAGATTTACATAAGAAGGAGGAAACAATGGGGTTTGAAACTCAATGTATGTCTTTTCCATGTACTGAACTCTTGTTATTCAACTATGCCGAGGAAAATTCAAATTCTGATTCTAGGGCACCTTTAAATTACAAAACTGAAAATTAATGAATGGTTTGTTTTAAAAGAACTTTTCTTCTTTCTTGACAGCTCTCTATTGAATTATGATAAAGCATCTACTTAGTGCGTGGCATAAACCAAAAAACCAAAGAACTTGTTGATTATATTAAGGTACGTATTAAATGATAACAGTGATGATTCAAACCCTTCAATTGACTTGATTTTTATTTTTTTTAATATCACATTTAACAATATTAAAACTTCGATCTGAGCCAGTCTTCAGCATATGCAAAGTGAAGAGCCATTTTGTTACTCAGTGGAGTGTGAAATATATTATAAACAGGACTGGAGCCCAGGGACATATAAATACACAGGAGTAGTCAAAAATGCAAGTTAAACTCACAGCACATGCAGTGATGGAGAGCGCAGCATTTACTGTGAACTGAGCCGCTCTTGAGCTGCTTGCGTGAACACAGTGTGCTTCACTCTGAAACCCATGGCAAATTAGATCACAGCATTTGCAGTGTGATAAATGCACTAAGCTATATCTGGATTTTTTTTCTGTTTGATTGACAGATGCTTTGCCTAAGCAATGGCACAAAACACAGCGTTAGTGATTTTGTAGGTTCATTGAAAAACTGTAGTGTGCTTTTTTTTTTTTTTTTTTTATTAAAGTGTTTTTTTCACACGCACACACACACAAAAATGGGGTTGGTGAAGATTAACAAATAATATACATATATATATATATATATATATATATATTTTTTTTTTTTTTTTTTAATCTGCAAGTTTGTGCAACCAGATCATTCTGTTTTCACTTAAAAAGGTGTCATTTAAGCGGCCCCCTAAGTTAATAATTAACGATTTTTACAAAGGAAGTGATTCAATCAAAAACCTACTCAAGCTCGATAACAGCTTTTTCCCAGAGCTGCTGTAAAGCCATAACAATCTCTGTCCATTAATTTTCCTATTATCACTGTGAAGCTGCTTTGAAATAATCTGTATTGTGAAAAGCGCTACAGTTGTAAGAAAAAGTATGTGAACCACTTGCAGAATCTGTAAAAATGTGAAAAATTTTAACAAAATAAGAGAGATTATACAAAATGCATGTTATTTTTTGTTTAGTACTGTCCTGAGTAAGATATTTTACATAAAAGATGTTTATTTACAGTCCACAAGAAAAAAAAAAAAAAAAAAAAAAAAAAAAAATTGCTGAATTTATTAAAATAAACCCCATTCAAAAGTATGTGAACCATTGATTCTTAATACTGTGTGTGGTTACCTGGATGATCTATGACTGTTGTTTTGTTTTGTGATGGCTGTTCATGAGTCTCTTGTTTGTCCTGAGCAGTTAAACTGAGCTCTGTTCATCAGAAAAATCCTCCAGGTCCTGCAGATTCATCATATTTGAACCCTTTCCAGCAGTGACTGTATGATTTTCAGATCCATTTTATCACACTGAGGTCAACTGTGGGACTCAAACACAACTATTAAAAAAGGTTCAAACATTCACTGATGCTCCAGAAGGAAACACGATGCATTAAGAGTCAGGGATGAAAACTTTTGAATTTGAATATTAAAGTAAATTATATCTATTTTTTTCTTCCAGGAAACATGCAAGTATCTTCTGTTGCTTCCTGAGGGCAGTACTAAGTGAAAAACAATGATATTTCAATAAAATAAGAAAAATTTGGACATCTTCATCCTGTTCAAAAGTTTTCACCCCCCGACTCTTAATGCATCGTGTTTCCTTCTGGAGCATCAGTGTGTTTGAGTCCCTCAGTTGTCCTCAGTGTGAAAAGATGGATCTGAAAATCCTACAGTCACTGCTGGAAAGGGTTCAAATATGCAAAAAATGCTTAAAAACTGAAGAATCTGCAGGAGCTGGAGGATTTGTCTGAAGAACAGAGGTCAGTTTAACTGCTCAGAACAAACAAGAGACTCATGAACAACCATCACAAAACAAAAAAAACAGTAATAGATCATCCAGGTGGTTCACATACTTTTGAATGGGGTTAATTTAATAAATTCAGCAATTTTTTTTTTTTTTTTTTCTTGTGGACTATAGGTAAACATCTTTTATGTAAAATATCTTACTCAGGACAGTACGAAATAAAATAATAACATGCAATTTATATGATCTCTCTTATTTTATTAAAATTTTTCACATTTTCACAGATTCTGCAAGTGGTTCACATACTCATTTCTTACAACTGTATATAAATGAAGATGACTTGACTTGATGGTCCTCTGAGCCCTCCAGGGAGCAATGTGTGAGACATTCCTTATATTAAGAGTGGGCTGGATAAATTTTTGACAATAAGAAAAATCATGTCTGGGATGGGGGTTCACTAAAACCTCCATGAACAGTTTTTGTAAAAGAACAAGTGTGGTGAGCATGGAATTGTCCTTTTTTTCATGAATAAGATTTAATAAAATACTAAGAAGAACTGAGAGTACCCAGGAGTCATGGGGCACTGGATGAGGTTTGCTAGGCAGACCACACATCAGAGACAGCTGACTGAAAATGAAAAATAAAAAAAAAAGTTAATAGGTGACCCGTGCTGGCAAAATGAGTCACAATGAGCAAATTTTCAAAAATAAGTTAGATTTATTTTCAAATTCTCTATTTAAAAAAGCCTCCAAAATGATGTAGGATGTGTTCCAAGATACCACAATTGTTTGATTAACATTAATAAGACAGACAGTCTATATTATGTTATATGTGTTATAATTATATCATATCAAATTAAGATTCACTGTAATGCACGGATCTCATATAATGTTACACAACAGATGTTTTTCCCAACAGTCAACTAAACGTTCATTTAAGACATAAGAGATAATGTTTGCATAAATACTCGCCAAGACAGATATTTTGAAATACTGTAATTTTGTATATATTGGGATCACGTGCTGAAGCGTCTTTGTGTGCATGCTTTGGATACGTCAGTCAGCATGAGTAAAGATCCTTTTGTTTACATCAGCATGAGCTTGAAAATGACATGTCATTGGTTTGGGCTCAGCAAAGATATATATATATATATATATATATATATATAAAAACACCTCAACTACATTCTTTAAGCTGTCTCCCCTAGAATCCTACAATCTTATTTGTCTGCTTGGAGATGTTTTAAGTCATTTCACTTCACATACACCCTGCCTTTTCATCTAAACAGCATTAAGAACCTCCAACCCGGCTCCTTTAAGGATTACTTAAGCGGAATTACATTTTTCCATAAACTTATTTTCCTCTCATCCTATTCCGAAATAGCCAATTCACAAACATCTCTTCTTATCAAAGGCATCCAAAGAACCCAACCCACCCGCTAAGGAAACCCATAACTCTAGACATCCTCACCAAATGTATTTCCACTCTCTGCCAAGGCTATTACTCCATCAATACAGCCCACACTCTTGACACAGTATTTATACAGACGGTATTCAATCAGAATGCTTATTACCACCGAGTTACCCACCACAGCAAAGTCACCGCGGCAAAAATAAGCCAGTCGCATTTCAAAGTCGTTTGCGAAATTACCGCCAGGCGGTGCAAAGGGACATTTTTGTAAAACAGCTGCAATTGTTGCATTTTGAAATGTAGAACGGTCAGTGCCAAATATCATCAGCTGCTAAATTTGTTAGCTCTAATGGCTTGCGCTGAACCAAAGACTGACACACGCTGATTTATCATTTATCTCAACCAAAGATTACAAATGTTCAGTGTTTACAGTCATAGGTTTATTTGATATTTAAATACACAAAGTAGGCCTACTTGTCACGGTGCACACAAGAACAAGATGGTAAGATCCAAGTGCAGCGATGTTTATTACAGGAAACTCCAAGCATGTAATCCAGAAACACAGGCAAAGGTTAAACTCCACAAAAACAGTCCAATACAAAAAGCCAGAGAAACAAAGTGCACGTAACAAAAATAACAAACCACAACTGAGGACAGAAACAACTGAGATTAAATAGACAGACACTGATTACAAAATACATGACAGCTGGGTGTAATGATGTGATAAATGGATAATGAGTCCGGCAGTGCGTTATGGGTAGTGTAGTCAATGGGGTGAAAACAGTCCAGGATGGAGTGCCCTCAAGTGGCTAATTCGGGCACTCTCACTGACGGTCGTGACATTACCCCCCCTCAAAGGAGCGGCTACCAGACGCTCCACCAGACAAAACAAAAACGAAAAACACAAAAACTCAGGAGGGAGGTGGACAGGAGGAGGATCAGGGGGAGGGATGGTGGGCCAGGACCAGAGTCTCCAACAGAAGGCCAGGGGGGAGCCGGGGGAACAGTCCATGGAGACTCTAGTGGGGTCAGGGTTCTGGCAAGTTGCCAAGGCGGTGCTGGAGGAACTGACCAAGCGGGTGTCAACAGACCTGGGGTCCTGGCCAACAGCCAGGGTGGCGCTGGGGGAACAGACCAGGCTGGTTCCAGTGGTTCTGGAGTCCTGGCTGAGTGCCAGGGTGGCGCTGGAGGAACTGACCAGGCTGGTTCCAGAGGGTCTGGAATCCTGGCTGATTGCCAGGGTGGCGCTGGAGAAACTGACCAGGCTGGTTCCAGCGGGTCTGGAATCCTGGCTGATTGCCAGGGTGGTGCCGGAGGAACTGACGAGGCTGGTTCCAACGGTTCAGATGGCCTGGGCAGTGGCGGCAGGGCAGAAAGCCTGGGCGGCGGCGGCAGGGCAGAAGGCTTGGATGATGGCGGCAGGACAGTAGGCTTGGACGGCGGCGACAGAGCTGGCCAAGGGTGCTTCGTGGCCGTATCAGGGAGAACGAGCAGCTCGGTGACGGCCTCCGTGGCCGTATCAGGGAGAGCGGCCAGCTCGGTGACGGCCTCCGTGGCCGTATCAGGGAGAGCGGCCAGCTCGGTGACGGCCTCCGTGGCCGTATCAGGGAGAGCGGCCAGCTCGGTGACGGCCTCCGTGGCCGTATCAGGGAGAGCGGCCAGCTCGGTGACGGCCTCCGTGGCCGTATCAGGGAGAGCGGCCAGCTCGGTGACGGCCTCCGTGGCCGTATCAGGGAGAGCGGCCAGCTCGGTGACGGCCTCCGTGGCCGTATCAGGGAGAGCGGAGGACTCAGGGACGGCAGCGGGCTCAGACTGGAGCTGCTCAGGGACGGCCGCGTGTTCGGGCTGGAGCTGCTCTGGGACGGCCGCGTGCTCGGGCTGGGGCTGCTCTGGGACGGCAGCGTGCTCGGGCTGGGGCTGCTCTGGGACGGCAGCGTGCTCGGGCTGGGGCTGCTCTGGGACGGCAGCGTGCTCAGGCTGGGGCTGCTCTGGGACGGCAGCGTGCTCAGGCTGGGGCTGCTCTGGGACGGCAGCGTGCTCAGGCTGGGGCTGCTCTGGGACGGCAGCGTGCTCAGGCTGGGGCTGCTCTGGGACGGCAGCGTGCTCAGGTGGGGCTGCTCTGGGACGGCAGCGTGCTCAGGCTGGGGCTGCTCTGGGACGGCAGCGTGCTCAGGCTGGGGCTGCTCTGGGACGGCAGCGTGCTCAGGCTGGGGCTGCTCTGGGACGGCAGCGTGCTCAGGCTGGGGCTGCTCTGGGACGGCAGCGTGCTCAGGCTGGGGCTGTTCTGAGAGCATCCTCCAGGCACGCAAGACCGCCAAAACATAGAACGTGAGGACAGCCCTCTTGGCCATCACCGGACTGATAGGGAGAGCATGCCGTGCTGGAGCGGACTCACTGGCTGGAGCGGGCTCTGTAGTAGACTCACTGGCTGGAGCGGACTCACTGGCTGGAGCGGACTCACTGGCTGGAGCGGACTCACTGGCTGGAGCGGGCTCTGTAGTAGACCCACTGGCTGGAGCAGACCCACTGGCTGGAGCGGACTCACTGACTGGAGCGGACTCACTGACTGGAGCAGGCTCTGAAGTGGACTCACTAACTGAAGCGGGCTCTGGAGTGGATTCACTGACTGGAGCGGGCTCTGGAGTGGACTCACTGCCTGGAGCGGGCTCTGGAGTGGACTCACTAACTAGAGTGGACTCACTGACTGGAACGGGCTCTGGAGTGGACTCACTGACTGGAGCGGGCTCTGGAGTGGACTCACTGACTGGAGCGGGCTCTGGAGTGGACTCACTGACTGGAGCAGGCTCTGGAGTGGACTCACTGACTGGAACGGGCTCTGGAGTGGACTCACTGACTGGAACGGGCTCTGGAGTGGACTCACTGCCTGGAGCGGGCTCTGGAGTGGATTCACTAACTAGAGTGGACTCACTGACTGGAACGGGCTCTGGAGTGGACTCACTGACTGGAGCGGGCTCTGGAGTGGACTCACTGACTGGAGCGGGCTCTGGAGTGGACTCACTGACTGGAGCGGGCTCTGGAGTGGACTCACTGACTGGAGCGGGCTCTGGAGTGGACTCACTGACTGGAGCGGGCTCTGGAGTGGACTCACTGACTGGAGCGGGCTCTGGAGTGGACTCACTGACTGGAGCGGGCTCTGGAGTGGACTCACTGACTGGAGCGGGCTCTGGAGTGGACTCACTGACTGGAGCGGGCTCTGGAGTGGACTCACTGACTGGAGCGGGCTCTGGAGTGGACTCACTGACTGGAACGGGCTCTGGAGTGGACTCACTGACTGGAACGGGCTCTGGAGTGGACTCACTGACTGGAGCGGGCTCTGGAGTGGACTCAGTGACTGGAGCGGGCTCACTGGCTGGAGACTTCTTCCTTCTCCTCCTCCCTTTACCGGGGTGAAGCTGAGGCTCAGTGCCCATCTCCTCAATGCCTTCTGAAACAGAATTATGGGCTGGAGCATGCAAACTGGCTGGCTGATTCAGTGAGGTCCATTCCCTCCGACGGCGAAGATACGCGGCGAATCTCCAGAAATCTAAACTCCGTAGCCCTTCCATCTCACATTGAGGCAGAGGATCGTCGAGGCAGCAATTACACAAATCCTTCAAAGCCGCGTCATTGTAACCCAGCCCCACCGCCATCGTCCAAAAGACCTTAGCGAAGCATCCTACCTCCCACCCCTCCTGGCGTAGAGCCCTCAATGCCCGTAGTTGATCCCAGCGCTCCCTGGTAGTGGCTGGAGGAAGGATTCGGAACCCCACACTGCTGGATCCTTGCATGGGTGGTTTGTTCTGTCACGGTGCACACAAGAACAAGATGGTAAGATCCAAGTGCAGCGATGTTTATTACAGGAAACTCCAAGCATGTAATCCAGAAACACAGGCAAAGGTTAAACTCCACAAAAACAGTCCAATACAAAAAGCCAGAGAAACAAAGTGCACGTAACAAAATAACAAACCACAACTGAGGACAGAAACAACTGAGATTAAATAGACAGACACTGATTACAAAATACATGACAGCTGGGTGTAATGATGTGATAAATGGATAATGAGTCCGGCAGTGCGTTATGGGTAGTGTAGTCAATGGGGTGAAAACAGTCCAGGATGGAGTGCCCTCAAGTGGCTAATTCGGGCACTCTCACTGACGGTCGTGACACTACTAGCAAATAGCCTAGATATGACGACAACGCAGCCCTGAAGTGTCAACTAAACTATCCCCTGTGAAGGCCTCCTTCCCTTTCCTTTCCCTATGTATAGATAAAACGTTATCAAAATGATTCCAGTTCGCATGGATCCGCAAAAATGACTAATAATTCTGTATTATGTGGGCCAGACAAGTAATTTACAATGTCACTTTGTAAAAAAGACTAAGCGTCTGCACACATACATATTGAAACACGCATACCTATAGACTAAACACGTAAATGAATGGCAAGAACACATTAAAAGTCTTCTGTTTTCACTTAAAAAGGTGTCATTTAAACGGCCCCTAAGTTAATAATTAACAATTTTTACAACAGAAGTGATTCAATCAAAAACCTACTCAAGCTCGATAATAACATTTTCCTAGAGCTGCTGTAAAGCCAAAACAATCTCTGTCCATTAATTTTCCTATTATGAAGCTGCTTTGAAATAATCTGTACTGTGAAAAGTTAATTTAACGTTATTTAATCAGGAAAAAGACTCATTTTCCTTTTTTCATGACTATATACATATATATATATATATATATATATATATATATATATATATATATATATATATATATATATATAATAAAGATGACTTGATTTGATGGTCCTTTGAGCCCTCCAGGGAGCAACTTGTGAGTGGGGCTGGATCAATTTTTGACAATAAGAAAAATCATGTCTGGGATGGGGGTTCACTAAACCTCCATGAACAGTTTTTGTAAAAGAACAAGTGTGGTGAGCATGGAATTTTCCTTTTTTTCATGAAAAAGATTTAATAAAATAATAAGAAGAACTGAGAGTACCCAGGAGTCATGGGGCACTGGATGAGGTTTGCTAGGCAGACCACACATCAGAGACAGGTGACTGAAAATGAAAAATAAAAAAAAAAGTTAATAGGTGACCTGTGCTTGCAAAATGAGTCACAATGAGCAAATTTTCAAAAATAAATTAGATTTATTTTCACATTATTTATTAAAAAAAAGCCTTCAAATGATGTATGATTTGTTCAATGATACCACAATTGTTTGATTAACATTAATAAGACAGTCTATATTATGTTATATGTGTTATAATTATATTATATCAAATTAAGATTCACTGTAATGCACGGATCTAATATAATGTTACAGATGTTTTTTTTTCCCCAACAGTCAACTAAACATTCATTTAAGACATAATGTTTGCATAAATACTCGCCAAGACAGATATTTTGAAATACTGTAATTTTGTATTGGGATCATGAGTAAAGATCCTTTTGTTTACATCAGCATGAGCTTGAAAATGACATGTCATTGGTTTGGACTCAGCAGAGAAAAATGAAAAAACACCTCTCTCAACTACATTCTTTAAGCTGTCTTCCCTAGAATCCTACAATCTTATTTGTCTGCTTTGAGATGTTTTATGTCACAGACTGTAATTTTGTATATATTGGGATCACGTGCTGAGGCGTCTTTGTGTGCACGCTTTTGATGCGTCAATCCTTTTGTTTACATCAGCATGAGCTTGAAAATCACGTCATTTCCTGTTACAAATGAATAGATGTCTGTCACAATATCACTTCTATAACAAAACAGTCACCAATATGGAATTTTAAGTCTAAGACCTTTCCAACAATGTGCTTTGTCATGATTAGAAAATGTTTTGATTATAAAATAATTCAAATAAATTTTGTGATATGAAAATATGGGGAGGGGCCAGCTAAAAGATATTTCTCAATGTCCAATTTCAAAATGATGTCCACAGGATAAATACTGAGGGTTTAAGCTTTAGAATGAAACATACAGTAATTTAATATGATTAATAAAATCTGTCATAGAATAAAAAGGCAATAAAAAGAATCTGTGCTGGTAATCTGTTTCCCTTTACCCACGTGAAAAGCCGATTACAACAACATGTATTCTGAAAGTGTAACCTGGTGATTATGCGGATAAGTCATCATTTTAAGTTTTCTATTAATGAATGTTTTGCTTCGTGAGATATTCAGTATTGTGTCTTTTACCAGCTGTTTAAATAGTATGTGTAATTTCTCATATTAATGTGTTTTTTTACGTATGTGGAAGCATATTGAAGCAGATTGGTAAAACAAATTATATTTGAGGATACATTAAATTATGTGCAATCGGCAAAGAGGTAAAGGAGATAGGCAGGAACATAGAGAGCTATAAATGAGGGATAAAAGTAGCCATGTGATAACATTTGAAAACAAGAACACAGCTGCTGATGTATATTGGTTAAAATGTTGTCTTAGATTGCATGCTCCTTAAAAGGTGAAGTAGTATGTTTTAACCAATCAGTAAACAATCATATTTCCTGGTTTGAGTATATAAACTGTGGTTATGGTTTCATCGGACTTCTAAAAGACACTTTCCTGGCTGTGTGTTGAATAAAGCGCTGAAAGAAGGTAAAAATCAGACTTCTGACTTTTATTTAACACTTCCACTACAATATTTCCAGTAGGTAATTCACACATCTCTTTTTTAGTTCCTAACAAACAACAAAAAGTTTTATTGGTGTATATACTGTTAATAAAAGCTGGACATAAAAGTTGATAAAAGACATAAAAGACATTAAAATTACAATATATAACACATACATATAATACAAGAAGACTTTCTCTTTTTTATGATTACTATGTAGTATTCAGGGGTATTGAAATGAAGGTATACTGCATTGACACTCTTTTTAAATGTATTTCTGCCTGTACCAGTTAACCATTAAAAAAAGCAAATTCAGTATAATTTAAATTTAGAATTTCTCAATTATATTTCAGACAAACTATGGATTATGACACAAAATCCAACTATGATTCTCAAGGTGAAGAGAGGTACAGTATTCAAATGCTATTGATGTTTGACAACTAAAATACCATGATTTATGGCTGTTTACTTTTTTCCAACTACTTCCAACGCTTTCATGTCCCATGTTTCATTTTATTTTAATAGCCTACTTTAGACATTTTACTAAACTATAAGTAACTTTGCAACTACACATCAACTAGCAGTCAACAGAGTATTGATAAAATGCCTGCTTAACAGTTTTTGATGCTCCCCAACAGACATTCTACTGACTATAAGTAACTTTGTCAGAACATGTCAACTTAATCTACTAATCTACTAATCCCTAATCCCTTATTTTACTCTATCCTAGACCTAACAGTCTAATAATAGTCGACTAATACTCTAATAACTGGTAATTGACATGTAGGAGCAACATACTTATAATCAACAGAATGTCTAAAGGGGACCATCAAAATAAAGTGTACCCAAAAAGGATAATAATAATAATAACAATAATAAAATCATAATTATTATGTAATGTTTAGGACATGTTTTAGTTTGTTTGTCTTGGTTTCCTGTTCCCTTTTGTTCTGTTTGTTCTGTTTTCCCACTCTTCATTAGTTGCTATGGATTTTGATTAGTTATTTACATCTATTCTGTTTTTCCCTTGATTACTCCTTGTGTTTATAAGCCCTTAGTTTTCTTTGTTCAATGTTCGGTCTTGTTTGCATTTATGTTATAGTGGTTGTGTTATTTTCTGATTTCTCCTGTGATTTACTACAGCATGTTTGTTTTGCTGTTTTTCAGCATCTCCTACCAGAGTAAAGTAAATGCAATGAAAGATGCAATGCAGTGAAATATTGTTTTCTACTATTGCAGAACCTCCAACTGATGATCTAAATATTTCTGTTTCTTTCTCTCTCTTTGTATGTTTTATTATAAAGTTTATTTCCAGACCAAGAAACGCATGAAGCATTCCACAATCATTTCATTGAGACTGTTCGGCCTTTGATTGAGTTGATTGACTCTCTGCGGTTGATCGGGCTTGATGAGGATATTGGTCTGCCATCCATTGCAGTGGTTGGAGATCAGAGTTCTGGAAAGAGTTCTGTTTTGGAGGCTCTCTCTGGGGTGGCTTTACCTCGAGGAAGTGGTAAGAATCTGAAGTTATTGCTTTATCTTCAGAACCTTTTGACTGAAATGAGACGTTTGTATTGTCATATTGTATATTGTAGACTTTTTCTTTTTCTTTTTGTCCCCTTCCCCCTTTTGAATCTGCAAAAGTTTTTGTGCCTTTTGGTGTACTTTACTTAATAGAGAGTTTGAGGATGTATCCCAGAGTCACAATCAATCCTCACTCAAGAAAATTGAACTTTAAAGTTATTACCATTAAGTATGATGTTTTATCCATGATTTTAGCCTCACTGCAATATGTATAACTTAAAATACAAACCTTATTTTATTATTAAAAATATTACAAGTTTAATATAGAATATATAACATTAAAATGTTAATACAAATAGGTTCATAATCATTTTCATTTTATGTTCTCCAGAAATTCCTGTTCAGTTCAATATACTACTCATAATAACATTGGATGCTTGACTTATGAAACAACTAATTTTCTTTTTGTGTTGTTGTTGGCCCATGCTGTAGACGTATAGTATATTGAGCATAGCAGTGCAATATCAATATAACAGCAAATATTGTTTAAATAACTACAGATAATTTAAAAATACATTTAAAAATGAATTCCATGCTGTTCTTGATTTGATGCTACTAACGGGTGAGGTTACTAAAAGAGAATTTGAATTTATGAAAAAATCCTATTACGCCAACATTTTATACCTTACCAAAAATTCATAAATGTCTTGCGTCTCCTCCTGGTCGTCCAATAGTGGCAGGAATTGGCACATTAACATCTTCAATTTCTATGTTTGTGGATTTTTTCATAAGACCACACTGTGAAAAAATGCCCTCTTTTTGAAGGACACTACTCATATGTTGTCTTTCATTGACTCAATAAATCCAGTAACTGAATATATTATTGGTTTCTTTTGATGTTTGTAATCGTGCCATGCAGTACCAGGCTCCAGGGGAAACACAACTGGAACCATTCCTTACCATTCTAAGAACCGTTCGCCCCCAAAGGTGGAAAAGCGGCTATTGTTACCTGGTTAGCATCACTTCCTAAATTTTATAGTAAAATTAATGCAGGTTGGTGTAAAGGCAGAATAGGTAGCGACAAGGGTTGTAGGCCGCTGGATAGGCCTCCCCGGGTGCAGTTGTCTCCTGGTGGCATTAGCCTTTCATGTTCTGAGTAGGATGCTCTTAGCTGTGGCCCTGCATTTGAGAAGCTAGTCTTTGTTAGGCTCTTGCTAGGCTCTCTCTTAAGCCCGCTGAACTATATTCAAGCACTGGGTTGATTGTGGGAGGCCTTTCTATGAAATGGCCCCATTCCTCTAGGGCTGATTTTTGTCATGATAGAGTCTGTGTGGCACTCCCTTGTAAGACAAGGTGTTATGTGAGTACTTCGCTTATAGCTCTGTTTTATCTGTGCTGCACCATTGTGGCTCAGGTCGAGCAGTGTTTTTGACCTTAACTTCAGCTGGTCAAAGAGGCAAATAGGTAACGACTTTTGTTGCAGTTTGACTGCATGTGTCCCCTGAAACAGAACGTATTTCATTCCTATGGAAGTTGAAAATGCTTGCTCTTCTCCTATTGCTCTGCAGAGGTTTTTGACCCATTGGAAGGGTTCTAGCAGACCAATCACAGCGTTTGCAGTCTGCGTAGAATTGACACGTTGTTACATTTTTGAAGAGGTGCACGTCAAGCTACGTCGTAGGCTATGCGTGGTACAAACAGCCTACGCTGTAGCTACGGCGTACAGTCGACGCAGAAGTATTAATCAGCCTTTAGAGCCTGAGCATTGCCATGAGCTAACAGCCATGTTCGTCTGAAAATAGTAGGCCCACCTGGGCCTACTCCAGGGAATGTTGGCGTATGTTTGTTCTCCCCTTGCTTAAAGGTTAAAAAGGTGCTTTTAATGAGTACACTGCTTGTCAGTGATGTAATAGGTCCCAGGGTTAGGTGCTGTTTAAACAGTCTATCTCTGCTCCTAGACTGGCTAAAAGGTAGCTGGCTTTAACAGGCCTCCCTTTAGTGTAAGTCCTCACCATGTTGGGCTCTTAGCAGTCAGCACGTGTGCTGTCAGGTAGCTGGCCTTAGCAGGCCTCCCTGTGAGCAGCCCCCAGTAAATGGGTTTCTGGTAGCTTTTATATTATTTATCAGATAGTGGGCCTTGGTAGGCCTCTCTGTGAGCAGCCCCCAGTAAATGGGTTTCTGGCAGCTATTATATTTATTGTCCAATATAGCGGGCCTCTCTGTGATGAGCCCCATCAGTGCCGGTGTTGTAGCAACAAGACACGTTCCGGATAGCTGGCCTTAGCAGGCCTCCCTGTGAGCGAGTCCCTAGCACTTTGGATTTGTGATAGCTACTGTAGCAATAGTGTGCTGTCAGGTAGCTTGGTGGGCTTCCCTGTGGGCAAACCCCTAACGTTTTTTGGGGGTTCTTAGCAGCTAGCGATGACTTGCTATTGGATAAGTAGGCTTCTTTGCAAGCAAGTCCCCAACAGTGTGGGTACTTTTTAGCAGCAAGACTTTCCTTTGGTGTGGCCTTAGCAGGCCTTCCTGTGGGCGAATCCCCAGAATTTGGGTACTTGGACAGCTAGCAACAACTTGCTATCAGATAGTTGGCCTTAGCAGGCCTCTCTGAAGGCAAGCCCCAACAGTGTGGGTGCTGTATCTAGCCACTTAGAACTGGCTACCAGGCAGCTGGCCCAGCTTTTCTGGTAGGTGTGCATAGTTCTGCTTCAGATAGCAGGCCTTCCTGTGGGCGAGCCCCAGCGTTGCAGGCCCTAGACAGCTAGCTAGCAGGTAGTTGGCCTTAGCAGGCCTCTCTAACAGCCCGCCCCTAGCAAGTGGGTGCATGGCGGCTAGCAATGGTCACTTTAGCCAGTGAAAATTTGCAGTCAAGATGTTCGGCCCTATAGGGCCCCTCTGAAGGTGAAATTCCTTGAGTGTATTGTAGACTCGATACCAGGTAGTTGGCCACTGTAGATCTCCCTGACATGATTCCCCAGCAGCTGTGTATCGGTCAGCAAGGCCTTGTTGTCAGGTTGTTGCCCTTTTGGGAAAAGCACGTTACTACGTGTAGCTGGCTTGGCTTTCTATTGCGTATAGCCTGGTCGACCTAACAGGTCAAGCTTTTTGACTCCCCTCACTTTGGAGGTATAGGTTTGAGTAGTTAGCTCCCTAAGTCTGGTCAGAGGTCGAAGGCTTCTCTCGAGGCCTCCCAGTTAGATCAGCCCTTAGGCCTTGGAAACACGCTGGCCACAATTATTGGCACCCCTAGAATTTTTTATTAGTAAAATATCTCTGAAGTATATTCCTATTCATATTTACAATTTTTTAGCACACCAGGGTGATCATGAACATGAAATTGTCCAGCCATGACTTCCTGTTCCACAGGAGTATAAACATGAGGAAACACAAAGGCCAAATTCCCATAATCATTCATCACAATGAGTAAAACCAAAGAATATAGTTCTGATGTGCAGCAAAAGATTGTTGAGCTTCACAAAATAGAAAATGGCTGTAAGAAAATAGCTAAAGCATTGAAAATCCCAATTTCCACCATCAGGGCAATAATTAAGAAGTTCCAATCAACTAAAGATGTTACAAATCTGCCTGGAAGAGGACGTGTGTCTAAATGGTCCTAATGTATGGTGAGGAGGAGAGTTTGAGGGGCCAAAGACTCTCCAAGGATCACAGCTGGAGAATTGCAGAGATTAGTTGAGTCTTGAGTCTCAGAAAGCCTAAAAAAAAAATTATCGAACAGCACCTACATCCCCAAGTTGTTTGGTAACAATCCTCTGCTCTCATCCAGAAACTATCTCCAGCACATTCAGTTGTCAGACAAGACTGGAACTTCAAACGGGACCCGCTTCTATGAAACTAAAAAAAAGCTTTTTGGCAGCAAACCCACCAGATGGGTTTGGTGCACACATGGAAAAAAAGTACCCCATGCCCACGGTTAAATATACTGCTGGATCTTTAATGTTGTGGGCCTATTTTTCTGCTGGAGGTCCTGGACATCTTGTTCAGATACATGGCATCATGGATTCTATCAAATACCAACAGATAAAAAACAAAACCTGATTGCTTCTGATAGAAATCCAATAATGGGCCGTGGTTGGATCTTCCATCAGGACAATGATCCAAAACAAGCATCAAAACCAACACAAAAATGTGTCACTGAGCACAAAATGCAGCTTCTGCCATGGCCATCCCAGTCCCCTGACCTGAACCCTAAAGAAAATGAATGGAGTGAACTGAGGAGAAGAAGCACCAACATGGAGCTGGGAATCTGAAGGATCTGGAGAGATTCAGCATGAAGGGATGGTTTCTGATCTCTTGTCAGGTGTTCTCCAAACTCATCAGGCATTATATGTGAAGACTCAGTGCTTTTATCTTGGCAAAAGCAGGTTGCAAAAAGTATTGAATAAAAGGGTGCCAGTAATTGTGGCCAACGTGTTTTGGAGAAAAACATTTATTTCATAATGTGATTTTCCACCCACTTTCAATTCTTTTCCTTCAATGAAAGGTATTTAATTTTATGAATTAAAGATCAAAAGGATAAACAATGCAGATTTATTTTTACAGTCATCTTTGATCATATTTACCAAGGGTGTCAATAATTCTGACCACAACTGTACATTGATTCTATAGGCATAGTTTATATAGAAATTATTTCCAATATGGATAATCAAATGTAATGAATTATAAGCAATTTATCTTATATGATGACCACAATCATATAAGATAGTGTGTGTGTGGTCCTGCAACACTGCATTGTGAACTAAATGTCCCAACAAGGATGGTAATACCAGTAATTTTAGACCTTGTTTGGACATTTTTTTTTGTCCTCATGAGAAAAACAGCTTTACATTTTATAAAGATTTTATGTTTTTATAAAATGTAAAAATGCAGTAAGTCTTCTGTGATAGGTTAGGTATGTTTAGGGATAGGATTAGTGTAGGGCAGGGCTATTCAACTGGCGGCCCGCCAATCATCTTCATCCGGCCCGAGGGCACCCACACCACTAATCCTACCCAAGACTACCAAGCGTATTATATGCTCGCCAAAATGAGTTTTGGCGTGCATATAATACGCTTGGTATTTTATTTATATTTTCTACGAGATTACACGCACATACTATTGATACGCATTCTCATGTGATCAGGTTGGGTGGCCGCAGTGAGACATATCCAGCTGCAGACCTGCAGCACCAGCAGTTTCAGAACCGCAGTTTCAGAACCGCAGCCACAGAATGGAAGTGAGGGGCGGGGCTTAACAGTCACATTTGCGCTACCCTTTTGTTAAAGCTGGATACTATTGGCCGCAGTGGCGCCTACAGCTGCACTGTTCGTACCAAGCACTCTCCTCCGAATGACCCGAGAAACATTTTCTGTGCGAATATTTCAGCAGTAATTATGTGTGTACCGTATTTCTGTCAACTGAACCAGCAATACCAATCATTCGTGATTTAATCATTCTTTTGTCTCGATTCTTTCTTTTCCGTGAATTGGCCAAACGCGCTTGCACAACGATCTGAAACGATTTGGATTCGTTCGGACCGCTCTGTCACTGAATCATCTGAAGTTGTTTCTCGTCAGTAACAATAAATACAGAACAAATAGTGCTGTTTTCAGGTGTTTCACTAGTTTACTTTGAACTACGCAGCACGGCCCAGTGGATAACGGAATTAAAGCTTAATGGAGCTGCGTTTATTCTCAGTCACCATTATTACAGTTTTTTCAATTGCTAACAAGCGTTTACCAATACTTAAAGTACTTTTTCTAAACTCTTAATACAGCAACACACATACATCACACAATTAGCCAAATAGTTAATTTTCTGCCCAAAACCATATTTTGTTAAATAAACACAAACTGTACATTTCATGCTAAATGCTAAAAACATTTTTTCTACATATACTAACTCTATCAAAACACAGTAAATGATTAAAAATCGAGTCGTTCTGTCAAAACATAGTACTAGTTTTCTATCCAACATGAACATATAGTCAATCAAAGTGCAATAACTGTCAAAATACTAACAGTTGATGGCATTATGAAAACTGCATTACTTGTCATGTTTCAGTTCTTACTGCAGAAAATATGAAATCCATAGTTTTACTGCAGTAAAAGTATAATGCATGTAAGCTATTCTACATTTTTGGTTGAGTGTTGAATGTGTGCATTCTTGGCAACATAAGTGAGTCATTATGTTATTGAATGTACAGTAGAAAAAAAGAAGAACAAAGTAACAAAATTTCTCAGGGCAGCTACTGGTCAAAGGAGTCCCCTATGCAGAACTTCAGCTGCCCCATTAGTTAAAATCTCTTTCTGGGGGTGGGTGGGTGGCGCCCTCTATACATATAAACTGTAATTATAGATAAAATAATTCTTACCAATAAGAAACCCTGGCCCTCCTCAACTTTTTGTATTGATAATCCAGCCCTCGAATAAAACTACTTGAATAGCCCTGCTGTAGGGTATAGAATATACAGTATGTACAGCATAAAAATATTTACGCCTATGGAGAGTCCCCGTAAACCACATATACCAACATAACGTCTATAAGATCAGTTATAGATTCAGTCATATGGTACAGTGAGAACATTTACTGTAGTGACAGCAAACTCTGTTTTACACAAAACCTTATGACTCTGTCACCTTTTGATAACACACCGAATAGATACTTTTACAAACATTATGGATTTTATGTCAATTATGTAATTTAGGTAATGTAAGTGTATTTTCTAATTGTAGCATCTGTAACCTGTGTATTTCAGCGACAAGGGTGATTTGAAATATGTATCTTGCATTATTTGCTATTGGGTTAACTGATTGTTAAAAGTACTAAATTGAAAGAAGATCATACTGTTGTGTTTCGGTGATTAAACCAAATTTTCTCAATACATATCGTTAGCCTCATAGCATAATTGCCCAGATCATATTTCAAAGGCAGATATCACAATTTGGCCAAAAAACGACTTATGCTATGCAATTATGCTATGAGGCTAACGATATCACAATGATCTTGTGATTTGAAACAGTGATTACATAGAATGAAAATATGTACAACTAGACTGAAAGCATGAGAAGTTTTGAAAGCTGTGTTAGAAGTGTGATCAGTTTGGAGTTTTGAAAATGTACACCTTACTTGTGAAAATAGTATCAAAGCGAATAAAAAAAAAATTGTAATGATATGTGCAATGACATCTTTGATCGAAACTACTTAAACTTCATTGGTTCTCATGTATATTTTCAATGTGACATTTGAATGGGGGGAAAAAACAAGATTTGAGAACTAGGAACCTCCCTTACAATAACTACCCAGTCCACAAACTTTGTAAACCACTAATAAATTGTTTTTTATTAAAACTATTATTATTATTAATTTATTTTATTTTATTTTATTTTTTTAGGTATAGTCACTCGCTGTCCTCTTGAGCTGAAATTGCAGAGGCTCAAAAATGGTCCATGGTCAGGGACCATTTCCTACAGTGGTCACAGAGAGACCTTTAATGACCCATTAAAGGTGGACAACCTTGTTAGAGAAGGTCAGTATGAACAAAAACACTCACAGAGTTGATGGTCTCATCAAAAGTATGCACTATCCTGTATTTCATGTGTGTCCAAAGATAATTCCAGAACTTTCACACTTTTGATCGCTATAAATTAATGTATTGTATTGGAATTTGAAGAACACTAATTTTATTTCCATACATTTAAATTTAATTTACACATACTGCATCATGTTGCCACTTCAGTTCAAATTTAAGAAATTAATTAGAATTGAAAAATCTCTCAATTAAGTAATGAATGATGTACAACCCTGCAGTCCAGAGGTGTTTGTATGAGAGTCAAAGCCAATCCCACTGGAAAAACTATAAAACTATAGCTACTCTTGAATTTATTTGTTGCATACTTTGAATGCCAATTCAACAGCTCAGAACAAACTTGCTGGAAATTCAGTTGGAATCTGTGATGAACTCATCACTTTGGAAATTTCATCTCCTGATGTGTGTGACCTCACTCTGATCGATCTACCTGGTATAACCCGTGTACCTGTGAGTGGTCAACCTGAGGATATTGGAGATCAGGTGATCATATGTGGTGTTTTCTCAACATCTGTCTCAAAGCATTGTCAGTGTACAACAGGAGACTCCTCTTTTAGGTCATTAGAAGTCATTATAGGCTTAATTCCTATCGTTACCTGTAAATGTTCAAGTGTTAAAAATATTTTAGACATTATATATATATAAATGTGTTTCAGTATTTCATGATGACTTTAAGATTCTCTTCACCCTAACGAGAGAACATTTTGTCTTTTTTAGATCAAAAACTTGATACTGAAATATATTGCTAAAAGTGAAACCATCATTTTAGTTGTTGTGCCCTGCAATGTTGACATAGCAACAACAGAAGCACTAAGAATGGCGCAAAACTCAGACCCGGAAGGACTCAGAACTCTTGGTTTGCAAACATATTTCTGTAACATATTTCTTCAACATACAGCCATGGCCAAAAGTATTGGCAGTGCATACATTTGGTATTATGCAAGGTTTGCTGCTTTTCCGCATGTTTCTATGGTATATTGGAAAACAATGATACATATTGTTTTCTAGTTTTAAAGGCTTTTATTGACAAAACATTCAATATATGCTGAAGAGTCGATATTTATACGGTTGACTTTTCTTTTTCATAACGTCTGCAATTTGCTCTGGCATGCTGAATATCAGCTTCTTATAATATCAAACTTGACTGATGGCGAGCCATTCCTGTCTTATTAGTAACTGGAGATGATCACAATTTGTTGGCTTCTGTGTGTCCACTTGCCTTTTGAGGATTGGCTACAGGTTCGCATTCAGTCAGTCACATTCTACGTTACATCAATACTGAGGTATTTGAACTTGCCTGGAAGCCCAATCACCTCCAAGTGGTAATTAAATGAGCCAATAGACATTGACCCATGAGATTTGCATGCCAAGCCACTTCTACCTGGACATACGAGTATATAAGGCCGACTCGAACTCACTTTCATTCATACATTGCTTCGGAGCCGAGCGGTTGTGAACAGTGATCGCTCATTCCAGTCATTCTTCAACTGAAGTGGATTCTTTCGCAAAGAAACATGTACATCACTTGCGCCAGATCCGGTTCAGTGGACGGAGCAGTGTCAGCTGGCTTTCACCCTCTGCTCTGTGTGGCAGCCCACTTTTACATTCTCCTGACTTTTCTCTCCCCTTCTTGTTGCCGTGTTGGACAGGGGGCTGGGAGCAGTCCTGTCCCAGGAGATGTACATTAGTCGCAAGCTCTTCAAGAGAGAGGCTAAGTACAGCACCATTGAAAAGAAATGTCTAGCCATAAGTTGGGCTGTTCTCACCCTCCAATATTATCTCCTAGGACGGGAGTTCACCCTCTGTTTGGAGGGCTCCCTGGCCTGAGTCAGGTGATGGGGGTATGTGGCAGAGGGGGCGTGGTTTAGCGAGGTCTGTGATGGGAGAGAGATCTGGGAGACATGTGGTCTCCCTGACACTGATGCTCTGGAGAGCAGAGTTTTGATTTATGTTATTGTGGAGAGTAATTATTGCAGCGCAGTGAGCGCACCTTTTTGTTTGACCCTTTTGGTGAAAAGGAAAAAAGCAAACAATCCTCAAAGCTGACCCTGTTCTCTTCCTTCCTGATCATTGAACTTGTGATAAGGAAGAACAGTGTAATGAGTATGTGTTATCATGAGTATGTAAGAGTGTCTCGGCATGCAAATCTCACTGGCCAATGTCCATTGGCTCATTTAGCTACCACTTGGAGGTGATTGGTCTCCCAGGTGAGACCCCAATACATCATTATTGACGTAATGTTCAGGGAACAAGGGTTACATTAGTAACTGAGGTGTTCTCTGTGGCAGTGTTTTGGGGCAGAATTGTGAGCGAGCCAACTCCCTTAGATGAAAAGCAACCCCACACATGGATGGTCTCAGGATACTTCACTGTTGGCATGACACAGGACTCATGGTAGCATTCACCTTTTCTTCTCCTGACAGTCAATTTTTCAATCCTTGTTCTTCCTGCAAAATTTCAGCATGTCCTTGATGTTTTTCTTGGTGAGAAGTGGCTTCTTTGCTGCCCTTCTTGACACCAAGACATTGTCCAAACTTCTTGGCCTGACTGTGAGTGCACATGCACTCACACCAACCTGCTACCAATATTGAGTGAGCTCTGCACTGCTGGTGACACGATTCTGTGGCTGAATCCTCAGTAGTCTCACTCTGGACATGCTGAAACCTTCTCCATTGCAGTTAATCAGTGGTAATCTGGTAAATGGTTCTTTCAGGTGCAATATTCTTTGCATGTGAGGCCATTTTGATGCAAGTGATGATGGCTACACATCTTTCTTTGGAGGTAACTATTGCTAACACAAAAAAAAAAAAAAAAAAAAAAAAACACAGGGATTGCAAGCACTTCTCTTATAATCTTATAAGCACTTCTGCTCTTATAATCCAGTGAGATAGATTTTCAAAATGCAAAATTTATGTCCCTGCCAATACTTTTGGACATGGCTGTACTGTATACAATGTAACTTTATGATTTTTGCTTATGCTAAACTTTATCTCTCTCTTTTTTGTTATTTAAATACGCGGAGTAGCAATTCTTACAAAACCAGACCTCATTGACAGAGGAGCAGAAATTGATGTTTTGAACATTGTCCAGGGCAAAGTCATTCCTCTTAGCAAGGGTTACATTATTGTGCGATGCCGTGGTCAGAGTGATATCAATGACAGAATACCTTTTGACAAAGCTATGGAGGCTGAACTGGAATTTTTCAGGAACCACAATTATTTCAGGTAACATGACATTTATGAACGGTTTGCATATTTCAAGGAAATTCAAATAGTAAATATATATAATAGTATATATTATATTTCTTTCTCTTCACAGCTCACTACTGAATGACGGTAAAGCCTCTATTCAATGCCTGGCTGACAAGCTGACCAAAGAACTGGCTGATCATATTAAGGCAAGCAATAAATGACAATAGGGAACCCTTATATTGACTTGTGAAATGTGTATCTTATTGTCTGCCAAAAACATCTGAAAGTGGACCTATTATGCCCCATTTTACAAGATGTTAAATAAGTGTGTATGTGAAGTTTTAGTTAAAAATACCCCACAGATAATTTTATAGCATGTTAAAATTGCCACTTTTTGGGGTTGAGCAAAAATGTGCCGGTTCAGTGTGTGCCCTTTAAATGCAAAGGAGCTTAGGCCGAGCTTCAAGAGCTGATGCTCCGGTGTCAGGAGTCAGTCAGGATGCACTATAATGTCAAAAAACTGTGAACTTATATTGTCTTCTTCCACTATGTTAGTACAAGCCTGTTGTAACAGACCCAGTCTGAATGAAGTTTATTGTACTTCACACAAAAGTTGAAGCGTCCATTTTCACTCTAGAAAATCACTGTAAGAGCTTAATAAAACACAGCGTGCATTAAAATATTATCCATAAACTGCAATGGCGGACTGTACAACTCGCTGTGAACTCACTCAGGGCAGTTCTATATTAAAACAGCAGTGTCTGTCAACATTCATGGGCATTGTGATGTCACATTGCCAGGAACCTGCAAACGACTTGTTCTGAGACACTGCTTATAATTTATGGGGATTAAAAAAAAAAAAGGAGTGGCTGGATTATTATCACTATAGGGTGGTTGTGTACACACACACTGCCAACACACATTTATGTCCAAACACCATGCAAAAGTGAATTTTGCATAACAGGTTCCCTTTAAACTTTAGAAAATGTTTAAGAAAAGCATTTTTCTTTTTTCTTTTTTTTTCCTTAGAATTGTGTAGCAAGTAGCTATATAAATATATATACATTTAATCATTTAGCAGACACCTTTTTCCCCAAAGCAACTGTAACTTGAGGGCAACATAAAACCTTTGCTCAATCAAACATAGCCTGACTACGCCACCCTGAATCTCTTTCTTCAGGGAATGTTAGGTTAAATTATAAAACACAGATTCAATGTATACCAAACCAACCAAAGAAACAGAAACGAGTTTCTCAAATACAAAACAAACAAACCCAAAAAAATAACTAGTGGACACCAGAGGAGTACTGACCAGCCACCGGTATGAGCCCACGCTATTGTCCCTGTAAAATTCATCCACAAACGTGCCTGTGAAAAACACACACAAACACACACATTCACACAAAAAGAGAGAGAGAGAAAATGTCCACAAAACAGTGGACATGCCGTGCAATCGGAGACTATCCGTCAAAGGGACCACACCCGAGATCCAACCAGCACCCCTCAGTGATCCGCTAAAATAACAAGAAAAAGAAATAAAATTACTTGGGTCTCAGAGTAAAAAATACATAGAAAACTGACCATTCATGGGTTAATCAACCATGTATAGATTCAGTACAACCATAAGCACTGATAAGTACGTCACAATATTAAATTAATCAACAAACCACAACAACAAGCAAAGGAAAATAAAAAATACATATCCAAAGAAAGAAATCAGGGGAGGAAAGACAGCAGTGGCAACTAAACAGCAAATCCTAAAGAAAACAAAATGAACAATGTTACATCATCTTAAATGAACATTGCCACCCCCCAGCTTAAATCATTCGATAAACAGATAAAATCCTACCAATGCTTTATTGGGTTGAATGGCACTACAACACCTTTTTTACTTGGAAGCACTAACTACTACAAAAAAGGAATAGCAATAACAATTACCTTATTCGGGCAGAAATCTAAGGTCTCAATGGAGAACAAAGCTTGTAGTCCATGCAAACCAATGCACCTCTCGGTCTTATAAAGCACGCGGAAATGTACTACCATGCACACTTCCGCTTACGGAGACCTGCTCTTAAAGGGGCCATAGTGCTTCCTCAGATAAAAATCACATTTTTACCTCACTACATTACAAATGAGAAGGACAATAGAAGCAGTTAAACCAACAAAAGAGCATTATTATGTAGTCAAGCACAGCAGATTTTGGCCAAGATTTGGCAGTCTAAGACAAATGTTGAAAATCGTCTCGGTTATGTATGTAACCCTCGTTCCCTGAAAGAGGGAACGGAGACATACGTCCATAGTGAGCGACAAATTGGGGATATCACCAGAGAGCCCTATCAGCTTCGAGTGAACTAAAACAAGCCAATGGAATTGGCATGCGATTTTTGCATAATGCGCACCGCCTCCGTCAGGTGGTATAAATAGGAGGCAGATGCAATCGCACTCTGTTTTTCGCTGAGGAGACAATTGGTGTCCGCACTACAGTGAGGGCACAGGAACTGTGGCGACGGGACATACGTCTCCGTTCCCTCCTTCAGGGAACGAGGGTTACATATGTAACGAGATGTTCCCTTTCAGTCGGTCATGTTCGACGTACGTCAGTAGTGACAAATTGGGATCCCAAATAAAACGCCACAGTTACAGACCCCTTCCAGCGCCCAGCGCAAGCTCCTCTTCTTGTGAGCTTCGCTTTCTTTCTCTTATACATGAGATTTGGAGGTGAACCCCAGGCTTCACTAGGCTTGTGGCCCTGTAAGAAGGCCCGTAGCTTAGTGGCCAGGCTAGAGCTAGGTTAGGTGTGTTATTTACATATAACCCTATGTATACTATCCCTTGTCAGGTTGTATAGTTCCTAGTTCTGGCCTCCTCCCGAGGGAGTTGTTAGGCTGTATGCCCATTATCCCCTTGCTATGTAGGTGCAATTGTTGAGTTTAACAGCTAGGTTGTAGACTGTTTTTAGACTTCCTGATGCTGTTATCTCAGGTTGTAGGCCCTTATCTTTGCGTAGATAAGTTATGTAGTGTGTGCTAGGCCCCACTTTCTAGAACTTTTATGCTATGGAAAATGTGTTTTTTCCTCTGAGCTACTTGTTTTCTTTAATCAAGTTTGAGTTGACGTTGCTAGTGTTTAGCATCTGTCCTCTATGGCTCAGTACAGATTTGAGAATCTGTATGGAGAAAATTATTTTCTTCTGTGAAAATAACATATACATCAAAGTGTTGTGTTTGCTTTGAAGTTCTAGACTTTTGCCCTACATTGTATGTGAGCTTACTTATGCTGCCACAGGTTAGCACCTGTTCTCATAATAGCAGGCTTTTTCATGTAGCCGCTATTGGAGACATTGGTGACCTAATATAACCCCATTAGTAGGTTTATTGGTGTTACTGAGTGCATCACCTGTTGGATTGCATACTCAGGGTAGTATAGAACCACTTTTTGAGAAAAGCTGGTTCTATTACCTCCCTTTTTGTGATCTTGTTAACAGCTATATTGCATATAACTTTGATTGTAGGCTCTTATGGTTAATTAGCCTCCTTCTAGTTAGCAATTGTATTTCTAACAAGTGCTGTTAGCTGATCATAGTTTGCTCACATAGTTTACACTGCCACAGGCTTTTGCTGTGTGTCCGTTTGAGGCAGTAGGCCATTTTAGGCCTCCCTCAGACCATGTTGGCATTGTTTGGTTCCCTTTGGTCACATGATTTAGGGTACATTGCCTGTTGGAATGTGTAGCCTAGCTCGGGTTGCAGTTAGCTTCCCACAGCTATTGTTGGGTTAGAGCTGGTCCCCTGTAGCTTGGTTCCCTTTATTTCACGAGCTGAAGCCACGTGTCATTGGAACGGTAGGCCCCAACAGGCCTCCTTTCTAGTTCACATGTTGGCACATTTGTGTTTTATTCTGCAAACAGGCTGAACGCCACTTGTTGCTGAGATTGTAGGCCCCATTAGGCCTCCTTTTTAGCTGACTTGTTGGCAGGATGCACAGGAATCCAAGTACCTATACCACCATCGGCCATGCCCCACCTCTGTTGAGAAGGCCTTAAGCAGGCCTCTCGTGGTGTATGGTGGCGTAATATGCATTTGTTCTCTCAGTATTATGCACTGAATGCATGGCCTGTTGGTTGGTATGGTCTTGGACTGGCTGATGCCATGTGTTTACTAGGGTAGGCCCTAATAAGGTTGCCTTTTAGTTTACATGTTGGCACGGTTTGTGTTATATGGACAAACGGGCTGAACGCCACTTGTTGCTGAAATTGTAGGCCCCATAGGCCTCCTTTTTAGCTGACATGCTGGCAGGATGCTTGTGAATCCAATAGCACCATCGGCCACACCCCACCTCTGTTGAGTATAACTTAAGCAGGCCTCTTGTGGAGTATGTGGTGTAATATGCATTTCCTTTTAGAAACTAAATCTTTGAATGCATGGCCTAATGGTTGGTATAGTTATGGTCGCCACTTGCTGATGACACGTGTTTACTAAGGTAGGTCCTATGGGCCTCCTGTGTAGCATGTTGGAGTTCAGTTATGTGCTCCTTTCGCTTTGAGAGTAAAAAGGTGCTTTTTTTCGAGTACTGTTCTGAGTGGCTGACCTCCCAGCAATGAGTTTTTGTGGTAAAATCTTACTGAGGTTTGGTTTTGACTACATCAGTCTCCTTGAGTCTAGGTGGATTGTCATGTGGGCACTTTACAGTTTAACTACAGTCATTGAGTCATATGTCAGGCTCCTAGCAAGACAGGTGTTCAAGGTGGCCCTCACAGGCCACCATTGAATGTCCTTCTAATATGACGAAATGCTTTTCATATGGGAGTCATGCTCCATATAAAGCTATTATCATGATGTAGGCCCCTTTCTGGCCTCCATGATTATGTGCCCACAGTATGGTCTACCTGTTAGGTTGAGCTTTGTACTTCCCTGTTAGGGTTGTCTGTGTAATAGTGCTTAGCTCCCTAAGCTGATCATGGGTTGTAGGCTTCCATGAGGCCTCCTCCTGAGGTTCAGCCCTAGGCTGGTTTGTGCTTCCCTGTATCAGGGTTTCGAGTGCACAGCCTCCTGAGCGTGGCCACTGGACTTACGCCATATGTCTTAGAGGTTGCTAGGCGCTATGGGCTGCCTTTTTGAACATACTGGTGTATGTTTGTGTATATTTCTCTTTGAGAATGATCTGTATACACTTCTGGTTGACCAGAGGCCCAGGTGATAAATCTAACCTGCTTCGGTTCGGTTATTTATCATTCTTGGTGCCTAATCACTGCCACGAGCTGATGCCACGTGTCTGTTAAGGTTATAGGCCATTCCAGGCCTTCATTAATACGTGTTGGCGTATGCTGTACTCCTCTTGCTTTAAAGAGTAAAAGGTGCTATTACTGAGTACACTGCTTGTTGGATTGTGTTAGGTGGATTGTCATGCGGGCACTTTGCAGCCTCTTATGCTGCCATTGAAGTTGTCTGTCTGCCCCAGCAAGACAGATGTTCAGGGTGGCCCTTCAAGGCCCCTTTCTGAGTGTACTTCTGTTTCACATATAGCTACTATCATGTTGTAGCCCCTCTTCGGCCTCCATGATTATGTGCCCATTGCATGGTATACCTGTTAGGTGAGCTTTGTACTTCCCTTTTGGGTTATGTATGTAATAGTGCTTAGCTCCCTAAGCTGATCATGGTGCTAGGCCTTAACACTCTGAGGTCTGAAAACACGCCGGCGCGTTTTGCAGGTTTTTTTTCACATTGCAGCAAAACAGACTTAAAATACTCCGTCATTTTTTGTCATAGAGACATAAGTAATATATCAATTGAAACTATAGAATATCTTCTTTTATTTGTATACACTCAAAGTAAAAACACAATGTTGTGCCTTTTGTAAAATAAAGAAAACTAACATGATGCGTGATTTCTCCTCTCCCTCTGAACGAAGTCCAATCTGATAGTTCTCAGAAAATGAACTGTAACTTAGTGAATACTAATCACAGAAAAATTAAACTTATGTCTAAAAAAACGTTAAGATGTCAGGTTTTAAATCATGTAAGTCAAATCGAAAACAAACCTTCTGTGTTTATGTAATCTTTATGAAAAGAGAGCCATGTCAGAAGTCTGTGATTCAGCTCATTATCCGCTAATGCGGACACGCCCACGGAGGGAGCGCTATTCAGACGCAAATTCAGAGGCAATACATGCATTCATCGTCTCAATCGTGTATTTATTGTCTTGAAAAGTGTTTATCTGGATGTAAAAGTCATGGTTAGCGAGCTCTAGAAGACATGCAGTTAGTTCCTGTTTTCTTTTCTTCTATAGATGAATTTTAGATGAGTTTTTGTTTCTTTAGCGCCCTCCGGCTGCAGTATGAATTGGAAACTCCATTTATGGAATAGCCTCTTCTTCTTTTAGATGAATTTGTGGACTAAAAATGCACAGAGAGCGCCCTCCGACTTCAAGGATGAATTGAAAACACCAGCGCTCATAGTAATGACAATGAATATTAAATAAATATAACTCCTCTGTATAGAAAATTGACATAAGCATATGAGAATCCAATATTTCTCCAAATGTGCATGCTTTTAAACTAAAAGCCTATATTCAGACTCTTTGTATCACAGAAATACATTATATTTTAAAGTATAATATAAAACCATTACTTTATATTGTAATAATATTTTTCTGTATGTTTCATATATCATGATGAGCTTGAGACATCACAGAAGGTTTTTTTCACAGCCTACCTGACTGAAATGCCTCATTAATATGCAAGTCATTTCAGCTCATTACTATCCAATTCTTTTGTCTTCTCAGGTGAGAATGGCCCATTATTCAGTGGTGATTCACGCCTCCACGCATACCGTGTTTCTTGGCAAAAAGTGTCTTACAAAAACTAAATCAATATATTGTTTTATATGAAGGAGTAGGCAGCATAATTTTTACATAATTTTGAAGCAAAAACTCTAGTCTACAACCTCCAATACCCTAAAGTCTTGTAAACACAGATTTACTATACTTTTTTTGGCCTTATTTCAGTGACTTAAGTTTTTTGTTTTTTCAATAACCATGCATAAATGTTATTCCTTCAAAAACACAAACATGTACATACATGTTCCTCACATATTATTGTAGCCTAGTTTGTGCTGAATACAGTGTAATGACACTTTTTCCATTAATATGTTTATGAACAACTGAAAAAAGCACAAATGTCAGGGCATGTCAAAACTTCTCCAGGCCCCAAATCAGCCTCAGACTCCAGAGGGTTAACCCTCTGGGGTCTGAGGATTTTCGGGGCCCTGGAGAAGTTTAGAAATATTGATGGATTCTCATATGTTTATGTCAATTTTTTATACAGAGGAGTAATATTTATTCAATATTTATTGTCATCACTCTGAGCGCTGGATACTGTGTTTTCAATTCATACTTGTTCCCGGAGGGCGCTCTGTGCACATTTAATCCACAAATTAATCTAAAGAAGAACAGGACATTCCAGGAACTAACAAAGTCTTCCAGAGGTCGCTAACCATGGCTATAACATACAAATAAACACTTTTCAAGACAATAAGTACACGATTGAGATGATGTATACATGTATTGCCTCAGAATTTGCGTCTGAATAGCGCTCCCTCCGTAGGGGTGGCCGCATTAGCAGATAATGAGCTGAATCACGGGCGTCTGACATGTGTCTCTTTTCATACAGATTACATAAACACAGAAATTTTTGTTTTCGATTTGACTTACACGATTTAAAACCTGACATTTCACCGTTTCTTTAGACATAAGTCTAATTTTTTTGTGATTAGTATTCACTAAGTTACACTTAATTTTCTGAGAACTATCAGATTGGACTTCGTTCAGAGGGAGACGACAGATCACGCATCATGTTAGTTTTCTTTATAAAAGCACAACATTTTTTTTTTTACTCTGAGTGTACACAAATAAAAGAAGATATTCCACAGATTAAAATGGTGTATAACTCTTAATTGTATGTGCAACATTGATAGAGTATTTTGAGTCTCTTTCACACTGGTAAGAAAAAAACCGAGGTGGTATTGCCGGCGTGACCACCGACCCAAGGGAGTTAATCAGGCCTCCTCCTAAGATTCAGCCCTAGGCTGGTTTGTGCTCTCCTGAAGGAACAGGTGTTTAGCACACAGCCTCCTCAATGCGTTAATTAAGCACTGAGTAGATCCTAGGATGAGCGGATTATACTCCCCTCAATATGAGGGTTCATAGCACTCAGCTGAGTTCTGCTCTCTAGGATGCCCGTCTCTATGCGTGGGTCTGAGTTGCTCCTGCCTTTCTGCAGTCACTCTTACCTGCTCTCTTCTATGAAGAATGTGTTATGGAGATTCTGTACTCAGACAGGGTTGGCCAAGACTAAGTTTGTCCTATGTCAGACCAGGTCAGCCTCCCTGGTGGCATTAGGGGTGACTTCGTTCCCCTCTAGTGACTGGCCGGTGTTCCTTTCGGTTCTCTGGCCACATTCCCTTAAAGGGACCACTTTCTCTTTGGAAAAGTTGGTTCCAGATGCCTTTAGCGGCCTTGGTAGGCCTTCTGCGGAAGGCCTTCTTGAGGCTTAGCTTGGGCTGTTGGCCAAAGGGAATGCTGTCACTGACAGCCTGGTGTGACCCAAGGGTGAGTTGCTAAGCATTTCCTTCGAAACTGCTCGACGTTTGTCAGCCATATTATTTGGCATGCACTCTCCTCAAGCATGACGGCATGGGTATATCGTTCCCCATTGCGTATTCAAATGCAGAGCGAGTTCCCTTTCGAAAGGGAACGTCTCAGGTTACGTATGTAACCATAGTTCCCTGAGAACCAGGGAATGAGACTCTGCGTTTCCTTGCCATGCTTCGGGCTGCCTGCCTGCAGAACAGTCCCTCAAGATGATAGATACTGACTGTTTCTCCAGGCGCTCCTTTATACTTCCAGGTCGCGCAATATTATGTCATAGGCTGTCGCCGGCCAATAGGGATTGGAGTTGTTGGATAGTTGGCTTTCAGACATCGGGTCACGTGTGACATTCCCCATTGCGTATTCAAACACAGAGTCTCATTCCCTGGTTCTCAGGGAACTATGGTTACATAAGTAAATGGTTACAAAAGTACTATGGTTACATAAGTATGGTTACAAAAGCAAAATTATAAGAGACGTTCTTTATAATTTTGAGCAAATAGATCTTTATTAATTTATGCACATCCATATTCGCATTTTCTGCATAATTTTGAGCAAATAGATCTTTAATAATTCTTGCACGTCCATACTGACCGTTCCCACGACTCGCATGCGCACGATGGGTGACAGGGCTTTCTCTTCCTATGCTCCAAAACTTTGGAACTCTCTCCCCTGTGATATTAGACATGCAAACTCTCTTAGTGTTTTTAAAGGTTCTCTTAAAACTTATTTTTTTTAGACTTGCTTATATGTAATTTGTATTTTTACTATTTCGTATCTATTTATCTATCTTCTTTATTGTGTATTGACTGTTTATTACTTTGTACTATGTGTAAAGCGCTTTGAGAATACCCTTTTAAAGGCGCTATATAAAATAAAGTTTATTATTATTATTATACTATCTTCTTCTTTATAATTTTCAGCAAATAGATCATTATTAATTCATCCATAGGCTACTCGCATTTTCTGTATAATTTTAAGCAAATAGATCTCCATGTCAACTCACTATCATTCATTTGCAGCTACATGCTAACTAACTCTCATTAGAATATTAGTAGACTGTTAGGTTAGGGTTAGGTTTAGTAGAATAAGTTTACGTGCTAGCAAAGTTACTTATATAGAATGTCTCTAGGGGGACCATCACAATAAAGTGTTAACAGATATTAGGCAGATAGTCTAATGACTGGTAGCTGACACATTGTTGCAAAGTTACGTATTGTTGGTAGCATCTCTAAAGTGGACTATCAGAATAAAGTGTTACCCATTTTGAATGTGAAATGAACTGGCATGCCAAGTTAAAACTTTGTTAGGAGAACTGTGTGAACAGATTTGAAAAAATGAACTTAGTATTGAGCAATGTGTCCTAGTGATTGTAAAAACAAACTGTAATCTCTAAACTATGTTTTCTTATGGGCACAGAAATCGCTTCCAACTTTGACTGTTCAGATTCAGAATAAGCGACTCGATTTGCAAAGGGAGCTTAAAAACTATGAGGAGGGTCCACCTCTGGAAGAAGAGAGGATGGGAAATTATCTCAATGATGTAAGAGCTCTAAGAATAAAACACAATAAATTTTATCTGTCCATAAATAATGTTATTTCTTCTGTCCATAAATACTGATTTTCTTCTTATATAGATTATGATGAAGTTCAGCGATCAAATATATGAACTGAGTAGAAATGGACATTCAAGCGACAAAAATATTTACGCACTTCTACGTGATGAATTTAAAAAATGGGACAGCAGGCTGAGAAGTACTGAGGAATCATGTGAGTCAAAATGTTAACACCTTAAACTAGTTGTTCCTTTAGTAGGACAATACCCTTGATGATCCCTTAACTTCACCTTTTCTTGTCATTATTACAAATGTAGTCAAAGCAAGTGTGATCGAAATGATAGACAAGTATAATGAGAAACATCGGGGCAGAGAATTGCTTACGCTCAGTGAGTTCTGTGAATATGAATGTTTCATCAAAGACCATGTGTCAACCCTTGAAGAGCCAGCTATGGAAATGCTGAAGCAAGTACGAGGTACAGAGTGCATTTTCTAAATTTACTGACAAATATGGAAATGAGATGATATTTTGGACTATAATAGTATAAAGTACTTTTATTCTGTCCAATTCAAAACAATCTACAGCTTCATTCTTGTCACATTTAAAATTTCATTTTCAGAGATTGTTCAGAATAAGTTCAGGGAAGTATGTTCTTTGTCTTTTGAACAATACCCTACAATGCGATACAATATCTCTGTAAGTAGAAACACTAATACTATTTATTCTTATTATTACCATTATTATCATTATTATCATTATTATTATCTTTGATTATGTTATACTCCTCAGAACATGATTAATGAAATTCAGTCAAAACAAGAGGCCGAAGCTGAGAAAAGAATTCAAGAGTTCATTAAAATGGAGCAACTGTTCTTCACCCAGGACAAGGTTTTTCAACAGAAACTCAATAACTCTGACATCCCTCAGAAGAGTGGAATAGAAACAAGTGACAAGAACCACTACGATGATGACGCAGTTTTTAATTCGAAAGGCTGTGCACTGTTGGATACAAGAAATCTAGTACCAGACAAACTGGTTCTCTACTATGAGGTGGGTAATGTACCATAAAGTATTTATTTAAAACATACTTATTAGTTTTTTCATTTATTTATTTATTTATTTAAAGACCATGGGTTATGAGAAGGGTGTAACAGTTCAAATTATTTAAATATAAATATTGCTCACTGGACAATGCAGTTGTTTGCAATCACGGAAGTTATTTAAGTGCATGCGTTTTAAAAACTTGGTTAAACATTTAATTTGTGTGCTGTTCTAACCTGCGCTTTTCTGAGTGCGCACAATAGCCTGTCAAACAGCACATGATTACTACTATATTACTGGCTATCTTATTGCGCTAATACTGTCTTATACACACAAGGTTAACATAAACATTTTATGTCTAAAGTGAAAGTAAAATCGGATGCGTGTCTGTATGAGTGTCTGGATGCGTGCAGGTCTTAAAGTGATAGCAACCTAATAGTGAACATGCATGTCCCTAAAGGGATAGTTCACCCCAAAATTAACAGAAGTAAAATAAAATGTATTGCAATAAAGATATATTTTTTACTGTTTTTTACTTACTGTTCCTGTCGCCTAAGTATAGAATAACAAAAAACACTGATGTGCCAAGCCATTAGAACCGAAAACCGTGGTTATAAAACTGAGGTATGTATTGAAACCTGGACTAACTGTATTGTTGCAACCCTAATTTATACACTGTGATAATGTTTTGTCCATTAACCCTCTGAGGTCAGAGGTGTTTTCTGGACCCTGGAGGTGTTTTGACATGCCTTGACATTTGTGCTTATTTCTGTTACTTGTAACATTTCAGCCTGGTCTCATTGTTAATACGTAGGTATTAATACGTAACTTTCAAAGACACAAAATGTACATTTTAGTACATTTAGAAAGGTGCTAAAACGCACAATAATGACATAATTATGGCACTAAAACGTAAAAATACTTATGTTTTTTCAGCTAAAAAAATAAAATATTTACAAATCTTTCATGTCATAAAGATATGTAAAATTTCCATTTTACCATTTTGTAGATAAATCTAAGATCCCTAAACCCCACCCCGAACCTAAACATACCCATTTTTTAGAGAATGTTAAAAGAATAAAACGTAATGGAGAGAAATGCCTTCTGTGTCACACAGCAAGCAAACTAAATATTATCACACACAGCAACTAAATATTACAAAATGGTTAAACAATTACAGAAATTGTATTCATAAGTTTTCAAATTGTAGTCTTGTTTAACATTATGTAATCCTCCAAAATCCTCCAGCACAAAATCCTCCAGCACAAGTCATGAACAGAAATGTTATTTTCATATTAAGTAGATGTGTAAACTGCATTCAATAAATTTGACAAACATGTATTAATATGACAATTGAACACAACAGATTTAAAACGTTAATTTTAATAGATGGGTATTTATATAGGCTACATTTACACTTTATGTTACATGATTTACAGTTTATTGCTGTTAATACATAAGTATTTTTACATTTTAGTGCTATAAATATGTCAAGGTTGTTCATTTTTGTGTGTATGAAAACATAAGTAAAAGTATGTGTGGTAGAACCACACTTTACGTAAAAATAAACACGTATTCTCATGAGATCACGCTAAACATTTTCATGGCAAAAGTTGCAGTTTTGCAGTGCCCTCACTTTTTAACGAGGGATGACACTCATAATTTACGTGTTATTTGAGAGTGACGCATAAGGGGGCTGACTGGCCTCATTGTGAATAATTTACAATTAAGAAGCTCCTCTCCCACGTGGCTTTCTTCTCTGTGCCCCGTGGCTTGCATCCTGCATTTACCGAGGCATTGTGGCAGTTCTGATCATGGAGTTCAAAGGTGGAGTTAGCAGAAGTAAAGTTTGAGCACTTTCTCGAGCTCTGATGTCCAAATGTTGTATTTGGAAGCTCTCTCTGTGATTTATTCCAGTCTAAATGAGGACATAGTGTTGGCTGCAGGGTGGATTGTGTTGAAGCTGGTAAATCAGAGAAGCAGCTCTTGCTTTCCTGCATATGACGAGCTGCTTGAGGTTGTATCCCGTGCATGGTCAAATTAAACTGGACTGGCCAGAAGCAGGAAGTAGCTCACAGTAGGATGAGTGCTTCCTGACAGGAGACAGGGTGCAATCTCCCCACAAATACATGAGGTGTCAAGATTGTGTAGAAATCCATATCCAGTTTTTTTTTTGTTTGTTTGTTTGTTTTTTTAAACCTTTGGGGTTTGAGGGGTTTTTGGGGTCCTGGGGAAGTTTTGATATGCCCTGACATTTGAACTTTTGTCGCAGAAGTTGACATTTTTTGGACGTACGTCGAATGCATATGGCTATCACGCCGGAAGCTTGTTATTTTACTTTATAAAGTTCTAAGTAAGGATATTTGTCTTACACAAACACATCGATTTTCAGCATCAACTCTGCAACCACTATAGTTGAGTAACGTACATACATGTTCGCAATTTTGAGAAAATAACATTTATGCATGGTTGTTGACAAAGTAACTAAATTTTAAGCCACTGAAAGAAAAATAAAACATATACTTAACATTTTTTCACAAGACCTTTGTGTCATCGATCACCTCGGATCAAGTCGCTCATCAAAATGAATCTGAAACCACAGTCGTGCTCTCCTTCTGAGGTAAATTCTTCTAGGATAATTTCTCAACACAAAATGATGTAAAGTAAATTAATCTTTTAATATCTTTGTCTTGAGGCATTAAGCCATGTTATACTACGGGGCTGTTGAATGCTTGAATCTGATTGGTTGATCAACGTTCTAAGGTGTGCTATTATTTTCAGGGAAACGCACGGCTAAAGTAGTTCTAGCAGGTCTTGACCGCATTACAGTTCCATATCACTTCGCCAAATGATTTCAGTTATTTCAAAAGGTCCTTACAGCCTATAACAGCAAAACTTAAGTAAGGAATAATTGACTCCGGTGCATTACCACCTCGGGTGTGCATTATTTTCTAAGAATTCAATGGCCCGGAGACAATTATTCCTTACTTAAGGTGTATCTTTATGGGGAACACCTAGCATGAATCTTTGCATCTTCATATTCTGGCTAGTGTATAGTATGCATCACCAATAAGGTGTATACTGACCAAGTTTGGTCTTTTTATAATTAGTCCATTAAGCAACGTTAAGTGTTTTTCACGTTAAGTATTTTAGAATGTACCACAACAGAGGAAATCCTGGAGAATGACGAATGAGGGCAACCACAGTACTGCAGCACAGTGATGCACAAGCCTTGATATAAAGAAACAAAGCAACGAAGAGCAAGTTATTTCTCAGATGTAATGTTCTACACATAAGGTTCAAGGGACTGACATTATATATCCTTTGTGGTAAAGAAAGCTGCTTACATGTAGATGGGAAAAAGAGTAGTCACATTGACTTTGAATTAAAAGTAAATACAGTTTGCATGGCTTAATCGGCTTTTCCACGTATACACTGGCCCTGGTAATAATAACATACTTACTGCTTTCTCCATTTATGCAAAACAGTTTTTGTGAATGAATGACTATCTCTGCCTTTTGTTTTGGTATTTGTCAACCATTGTTTGCACCACCTGCTGGTTAGGCTACTAACAGCAGATGGATATTATGCATTGGTATTCTACTGCTAGTCCTCCAGTTCCTGGATGAGCAATGTTATATATTCTGCTGAATTTGAACTACTGAATTTGTGGAAGTGAATTTGTAAAGCAAAATAAAATGGGCTGAAAACTGCCTGTTGAATATTATAGGTGGTATTTTTAAATAGACTGAATATTTGGTAAATTAAGTCTTTAAGGTGAATATGGATTATTGAGTTTTTAATAATGAAATTGTGTGTGAAATGTTTTCATTTAAAATATTCACAGCTTAAATACTAAAAACTGTTGAATTACAGCCGCCCAAAATGCTAGCCCTGAAAATACAATGCAGGCACTGTAAATGCAAAAGGGTGGAGACATCAGCATTTGTGTAGACATGCACAGAGTCAATGAGGTTGTGGTGCGTGAACTACACCCCTTTCCCACCATCAGTGAGATACTGGAGCACATGTCTGGAGCTGCTGTTCTCTCCAAAGTGGTTATCATGAAATTACTTAGTTTTCATGCCATCAGTCATTTGCATGTTCAAGCTCTGACAATATCCAGATTTTTGCCTTGTTTTTTTCCACCAAATCTTTGAAACTGAGTTCTCTGATGCAGGCATCATTTTATGGTCTTGATGACGCACCACACCACGTCCTGTCCCCTTTGCAAATGAATTGGCCTTCACACATGCTTCAGACATGGAATGCACCCAAAGCTATCCTATAGTGCACACTACAGTCTCCTGTTCACTTGTATGTTTTTAAACACTTAAAGGAACAGTTCACCTCAACAAATGTAAAGTTTTATCCTGATTAACTCAAACTAACATTGTGCTTAACTTATATGTCTGTCTTTCTTACATGGAACAAAAATGTTGAAATAGGTTAATAGTAAATGTTGGATGAATTTACTAAGTTCCTACTCACATGGAACTTAAAGTTCCTCACAGAACATCCTTTTTGAAAAGATACCTAGAGGTTTTCCAAAGCATTTCACCACTGTAGAAATCTGAGAAACTCCGAAAGGTGGCTCAAGTGTCTTTATACTCCAGGTGAATGTTATAATTAATGTCTTGTCTCATAGATCGTCTATCAACACCTTACAGACTATGTGCCTATGTTGATACTCCTCTTCATGCTGAAGGATGCAGCTAAGACACTGCGGAATCAAATGTTGGAACTGAGGAATGGGGCAGATGTGGTCAAACTGCTGAGTGAAGACTCAGAGCGAGGATGCAAAAGAGCTGATCTAAAGCAGCGTCTGGAACGCCTCTTACAAGCTCAAGACCTGATCAGCAAAAGACTCTGAGACAGCTTTAAGAAACATAATGGATATGCATAAATTTAGCTTCAGAACATGATCAACAGCAGATTGCCTGACAGCTTTATAATGCAACAGGGCAGGGGTGCCCAAAGCTGTTAGAGTTCTATACCTTCCTGCATAGTTCAGTTCCAACCCTGCTCCAACAGACCTGTCTGTAGTTATTAAGTGCTCCTGAAGATGTTAAGTAGCTGGTTCAGGTGTGTTTGATCAGGGTTAGAGCTGAACTTAGAGGACACCCCTGCAATAGGGATTTAGCAACAGGGATAGATAGATAAATACATGATTTAATTTCACAAAATCAGTAAATAATTACATTTACAAATTCAAATTTGATCATTATAAACTGTAACAAAATGTGCATCTATACTTTTGATTCAGATTGCTGTCACTGATTATTATGAATGCCATCCAATGTGTAAGAGCCACATTTAGATTATTGTGCACTAGCCAAATAATTAGCCAATAAGATTGTTTAATTGATTTTATTTTCTGTTTCAAAATATTATGATTTAAATGTATAAAGAAAATATGTTTATTGTTTAATGCTTGGACTGGCCTGTTCGTGTTAATTTGCTTGCTCCTCCTCCTCGACGTGTCACTGCAGCGTAAAAGTGCAAGCCTCAATAGCTAGTTGGTATTGTGTGGCAGGAACAGGTTAGAGGGTGGACAGCAACAGTTTCTTTAATCGCATGCTCGCTTACACTGGTATTTTTCATTCTTTGAAATTTTATTTTGTATTTCTGTTTAGAGATTGTGATCAATAAATTAAGATTTGTTTTGTTGTTACGACTGCATCTCCGTACGTGCTTTATGGACATGTGTATACAAAGATTCTCCCCCAATAACCTCAGGAGGCTAAAGGAAGTTTTTAACGATTAGCCTTTATTCTATAATACTAATATAAATCTCTAAGTTACCTTACCATTTATGGAGAAATATTACAAATGGTTTAACATCACATTATATTAATTTTACTGTAAAATACTGTAAATATATATATATATATAATTTTTTTTTTTTTTTTTTTTTTTTTTTAAGTAAAAACTTGCTCTGTAGCTCACCTGGTACAGCACTGCACTTGTTTTTTCAAAGTTTCTGCACAGTTTCTTCAGCAAATGTTTTTATTTCACGTATGATTTTGTTAACACTATTGGTTAGGTTTTGTGTTTCTTGCAGGGGAAATAATGAAATATATTGTGGCCATGAATTAAAAATTTGTTCTTACAATTTATTAACCCTCTGGGGTCTGAGGATTTTTGGGGCCCTGGAGAAGTTTTGACATGTCCTGACATTTGTGCTTTTTTCAGTTGTTCATAAACATGCAAGAACGTGCAAGAAATAACATAATATCATTTTTAAGAAATGTCACCACCACAGCATGTTTTTTACAATGAGCCTGGGTTGGATAATTCAGTTTACTGCATTAGAAAAGTCATACACATGGAGACACAGACATCAAAATGTATTGATAGATAATTAAAATGCATTTTGGTAAATAAGTTTTAAGGTCATAACATATTATTGTGCAAGGAACTATGCAAAAGTAAATCTTTATTAACCAATAATCTGCTCCATAATTTTAAATTGTGTGAAAAGGAGTAAAGTGATTGGTGTTTAACCCTCTGGAGTCTGAGGCTGATTTGGGGCCTGGAGAAGTTTTGACATGCCCTGACATTTGTGCTTTTTTCAGTTGTTCATAAACATATTGATGACACAAGTGTCATTACACTGTATTCAGCACAAACTAGGCTACCATAATATGTGAGGAACATGTATGTACATGTTTGTGTTTTTAAAGGAATAACGTTTATGCGTGGTTATTGAAAAACAAAAAACTTAAGTCACTGAAATAAGGCCAAAAAAATATATTAAATCTGTGTTCACAAGACTTCTGGGTATTGGAGGTTGTAGACCAGAGTTTTTGCTTCAAAATTATGTAAAAATAATCCTGCCTACTCGTTCATACAAAACAATATATTGATTTAGTTTTTGTAAGAAACTTTTTGTCAAGAAACACAGTATGCATGGAGGCTGTAACGGTGGAGGGCCCAAATAAAATTCAAATTAGCAGTCTTTATGTCGTTCAGACACCAGACAAGCTCAATCTTGTCAAATAATACAGTTTTTTTTTCCCCCAGGTTTTTCTGAATAGCTTAATAAACCACCGATTACAAACAGAGTCAGAGTCCCAAACAAAAAAAGTTCAGTTTCACAGTTGTATTTTCACTAAATTAACAAGAAAGGAAACAACAAAATAAATTAAATAAATTAAACAAAAAATATTTAAAGCACATTCACAAATAATATTTTCACCAATTTGTTATTCAACATAAAAGATAAAGGAAAACAATAAAGGAAAAAAAAAATAAAAAAAATAAAATAAAATTGCTAATTGCTAATGAGGTAGAGAAGTATCGTTGATGTTTGAAAAACCTCAGCGGATTCAACACTTCATTTCTCAACAAGAGCCATAGAAATAACAGGAAGCCAAAGAAAAACACATAAAACAATTCAAAAGATCTTCCTTCACACCAATATTATATAAAAAAAACAAACCTTCTATATTTGCATTAAACAAAACAATCATAAAATGTCTTGTGAATTTACGTGCAGCGAAATGGTGGGTGTGTGTGTGATATGTGTGCATATGGAAAATGAGCGCTGAGCTGAGCTCTGGCCAATAATGGCAGGGGGGGGGAAATGTTTTTTATCAGAAGGAGTTGTTTAAGGGCTGTAGTAAAACAGGAATTCACCTGGACAGCTCTCTGGCACTCGTCAGCCAAAAAGACAAATTTGCTCTGCAGCCAGCATCCAAAGGTGCGACAAGCGGCACTCCGGTGATCGCCCCGGCAACTCGTGTCCACTTTAGCGGTCCTGCCTGGCCCAAACACAGCACCAATATCAGTCTCGCCAACTAGGCTGTGGTCTCAGGTAACCTGCTTCTCTCTTTTTCTTTTTCCCCCTCTTTTCCCTCTTACAACTCCTCCTTATATACTTTCGGATAATTCCATTTCCTCCTCCATCTTGCCACACAGCATAAAAAAATATCTGTTTTCCCGTAATGCCACAAGGTATGAATCGTCGTACATAATGAGGTAATTCACACCTGAGAAGACAAAAAAAATCGCATAAAGAACTCTAATGACCTGCATAATAATGAGGCCTTTCAGTCAGGTAGGCTGTGAAAAAACCCTCTGTGATCATGTCTCAAGCTCATCATGGTGTATATTAAACATACAGAAAAAACAGCAATACTGTGAAATATTATTACAATTTAAAATAATGGTATTCTATTATATACTTTAAAATATAATGTATTTCTGTGATGCAAAGTGTCTGAACAATTATGTTACCTCTGTGGCATTTCATATAGGCTTTTAGCTTAAAAGCATGCCCATTTGAAGAAATATTGATGGATTCTCATATGTTTATGTCAATTTTCTATACAGAGAAGTAATATTTATTCAATATTTATTGTCATCACTGTGAGTGCTGGATACTGTGTTTTCAATTCATGCATGCAGCTGGAGGGCGCTCTGTGCACATTTAGTCCACAAATTATTCTAAAGAAGAAGAGGACATTTCAGGAATGGTGTTTTCAATTCATACTTGCAGCCGGAGGGCGCTCTCTGTACACATTTAGTCCACAAATTATTCTACAGAAGAAGAGGACATATCAGGAACTAACGGCATGTTTTCCAGAGGTCGCTAACCATGGCTTTAACATACATATAAACACTTTTGAAGACAATAAATACACGATTGAGACAATGAATACATGTATTGCCTCAGAATTTGCATCTGAATAGCGCTCGTTCCGTGGGTATGGCCGCATTAGCGGATAATGAGCTGAATCACGGGTGTCTGACATGTGTCTCTTTTCATAGAGATTACATAAACACAGAATTTTTGTTTTCGATGTTACTTACACGATTTAAAATCTGACATTTCAACGTTTCTTTAGACATAAGTCTAATTTTTTTGTGATTAGTATTCACTAAGTTACAGTTCATTTTCTGAGAACTATCAGATTGAACTTCGTTCAGAGGGAGACGACAGATCACGCATCATGTTAGTTTTCTTTATTTTGCCAAAAGCACAACATTTTGTTTTTACTCTGTGTGTACACAAATGAAAGAAGATATTCTGTAGGTTTCAATTGATATATTACTTATGTCTCTATGACAAAAAATGACGGAGTATTTTAAGTCTGTTTTTCTGCAATGTGAAAAAAATTCTGCAAAACGCGCTGGCGCGTTTCCCAACTACAGAGAGTTAACTTCCTCGGTTATTTCACCTGGAAACATCTTGGCTACGTATGTAACCCCTGGGGTTAAAAATGGGGGTCTCGCCTGAGAGCCCAGTCACCTTCAAGCAGTGTTGGGCATGTTACTTTAAAAAAGTAATTAGTTATAGTTACTAGTTACTTCTCACAAATTGTAACTGAGTTAGTAATTTGAGCCCCTGCCCCTTTGATTGTGAAAGTGAAAGTGCCCTTTGTGGTCGCATGGCCCCGCGTTCCCATTTCTTTAAATGTATCTTTGTTGTTCAAAAAAAGAACAACAAAGGATTCTCCCCAGCCCTTCTCCAGGGGAAGAAGTGGTCCTGCCACCATCTCCTGAAGAGTTCACGTCTCCATCTCCGGGTTGCCCATCTCAGGAACGCCACTTGACCTGACGCTTGGTAGGGTTGGGAGGGGCAGAGACGGGCTGTGCCACCCTCCTGCGGCCAGGGTTGGGCAAAGATACATCAAAATGTATTTTAAAATAAAATGCCAAATATCTTCATTTTAAGTGTATCAAAATGAACTACAAAATACAGCAGCCACACCATGTATCAAAATAAACTACTGTATTTTTGTATTTTAAAAATACTAAAAAATATACTTTTACAAGGGAGCATGAAATTTCTTTGCAAACCTACATTTATACATTTACGTTTATTCATTTGGCAGATGCTTTTATCCAAAGTGACTTACAAGTGAGGAATACAACAAGCGAGTCATAAGGAAGAGGCAAATAGACACAAGAAGTGCTCACAATACAAGTTTCAGACATTGCTCAGAGTATCATAAGCTACAATAGAGAGGGATTAAAGTAAGTGAAAGGATAGGTAATGAAAGGATAGTTTTTTTTAAGATGAGGTTAAGTGCTCATGAAAAAGATGAGTTTTCAGCTGTCTTTTGAATATTGCCAGGGATTCTGCATTCCGGATGAAGGCAGGAAGATCGTTCCACCAGCATGGAGCAGTGAACGAGAATGTTCTGGAGAGTGATTTTGTGCCTCTTTGTGATGGTACCACGAGCCTTCGCTTCTTTAGTGAGCGTAGGCTTCTGGTAGAGGTGTAGACTCGTAAGAGTGAGTGGAAGTAGATGCGAGCAGCAAGTGGTAGCCAGTGCAGAGAGATGAAGAGAGGTGTGATGTGGGCTCTTTGGGGCTTGTTAAAGACAAGATGTGCTGCAGCATTCTGAATCATTTGTAGAGGCTTGATTGTGCATGATGGCAGTCCAGCCAGAAGAGCATTGCAGTAATCAAGCCTAGAAATGACCAGGGCCTGGACGAGAAGTTGTGTTGCATGTTCTGTTAGAAAGGGCCTGATTTACCTGATGTTGTATAGTGCAAATCTGCATGACCGAGCTGTCTTCGCAATGTGGTCTTTGAAGGTCAGTTGGTCATCAAGGATTACTCCAAGATTTCTGGCCGATGATGTTCTTTCATCAATGCCAAGATGTCCGCCAAACAGCTTGAGATTCGTGCAGCTACTGTGGGATCATCTAGTTGGAATGAAAGGAGGAGCTGCGTGTCATCAGCATAGCAATGGTAGGAGAAACCATGTGCCTGTATGGTGGGACCAAGTGATGTAGTGTAAATGGAGAAGAGGAGGGGTCCAAGAACTGAACCCTGAGGAACCCCCGTGGTCAGTTGATGAGCTTTGGATACCTCCCCTCTCCAGGCAACTCTGAAAGATCTACCTGTGAGATAGGATTCAAACCAGTGAAGTGAAGTACCTGTGATGCCCAGTGATGAGAAGGTGGACAGAGGGAAGGTAGGAGATAGATCAAGCAGAATGAGAACTGATGATTTGGAATCAGCCTTTGCAATCCGCAAGGATTCAGTGACCGACAGTAGTGCAGTCTCGGTTGAGTGGCCACTCTTGAAACCAGATTGACTGACGTCCAATTGATTGCTCTGTAAGAGGAAAGATGAACCTTTTTGAAAACAACTCGTTCAAGTGATTTTGCTATGAATGGTAGGAGAGAGACAGGTCTATAACTGTCTACAAGTGACATATCTCTGACTAAATACATATACCTAGTGGTCAAAACCAATAGCAAAAGTAAAAGGTCAGTATTAGTAAATGTAGACAAAGATTTTGATTGGCTTGTATGTTTGGTGCAGAATGGGTGTGGTAGGGGGCCCAACCTCATTTTCTTTAATGGGGCCCAAAATTGCTAGCAGCGCCCCTGGGCTGTACTATTTGAATTCTTGATTGGTTGACTGCCAAATCAAAATATTAAATGGAACGATAAAATAACGTAAATTAATGACCATTCCAAATTAGCGTTTCCGGTTTTTGTTTTCGTTCCTTGAACCGGTTCAGAGCCCTGTGAAGAATTCTAACTATTCACTGACGCTGCTCCTTCTATTGGCTTTGGGGGATTCTTTTAACCCTCTGGGGTCTGAGGCTGATTTGGGGTCCTGGAGTAGTTTTGACATGCCCTGACATTTGTGCTTTTTTCAGTTGCTTATAAACATATTAATGACAAAAGTCTCATTAGAGAGTACATGTATTCAGCACAAACTAATATGTGAGCAACATGTAAATGATTGTATTTTTGAGAGAATTACGTGCATGTTTTTTGGAAAAACAAAAGGTCACTGAAATAAGGCCTCAAAACACATACTAAACATTTTTTCACAAGACTTTTGGGAACTGTATATTTTAGTTTTTGCTTCAAAATGATGTGGAAATTATCCTGCCTACTGAGTCACATAAAACAATGTGTTGATTTTACATTTTTAAGACTTAATTTTTAAGATCATATGCATAGAGGCGTGAATCTTCATGAATAATGCTGTGATTCACACCTGAAATTTAGACCCTGCCCCTAAATGAGTCGCATAATGAGCCATTCAGTCAGGAATGTGACTGAGTGAACTAAGAAACAATGCAATGATAAAAGAAATGTATTTATATTTTTGTTTGCAGTTTACTTAGAATATAGTTAACTATATAAATGATAGTCAAAGAAACATTTTGAGTACACAGTTATACCTGGAAATAAATCCTGTTCAAAGATATAAGTGAACATTACATACCTGGGATTTGGAGTTATTATGCACTGGAGAAAAGAAAAAAAAAGAAGAAAAAAACCTGCTTCCAGTCAGTGATCTCAGTATCATATGCATGTAGTCCAATGTAGGCAAATATCTGGTCACTATGATTCTCAAATCTGTGAGATAAAAGAAAAAACCCTCTGTGAGCATGCTGATAACAGGATCATATCAGCTATTGTATTAATGTTAATATAATGTCCACTCTTAACATAAAACATGGTTTTTGTGATCTCATGCATGCACATATTGCACTTCATGTGAAGAATTTTGTATAGGTCTATAATATTTTATATTACAGTACCGGTCAAAAGGACCAGTTGGACACATTACTATTTTTAATGTTTTTGAAAGCCATCTCATGCTCATCAAACCTGCATTTATTTGATCAAAAATACAGAAAGAAAAGCAATACTGTGAAATATTATTACAATTTAAAATAATGTTTTTTTTTTTATTATTATTATTTTAATATACTTTAAAAGATAATATATTTCTGTGATGCAAAGCTGAATTTTCATTATTCATTGTGAACAAAAGCTTCAGTGATATGGCACTAGACTATTTCAAAGTAAATTGCGTGGCCGCATTAGTGTATAATGAGCTGACTCGCAAACGTCTGACACCTCTCTCTTTTCAAACAGACTACATAAACAGAGAATATTAGTTTTCGATTTGACTTACATTATTTTATAGCTGTCATTTCAACATTTTTTTAGATATATGTCTCATGTTTGTGTGATAAGCATTCACTGAGTTACAGTTCATTTTCTGAGGACTATCAGAATGGACTTCATTGAGAAAGAGACTGCAGCTCACGCATCATGTTAGTTTTCTTTATTTTACTGTGAATGTACACAAATAAAAGAAGACATTCTGTAGTTTCAATTGATGCATTACTTTTGTCTGTATGAAAAAAAATGACAGAGTATTTTAAGTTGATTTTTGCTGCTATGTGAAAAAATCCAGCAAAACGCGCTGGCACGTTTCCTGACCCCTGAATGTTAAGGGCAATGGTTTGCTGAAAAATGGCCAAATAAATTTCCCAAGCCAGCATTAGGCTCTGTCTCGTCCACTCTTCATGAAATCTATCCTTTAGCGGTAGCTAGCATTATTTGGGGTCTGGCGTGGTTGCAGAAACGTATCATGGTGTTTTGTGATAATGAGGCCATGGTTGCTATTTTCAACAAAGGTAGATCTTCTTGTCAGACGATTATGTAATTTTTTGAGATGTTTAATTTGGAAATCTGTCATTAATAACTTTATAATTAAGGCTGCTCATATTCCCGGCCACTGCGATGTTATAGCTGATGCGCTTTCTCGTTTTCGTTTTCAGGCTTTCAGACGGCTTTGCCCTTCAGTCAACCCGAATCCAACGCCCTGCCCTCCCTTAGCAGAGATCATGTTAGTGTATAATGTTTTGCTTCTCTTTTCAGATCCCTTTATTTCCCATCTTGATCGTGACTGTTTGTTCCTTTCTTCGTCTACAATTACGAAATTCATAATCTAAAAATTTCTTCTATTCATAGATTGCTTGCAGGCATTCAGTTTTATGCAAGGTATTTTAATCCTAATTATCCATGTCTTTTCACTGTACCATCTGTTCGCTTGCTACTCAAAGGCATAGCTAAATCATCCAGTAAACCTTCAGATAAATGCCTGCCAATAACCTTTATTTTGCAGAGATTAATAATTTCCACCCGCAATGGTCTCTTTTTCTCCTATAACAATATTTTGCTAGAAGCCGTGTTTTTATCAGCTTTTTATGGGTTCATGCGTGCAGGGAAATGTACATCAGAATCTAAACATTTCGATACTGCCCGTGGCCTTTTTTTTTTCTGATCTACGCTTCTCATCTAATTTCTTTACTCTTTTTCTTAAGCATTCTAAGAATGACTCTCAAGGATTTGATGCGTAGGGACCCGTAAATTATGCAAGGCCCCGCCTCCCCCTCCCTCATGTCAAAGTGCTCAGTGTTTACAACTTGGATGTGAAAATGAATGATTTTAGTTAGTCAGGCTTTTTGTCATTTCATTTCATAAAGCAATCTCAAATTAGTTCAAACTCAAACCCTTTTACTAAATATAGCTAAATTAAAAAAAAAAAAATGGTGTAAGTTTAAGGCAGTTTTTGATTAAAATATGTATGATGAACCAAAACATTTAAAGAGAAGTAATTTCTTAAAAATTAATTGTTATATAGCCCACTGAATCATTCTCAGACTTAATACTGACAACAATGGAACCATTGTTGGAACCAAAACTTATTTCTTAGGACAAAAGAGGACAGTAGTAAAAGAGGATTACCAAATCATTGTTTTAAGTGTGAAAATATAGCATATATATATATAGCAAGTAACATAGAAATTCAAAATCAGTGGACATGTGACAAGGCTCCTAAAACAATCAGGCCTTCATTTTTAAGCTTTTATTTAGTGATGAGTGTTTTTTTTTTTTTTTTTTTTTTTTGCTCGACAAAGAGCAGGAGAAATACCAAGCAAGTGTTTCAGAGCCAGCAAAAGCTATGAAAAGAGTGACAGAGTAATATGCAGCCTGCAGAAGTGACATGCATGGTTGTTGTTCACACTAGAAATAGGCCTACCTACTATAGTCAAAGCACAATAAAGTCAGCTAGCCTTTTCCAAGGCCCATATTTACTAAAATATAGACATCTGGGAATCTAATTATCTGTAACCTACAGGTTTTCTTTTTTACTGGCTAAATGTTTTGTGCCCCAGATTTAATTAGATTGTTTTAAAATATATGAATACATTTCTCTCTGGTTTTGTTTGGCAGCTGTAGTACATTTTATGGTTATTAGAAGAGCAGAAATTAAAATCACAAAATTGAAAATTAAAATAAATATGCACAGACTAAATTTTAATTGGTAGGATGAATCTAAACTCAGTAATTGGCTTACAGTATATTGATTTACCCCATTATAATCCATTTACAGTTAAGGCTCTGGTATACTTCAAACGAACTTCTTTTTTGTTCTTCGTTTAGGGGTAAAATGAAGTTCGCAATGCGTGACCAGTGATATACTGTAAATTAACATCTGACGCCGCCCACACTGCTAAGAGTGACGTTCAGATGAATATCAATATGTAAATATGTGCCGTGCACTTTCTTCTCAGTAACAAAATAAACACAACAAAAATGAGAAAACAGTAAGCATTTATTATAGAAAGCATAAGAAAAGTGTCTGATCATAACAGCATGGGAATGTTAGCACGAGCTCTGCAAATTAGCACTCCAGTCATGTCATGTCTTCATATAGCACTTTATTCAATGGATTGCTTAAAATCAAGCAGCTTTACAGTATCAAACATGAAAAACAGTGTCAGTGCCTCATTTTTTTACAAGCACAACTTCATTTTGTACTATAAAGCGGCTATCCAGTGTGTTCATGTTTTCACCCGTGGAGCTCTTACCTCAACGAACTCTACAGATCAAATGAGTCAGAGTGAAGGCGGAGCCTCAGTGCACACCTCCTATTACGTTATCATCACTGACCAATGGTAGTACGAAGGTGTTTTGCAGCTGGAACGAACTTTTCCTGAAAGTTCACTTTGGCAAGCCATTTCGAACTTCCAAAAAGAACACAAAACGAACTTCGTTTTGGCCTGATTTTGTTCGAAATGACGTCACATCAGTTCTTACTTCGATTTCGTTTGAAGTATACCGGGGCCTTTACTGCTATCATAAAAATACACTTACTTGTAGGTTTAAAATTGTACATAATGTCATGAGCCAGGTTTGGTTTTCTCCTCATTCTCTCTTTTTTCCCTCTGCCTTCATTGCATATTGGTTTCAGCTATTTGTCATTACTATTGGCGCTCACGCTGATTGCTCTCACACCTGTCGCACTTCTTCTCTGATTTTCTTGACTATTTCTCCTTGCTGTTCCTCACGCTTCTTTGTCGGATGATTGTTAACCTGTTATTGGCATTGTCTCTCTGCTTATAGCAAGATATCTTTAACCTCTGTTCAGTGCTCCCACTATATTCCTCCCATACTATGGTCATTACTATATACTATATTTGTCGGTCAAAGTATAAGTAGAACAATACAGAACAGAATGAAGTATAAACAAACAATATTTATTGATTTGAATATTTTCTATAGAATCTTAAATTAACAAGTGGATATTATTAAAGGAATATTAACATTAACATAAATAAGTAGAGTTTACAGAAACATCTTCTGATGCACAACCTTGGACACATCATCACTGTTGTTTCCAGGAGTCACTGGGTGTTTCGGGTCTTACAACAGACACCCTCATCCTGGCGACCCGACCGAGGCTGATCAGACCCCGGCCTGTGTCCAAGTGGCATTCTACTGCCCCCACGGCTCTCCCCTCTTCACCCAGAGCCATCTGGGTGCTTTTTCTGCTGCCTCCACGTTGTTGCCTATGGCTCTTATTTGGTTAGCACCTGTTATGCCCAGCGTTCCGTAGGCCTTGCTCAGGGAGTGGCTGGCAAATCCCCTGCTGCCCACCTCTACTGGCATGCACCTGGTCCTCCATCCATTCCTCTGACAGTCCTCCATCATTTCTTGATATTTCTCCCTCTTTCTCTCTTGAGCCTCCTCCATCCTCTCCTCCCAGGGCACTGTCAGCTCCAGCAAGATCAGTTGTTTTGTGGCCTCAGAGACCAAGATGATAGCAGGTCTCAACTTGGACTGTGTGATGTGTGTTGGAATTTTGAGCTGCCTTTCCAGGTCAACTGTCATTGCCCAGTCCCGAGCTGTAGAGAGCAAACCTACAGAGCAGTTCTTTGATGTTTCTCTTATGTCCTTCCTGGACAAAGTGAATGGCCTTGGCTGTAGCTTGGGTGTGTCGGCTGTCCTTGATCCCCTTGCTGATTGCCTCAGCAATGGTTTTGAGGCCCTGGTCATGCCTCCATCGATACCGGCCCTCACCCAGTGCCTTGGGGCAGCTGCTCAGGATGTGTTCCAATGTCCCTGTTTTGGAACAAAGGGGGCATGCAGGTGTTTCTATTTTGCCCCATCTGCACAGGATGGACTTGGGAGGACATCATAGACCCCCTGAATCAAGAACTTGATCCTCTGGGGGTTCCACTTCCATATGTCCTTCCAGGTGACACTCCGCTCCATCGCCTGCTCCCACTTCATCCAGGCGCCTTGCTGCCGCATGGCCATAGCTCTGCTGGTTCGCTCTTCCTCGACTGAAGCTCGCACCTCTTCCTGTACCAGCCTCTGTCTCTCCCTTCTACTGGCAAAGTCATAACGGGTCACTCTTAGACTCTTAGACTTTCGCCACTGTCCCAAGGATGGCCTTGTGCTGCAGCCGAGACTCCGCTTGCTGGACTGCCTCAGCTGCCCTCCACTTCCTTCCTGTCCTCACCACAATCCCTGCACCAGACACTTTGGCATCTCTGGAGCCAGAATACTGCAGGTGTTCCCGTGCCCTTGCAACGATGAACTCCTCCCTTACTGAGCTAAAGCGGAGCCTGAGCTTGTTTGTGTTCCCATATATCCTGATGTTACTTAGGCTGCGCGGAAGACCCAGCCATCTGCGTAAATAGCTGCTCACCTTCTGCTCAAAACCTTCCACCACAGTCATGGGGACCTCATAGATAAACAAAGGCCAGAGGATTCTTGGGAGGATTCCATGCTGGTAGACCCAGGCCTTGAATCTTCCAGGGAGCCCAGACTTGTCCACTGTTCTCAGCCATCCCTCCAAGTCAGCACTGGTTGCCTTAATGGAGTCTCTGTCATTCAGGCTGCAGTTGAAAACCTTTCCAAGGCTCTTCACTGGTTTCTCAGTGACTGTTGGGATCTGGTGTTCTCCCAACCTGAAGCGGAATCTGTCTGTATCCTTCCCCTTCTTAACAACCAAGGACCTGGATTTTGCAGGTTTGAAGCTCATGCCCATGCAAGATCGACCTGGCTCCTGGTACCTCCATTGTTGTAACTATGAGGTCGTCCATGAAGGCTCTTATGGGAGGCTGCCTTACTCCAGACTTACTGAGAGGGCCTCTGCACTCTGTTTCAGCTGCCTTGACCAGCATATTCATTGCCAGCGCAAAGAGAGTCACTAAGATGGTGCAGCCAGTGATTATCCCCACCTCCAGCTGGTGCCAGTCAGATGTTAGCTGGCCCGTGGAAACTCTCAGGCTGAACTTGCTGTAATAGTCCAGGATGAGATCTTTCACCTTCTGCGGTACATAGTACTTCTCCAGTACTACACTCCCTCAGCATACCTCCATGGCTGGGCAATCTTCCCTCTCCTCCAGATCACCTTCAGTACCCTCCAAAGCTGATGTAGTAGCTTTGGGCAGTTCTTGTACACCTTATAGGGCACTCCACTTGGGCCTGGTGCTGAGCTCGATCTTGCTCTCCTCACCACTTCCTCTACTTCCCTTAGGCGGGGCTTGGCCAAGAATGCTGCCCTCTTCCTAGCTCTCTCCTTCTGCCTCCTTCTGTGCAACTCTGCCCTCCGTAAAGTCAAGAATTGTTTCCTTAGGATTGCTCTCAGGTCCGCTAGACCAGCTCTCTCGACTTCCCCTGCTGACTTGTATTGCCTCTTAAGCAGCCTGAGTTCTTCCCTGAGGCACTGGATTTTCCTTGCCCTACAGCTTGGAGCACATGCCGATGGAGCAGGCTTGGATGCCTTAGTTCCAAATCGCTCAGCTGCGATGTTCACTATGAGGGTGGTCATCATTTTCAGTCAGTGGTCTGCTTCCCCCTTGGCTGTTACTTCCAGGACCTGACTTACATCTTCATCGAATTGTTGCCACACCACTCTCTTGGAGGACCACTGGGCCACTGGATCTTTGGCTGGATCGAAGGGGCACAGCCAGCTGTTATAACAGCGGCTTGCTGGCTTGGGTTATTGGGAGATCCTGTCTCATGGGTTGTGGTGGAAGGTGAGCTGCTTGCAGCAGGTATTGGCGACACAAGGAGGCTCTTGGAACTGTGGGTTGCCTCCGGGCCTAGCTCCTCCTGCGTCTTACCAGAAGTCACTTCTGTGCGTTGTGTCATCCTTGCCACTGTCGAGCATCTCATTCTTCCTTGATGGATTTTTAAACCCCTTTCATTCTTGCAGATCCTGCCGCAGCTGCACTCTATTGTCTTCGTCGTTTTTCCTTTGTCCTGTGTCATTATCCTTGAATCCGTCCTGATGGGGTGCTCACCCCGCTGATGAACACGGCTCTGCATTTTTTTTTTTTTTTTTGTGCAGGCTTGTACTCCTTGGTTCTTGCCCTTCATGTTGGCCCCATTATCGAAAACTTGTCCTCTGCAATCTTCAAATGGAATCTTCAGCTCGTTCAGCTTATCTAAGATGATAGTGGACAGGCTCAAGCCTGTTGTAACCTCAACATTCACAAAGCCAAGGAAGTGCTCCTTGATCTCTGGCTTTCCCTTTAAAGCCACGCTTCTCAGAATAATGGACATTTGCTCCTGGTGACTAATGTCAGGTGTACAGTCCAAGATAATGTATAAGTACTTTGAGTCTCTTACTTGAGTCACTATTGCTTCCAGAATCTTGTCACTCACAATTTGTATCAGCTCATTCTGTGTGTGTTGCCCAAGGTAATGAGCATGTGTCTCTCCATCTTTAATTTTGCTGAGTTTCCATAATGGGGTCAAATTTTGCCAGTAATTCAACCTCTTTTAGGAAGTTTCCATTGTCTGGTTGGAAGAGTTTGTCTGATGAACCCTTGAATGCTAAGTTTCTTTCAGCCAGAGACTGGGTGATACTTATTAAACTTTTAAGGACATCCCTCCATCTCTTTCTTTCAGCCTCAAAAATTGTCATTTGTATCTGGTCAAGAGTCTGCCCCCGACTTAGGCGCAGATCAAGTTCTCTCCACTTAAGCATATTGTTTGTGTGTTCAGGACTACCCTCATGGTGTTTCAGGATGGCGTTGATATTTGACCAGTCATTAACACCTTCCTTGATTATTTTGCAATCTTTTGTAGAAAAGAGCTTACAACAAAAACAATACACAGCATTGTTTTTGACAGAGTATGAAAGCCAGCTCCTGGGAATCTTTTTCCCATTTGACAGCTGTCTCTGTAATAAGCCTGAATGGAACCCTCTTCTAGACTTGTCTTTAGGGTAAGAAAAATCCAGTCCTGGTTTGAATGGACCTCTGCACACAAACTCAGTCCTCATAAACTGCACGTCGGAAAAGAAAATCTGCTGGGTCTTTTGGTGTACAAGCAAGCAACTGTTCTATTAGGGTCTGAACTTGTATCTGATGCTGGCTGTACACCTTTGGTTGTGCTAGTACTAGCTGAGGCTGCCTGTACTTCACCTGGGTCTGTGTTAGTACTTGCTGAAGACGGCTGTACTGGGTCTGTGCTAGTACTGGCCAGAGATGGGCGTAAATACATGGAAATGTATTTAAAATACAAATACAAAATACTGTGTGGAAAAAATTATTTAAATACAAATACAAAATACTGTGTGGGAAAATGTATTTAAATACAAATACAGTATTTTGTATTTTGAAAATACACAAAATACATGTGAAATTGAAGATTCAGTGCAGGTATCCCTATTAGGCTGAAATCTATCTGGGCCTATTCTGAATGCCAAAAAGCATTTAGATGTGTGCAACTACTTAGAAACTTTCGTTTTAATTTTATATACCTCTTCCCTTCCCCTGCCCTGTAGGAAATAAAAAAACTACAAAAAAAAAAAACACACTAATTTTTAACTTTTATTATGTTTTATCACCATCATTAAAAGCCAATGCGACAATGTGTAATTTGTTAAGCTAATTATAAATAGTCACAGTGAATTAAGAAACTACACAGGCCTACTGACTTTTAATTCCTTACTTCATTTCTGCACTCTCTGTCATTCTCTCTCTCTCTCTGTTTCTTAAGTGCTTGCTTCCTTGCTGCTAATTACAAATAAACTTATGTAGTGCAAAATAGCAGCCATTTATATACTTACTTCTGACAAGGTTACAATGTAGTCTATTACTTATGGTGAACACTACTAAAAAAAAAACTGTAAAACTGTGGGAACCTTTTCTGCTATATAGCAAAGAATAGGGATGGGTGATATGACCAAAATCTTAATTTTACTTCACAGTAACAATATATGGCATGGTTTCACAATTATCAATATCAGTTTTGATACCACAGCAAAAACTGAATTTCAAACTCTTTTGATGCTTTTTTAAATGCAAGTAGTATAGTAACTTTTATATTTATTTAATGTAAAGTTTGTTTCTGTATATATAATTAGAAAATATAAAGTTTATCTAAAATAAAAAAAAAAATTAGAAATCATTTGGCACTTTTTTGGTGAACAATAAAACTAAAAGTGTAGTGTATCTTTCATCATTGTCATCACAAATGCACACAATCACTACACTAAACTGATGGAGACAGACAATGATTAACCTAATTATTTCGTCTCTACATAAACAAACATTTGCATAGATGGGTAAACACAATCACAATTTGGAAATGTGTCCAGTTATATTTTCATAAAGCACCATGTTTGTAAAATTTAAAATGATTACATTTACAAAATGAGCCTGCATAGCAGAAATAATGAATAAAGTAATGGTCGGTGTTTAATACAATCGTTAATTGAAATAAAATAATTAATGAATTAAAAAACATATAACACAGTATTGTTCAATTTAGTGTTATACATGTTATCATATTAATATGTTTTGTTCTAATGTCTCAAGTCACAATTTCAAGTTTACTGGGTTTAACTTGATTATTTGGTTAGGGTTTAAGAAGTGTACTAAAAAACTTTTTCACATGTGTTGTCAAAATGACCTACAACCTAATCAGTTTACATGTGAAGAAATCCATTTATTCACAAACTTCTCACGAGACGAGTGTTTGACATAGTATAAGAGGTGTTTTTTTTTTTAAATTTATTTATTTATTTATTTATTTATTTATTTTTATTGCAAGAAAAGAAACAGCACTGCATTAAACACATTAATATAAATTGAGGGGGAAAAAAAATCGCAGGAAAATCGCAGAAAATAAGCTCTGTGTTTAACAAAGGGTTATGACACTTACACGTTTTGTCTATCAAGATAATCTTTACAAGTTAACACAACATTTATAGATTTTGAAGCCTAAATAAAGTCGTCAGATATAAAAGGCTAACAGTAAGCTATAAACGGACTACAGCACACCATGGTCGCGGATCAACGTCGTCACCAAGCTTCCTCAAACTGTATTTAGAAAACAACTTTATTTAAAAACATGTTCGCTGATTATGATCTGCGCTGTGTATGAATACTTATCCACTTTTTCATGAGAAATGCAGTCCAAATTTCCCGTTTTTAATGATGATGTCTAAAGTCCCCGCCAAAGGAAGTAGTCCCTTTTAGCAATTTGTTAGCAACCGCCGATTTTAACACAACATTTATAGTTTAAAAAATCCCAAGTGGGTTATAACTGGTGTGTTTTATGTCATAGATCAAAACGTGAAAGTATTTAGAGGCTTTGTTAACCACAGACCTTATTTCAGGCGATTTAGCAAAAACCCATTCAAAAAACCCATTGACTTGACGGCGTTGGAACCGGAAGTCCTAAAATGATAACTCACTTCCGGGTTTTGCCTACAAAAATGCGTCATACTGAGGCACTATATTATTCGGCAAACTACTTCCTCTCATCGCTGCTTTTTGGTGGTTTGGAGAACAATTACTCAGTCGCCCTCTGTCATTTCATAGAATTATACAACGGAGAGCACGTCAAGCATAAAACCTCGTAGGTTTACTGAGGAGCATGCGCAGTAAGCAGGTTCATGGCGTAGAGCCATGCGAATTGCGAAAATATAAACAAGGCTTCAACTGCACAAAGCTAAAGAGAAAGCGCAAAGTCCTATCTATGAAAACGATTTAGAAAAAGTTCCATCGATTCAGAATTTATATCATCGCTACGAATAAACGATATTGTCATATGATATCACCCATCCCTAACATGCAGTAACGTTAATGCTTCAAACACATTTGACAAGCTACTTTAATCAACAAGTAGCACATCCTCACCTTATTCCAGAAAAGTTGCCGATCCAAGGCTGGGTTGTACAGCTGCGGCTCACGTGCATGAACGTTGGGGTTGGGGGGGAGGGGCGTGTCTGGTCTGAACTAGTTGATGCATGAAAACAACACCCTGATAAAGAGGTTGACTATCTCAAAGTATTTTGAGTATTTTGAAAATACAAAAATACTCATCTTAAATGTATTTAAATACAAATTACATTTGATTTTTTCCAAAGGCTTTAAAATACAAAATACAAAATAGTATTTTGTATTTCAAATACGTATTTTAAATACATGTATCTGAAATACTGCCAATCCCTGGTACTGGCTGAGGCTGAATGTGGATCAACTGAGTCTGTGCTTGTACTGGCTGATGATCCAGCATCTCCTTTACTGACTTAACTCTTTCCCCGCCAGCATTTTTTTTTTTTTTTTAAGTTGCCAGCCATCGCCAGGGTTTTTGACTATTTTCGCTAAACTTTAATGGCCCACAGAATATTTTCTTCTTTGAATATATGAACATGCTACATATCAAAATAAAGATCTGAGCCTATGCTTTTAAATAAAAAAAAAAAAACTATTTTATTTTATCTTCATTTTTTATTTATTTATTTATTGCCACCTGAACATAGATAGGTTTTGTCAAAAACACAACATTCTGGACAAAAAGCTGAGAAAAAGGCATTTTTATCAAACAAGTGCATTTTCAAGCAGAATACATTCAGATGTCATTTCCATCATATATAAAACCTTCCAAAATAAATTACAATTATAAATAAATCTAAAATTTATTCAATTTAGGCACTGTAATTTGCTTTTGAGTGGTACACAGAGTAACATTTCCCAGGATGTAAGGGGACTCCACAACTTTTGCAGTAGAACGAGGTCTCCTTCCGCAACCCTTTACGTACACAAACTCTGCATCCTCTGGTTGGGTGTTGCTTTTTGGGAGTGGACAGGATTGGAACAAGTTCATGAACAGCAAAACTGACATTCAGCCTGTTTTTTGGGTCAGTGTGAGTGGTCTGATCAACAATGTTCTGAATCAGTACATTAGAAATGAACAACTTAGTAAAGTCTACAGGTTGTTCTGACTCAAGAGCAGCAGCATCACCGATAGGCCCAGGATTCTCAGTGAAGGGAATGTTTTTTGGCTGCCAATTAATTTCATGCCACTCAGGATCATCAGGTTCAGTATCTTCAGCTGGATGGTTCACAGTGGCCCTTGTTTGGTCACCAGCAGCACCATGTTGATGTACTTGACGCATCCGGCCTCTGCCTCGCTGTGTTCTACCTGTAAATAATTATATGAATAATTGGAATTACTTTCAATAAAAAGACATAGATACACACACATATATATACACAGGTGAAACTCGAAAAATTTGAATATCGTGCAAAAGTTCATTTATTTCAGTAATTTAACTTAAAAGGTGAAACTAATATATTATATTGACTCATTACATGCAAAGTGAGATATTTCAAGCCTTTATTTGTTATAACTTTGATAGTGGCTTACAGCTTATGAAAACCTTTTCACAATATTCTAATTTAGAATTTGGGGTTTACATAAGCTGTAAGCCATAATCATCAACATTATAACAAATAAAGGCTTGAAACTTTTGCACGATATTCTAATGTTCTAATGTTTCACCTGTAAATACATAAATACAATACTCATTGGCGGCCGGAGTGGACTCGTTGGCAGCCGGAGCGGGCTCAGCGAGGGGTCGTCAACGAGTCCGCTCCAGCCGCCAATGAGTCCGAGTCTTGTTTTGCGTTGCTGACAATTCTGAGTGTTTTTCTGTTATCAGTGGCCTGTTACATGAAGGTGAACAAACTCTGAGTTTCAGAGTAGGTTTGGAGTTGGTAAAATCCAGATAAATCCAAACTGGTTTAGATCAGGCACAATGGGCTCACAAAGCTCAGTATAAACATTATCTGTCAACTCAGATTTAATCTAGAGTTTTGCGATTAAATCTGAAGCGCGCGCACCTGAAAGTGTGACGTGCAGCAAACAGCCAATCACACGGAACATGGAGAATGTTTTCAGCAGCACCCACAAGCTCATCATCAATCATTCTGGTGCTGCTGAGGTTTCTGGAGTTGGTTGAGCCTGTCGTGCAGGTATTTGTGGTTGCTTCTCAGGTTTAGAGGCTAGCCTCAGGTTCGCCTTGATGATTGCTGCACATTGTAATTAGATTTTTCACTGCTGGTCACAGGTGTCATTACTAAAAACAACCATCTTAAAACGTGGGTCTAAAGGTGTTGCCAGAGCAAGAGCTCTTTTGCTCATGAGTGACAAACCTCTCATTCAGTTGTTTGAGCAGGTTTGCAGCCAGTCGTGAGCCCATATCTGATGTCATTTTGGTACTCATCTTTCGAATGGATGTTTTAAACATTCTGATCATTGGAATCACCTTGGATCCTGACACCCTTTTCTCCTCTGACATTTCCACTGTGGATTGGTGGAAAGGCCCAAGAATCAAAAGGCACTGATTTATAGATTAATCAGACAGCTCTGATCTTAGAGTGGGGAGGACTGCTCCTAGTGGCTCTCGCTGCTCATACAGCTGCTGAAACATTGCGAAGATGCTGTTCCATCTTGTTTCCACTTCCTGAATCAGCTTATGTTGAGGCCTGCCCATCTGGTGCTGGAACTGTGACAGCATGTCCTTCGCTGTGGTGCTGGATCTGAACTGACCCACGATCTTGCACCCTCGAGTATGGAGGTCTTCTACCTCAGGGTTTGAATCAATGGCCTTCTTCATACCATGGGTGAAGCAGTGTGCATAGCGGATTTTTAAAGTTTCAACACAAGCCACCATATTTGCTGCAACATCATTGACCACGCAGCTCACTTTTACAGATATACCCCATTTCCCCACCAGAGTGGCTTTAGCCTCTGCGACGTGAGCTGCTGTGTAGGTCTTGGGGAACTTGGCCATGCTCAGAAGGATGGATGAGGCTTCCACTCTGAGGTCATATAGTGGCATGTTACCGCCATGTATGCATCAGTGTTAATTGATGTCCACATGTCAGATGTCAGTCTCACTGCTGCAACCTTCCACACCTCAGCCTGGGTCTTCTCCTTCAGCTCTATGTGCTTCTTGGCTACCATAGCCTTCAGAGCTTTCCTACTTGGAAGGATGTAGGTAGGGTCCAGCAGGCTAACAAAAAGCCCTGAAACCTTCATCCTCAACCACAGAAAATGTCTGAGTGTCCTTCACAACCATCTGGACAAGGGCCTCATCCAGCTTGTGTTGTCTGGACCCTATTTAAATATTAATAATAATTTTAGCATAAAGTTTTATATATATATATATATATATATATATATATATATATATATATATATAGTTGCATAAAAAGTATGGGAACCACTTGCAGAATCTGTGAAAATGTGAACAAAATAAGAGAGATCATACAAAATATGTTATTTTTTTATTTAGTACTGTAAGATATTTTACATAAAAGATGTTTATATATAGTCCACAAGACAAAAAAAGAAAAAAAAAATGCTAAATTTATTCAAATAACCCCGTTCAAATGTTTAGGAACCACTGTTTCTTAATACTGTGTGTGGTTACCTGGATGATCTATGGCTGTTTTTTTTTTTTGTTTTTTTTTTGTAATGGTTGTTCATGAGTCCCTTGTTTGTCCTGAGCAGTTAAACTGCCCAATGTTCTTCAGAAAAATCCTCCATGTCCTGCAGATTCTTCAGTTTTCAAGGATTTTTTTGGCATATTTTAACCCTTTCCAGCAGTGGCTGTATGATTTAACTGCTCAGAACAAACAAGAGACTTATTAACAACCATAGAAAAAAAAAAAAAAGATGAATAATTGATATGAGGACTTGATGTTCACTTTGATATGGTCAATAAAAATCTTATCCATTAACTCAATGTAATTTATTTGATTAAATGACAATGATTAAATGAAAGCTTGGATGCATCAGGATATTTATTAATATAACTCTGATTGTGTTCACCAGAAAGAAGAAAGTCATATACATCTAGGATGGCTTGAGGGTGAATAAAGCTTGGGGTTATTTTCATTTGAAAGTGAACTAATCCTTTAAGCACCTATATCCTGTATGTACTGCACTTTTAGATTGAAATGTGTGATTGAAATAGCTTTGGCTACTCTGTTCCACTGCAGTCGATGACTTGCGCCTCCAGTGTTCCTTTAATCAATCTGTAGCCTGCATGTGGCATTCTGGTTGTGTAGTAATTCCTAAAGTGAAATTCAATAAAGAGAAATGGATACAAATTATCAATGACATTTGTACTGACTATAAATTAGACCATAGTCACTCAAAATAGTGTTGTACCAAGCAATAATTAAGAGCTCACACGTTTGTGTCCGACTTCAGTCTTTACTGGATGAACACTGCTCGGACATATGCAGAGTTAAAGGGTTAGTTCACCCAAAAATAAAAATTCCGTCATTAATCACCTCTCACTCACGAGAGGTATATGACTTGTCCATAGACAGCAATATAACCCTTTCAAGGTCCAGAAGACATAGGCAATGTTCACACAGCAGCAGAATATGGTTTTCAGTCCTGTATTTGAGTCCTTATTACGGTTATATTCACACATAGTAGGGTTATTTACGGGAGTGACAACCGCATTCTGAACTCACTGTCACTAGTTGTCTGTCACATCGTCACGTCACAGAGTGCGAGAGAGCCAGTGTTTTGTGTGGTTTCACTTTCGGTAACTTACTGCGCCAGAGATGTAGCTGTGATGAGCTGTGCTTCATCTGAAGCTGTTAAATCCAGTCACTGTTCTCCACCGGAGCAGCTCCTGTCAGTTTTGTGATTCTTTTCGAAATTCAAATGCCTTGTCATGTGCGAGACGTTGCAAAGGACGTGACACGTGAGTGCAACAGTTAAAGACTCCGGCTAGCGTGTTTACATGCTGCTGTTGGTTAATGAAGTTATGATGGATGAACTCGTGGTTCAATTAGTCTCTTTTCATGTCAAAAGTGATGAGACTTTTTAGTTTTATGGACGTTGCCATCTTTAATATTATGTTGGTCACTGTCGTTATGGTTACTAGTAAGAGAATACGGGCTTGACTCTTATTGCACTGCCTGTATGAACGGGACATTTCAAGACTCACACCTGTAAGTAAATGCAGTTGTCAATCCCAAAAACTGACAGTGTGAATGTGGCCATAGTTAAAACAGTCGACATAACTTCAGTGGTTCAACCTTAATTTTATGAAGCGGCGAGAATACTTCTTGTGTGCAAAAACACTTCCCTATCATTATCCTTATGCAGATGACAGTAAGCACAGTGAAGGCTTCCATGTTTACGTCCGAATGCTGGCTCGGTATTGGCTAAAGCTGATCATGTGAGCAGCACGACACATGCGTGTGTTGCTGACGCAGGAGCCGGCCAATAGAGTACCTCAGGGATGACGTGTTATTGTAGGCCAACCCTACGAAACAGGTTCTCTCGATGGAAAGCCTATGCATTTTTCCATTAGACTTTTGGAAAATCACAAAAAAATAAGCTCTGTGTTTAACAAAGGGTTATGACACTTACACGTTTTGTCTATCAAGATAATCTTTACAAGTTAACACAACATTTATACATTTTGAAGCCTAAATAAAGTCATCAGATATAAAAAGCTAACAGTAGGCTATAAACGGACTACAGCACACCATGGTCGCGGATCAACGTCGTCACCACCAAGCTTCCTCAAACTTTATTTAAAAAACAACTTTATTTAAAAACATGCTCGCTGATAATGATCTGCGCTGTGTATGAATACTTATCCACTTTTTCATGAGAAATGCTGTCCAAATGTCGTGTTTGTCAAGATGATGTCTAAAGTCCCAGCCAAAGGAAGTAGTCCCTTTTAGCAACTTGTTAGCAACCGCCATTTTTTAAGACACAATAAAGGTTTAAAAAAAATCACAAGTGGGTTATAACTGGTGTGTTTTATGTCATAGATCAAAACATGAAAATATTTAGAGGCTTTGTTAACCACAGACCTTATTTCAGGTGATTTAGCAAAAACCCATTCAAAAAACCCATAGACTTTAAGGCGATGGAACCGCAAGTCCTAAAATGCTAACTCACTTCCGGGTTTTGCATACAAAAACACGTTACCCCTGAGGTACTCTATAATGAGTCGGCATTCTGAGGTAGAACCTGGAAGTGCTGGATGTAAACAACATATGAGAATAACACAGAAGAGAAGATATTGTTGAATAAAGTCGTTATTTTTGTGCACAAAAAGTATTTTCATCACTTCATAAAAGTAACGTTGAACCACTGCAGTCACATCGAAGGTTCTAATAACTTTCTGGACCTTTAAAGTGTTGATTATATTGCTGTCTATGGACGAGTCATATCGGATTTCATCAAAAATATCTTAATTTGTGTTCTGAAGATGAACGAAGGTCTTGGAACAACATGGTGATGAGTAATTAAAAACAGAAATTTTTGATTTTTGGGTGAACTAACCCTTTAAAGCTGCAGTAGGTAACTTTTGTAAAAATGTATTTTTTACATATTTGTTAAACCTGTCATTATGTCCTGACAGTAGAATATGAGACAGATAATCTGTGAAAAAATCAAGCTCCTCTGGCTCCTCCCAGTGGTCCTATCGCCATTTGCAGAAATACACCGCTCCCGGTAAGAAACAACCAATCAGAGCCAGGAGGAGTGTCTTAGCAGTGTCAATCAAGCTCACGTGCGTGCTGATCACACCCATCTCATGCAGAGCGCGTACAGGCGTTCAAATTCAAGATTACCGGTGTGCTGCAGCTTTGCTTATGCCGGACAAACAATCCAAACTGCCAATTCCTCGAGTGGCACCTGCTCATAAAATAAAGACGGGTAAACGGAAAAAGACAGATGACGATGATAAAAAAGCCAAAAAGAAAGAATTAGATAGAGCCCGAAATAAAGGCTTTTCCGAGGTGGAGGGAGCTACGTGTCCTGAAAGGATTAAAAACAGATGCAGAGTCAGCCACATTTCTGCTTGACAAGTAAGTATCCCTGCTTGATTTGTTTCATTTTTTAAGAACTACACAACTAAGATCATTTCAAAACAGACCTGCCCGTCCCCTGCCTGATGCTTCCTCTTCTCCCCACCCGTTGACTCCTCGAAGTCGCTGTGGTGTGAATTCCTCGTTGGAGCCCATTGACTCAGTGTCAAAACTCTAGCCGCATAACGTACAGATAAAATGTCACGCACTGTGCAAAGCAACTATTGAAACCTACTAATTCACTGGCTTGTCATGTTGCTATAATAATGTACTAGCAAACCTTATTTAGCATTACATATCGATAGAATAATTACTTGCATACTGTAACGTTAGTTACCATTATATTATCATACTAGCTATTTATTACTTATAGAAATAGTGCAACGTCATATAGTTACATTACATGTATTGCAAATAATGTAATGTTTTGAGGACCAAGTTTGTAGTCAAAGTATGGGCAGGCCATAGTCAATGTAAATCATATTGTTGATGTTTCATCCGTACCAGTGAATGTGCCATAACTGTTTTTCCGCCGTACTAGCCTGCGCGTTCACGGCAGGCTCCGTTGTGATGGGGGAGGAGCTGTGGAGGGAGGGCTGTAGCGCAGCATAGAGCAAGGGGGAGTAACCTGTGAGTTGTGCTTGTTCAAATTTTCAGGCTAAGTCAACGTTTTCTAAAAACTCCCTACAGCAGCTTTAACAACCACTCAGCATTCAGTATGCAAATCACCACACATGAGCTATTAATATTAATCACCTTCATTAGACCTCTATGCAGTCTAAAAATTTAATTTTTGAAACTTTTTGTCATCATTAGTTAAAACCACAAAATTCAGTATTTGAATTCATTGGGGTCTTTATAGGGGACAGTGGGGTAAGATGAGCCAGTGGGTAAGTTGACCCACCCCCTGTATCTTGGCGAACATAAACTTTTACTGTCATGTGACCATATATTTTAGAAGCACCCATCATTTGTGCCAGACTGTGAAAAGGAGAAGCACATGGGAGGAGTGGAAGTCGCTTATTTACTTTAAAAACAGTTTTTGGCTTGCCAAAGTAAAATTTTTAACATAACAGATGTAATGGCTGTTTCATCAAAGCAAATTTGTTCATGTCTAAAAATATTTATGATGCATATTGGTGATTTAACAATGTATAAAACCATGCAAGTCATTTAGCTAAATATTAGCCTGAATTGGTAAGCTAGCTAGCTTTTCCTAAAATGGCAGCTATGGGGCAGAGTTTGCCAAATGCTGTGGGGTAAATTGAGCCAGTGTTTTAACTTACCCCACCATAAGGCACTGAAGTTAATTTAAATCTCTGAAGTATAAACTGGTATAATTTCATTGTAATATTACGCAAGTGGTTTATTTTGTCTTTTTTTTCTCTCTCTCGAGTTTATTTGATAGGAACAGTGTTCAAGTACACCAAATCCTTCTCTGATACGAACCAGAGGATGTTTAATCAAATATATCTTTCGACCTGTAGTCTCTAATGGCCTAACATGGTCGACACTGCAGAAAAACTACCATGTCAAGAACCTTTTGACTAAAATGTTTATTAGTTTCAGTGACATATATTCATTCTAATTTGGTTTATATTTATCAAGCTCTCTGTTTAGTCTGTTTTTGGGAAGGTTACAACTTTGTTGTTCAACATATTGTTTTAGAAATGCAAACAATTAAAGAAATTAAAATTTCAACTTCATTTTGTTGGTTTTATGTTGTTTAAATTAACTTTAAGAAAAGAAATATGAATATTGTAAACAGAAATCTGATTATTAAATTAGTTTTTAAAAGAGGTAAATTATCTTTACAATTTCACACGGGTTTGATTCAGATTCAGTTAGATGGTCAGTTTACACCGACCTACTGACTCGGCTCAACTTACCCCTAACCTGGGTAAATTGAGCCACAGGAACACTTTTTTATAAGAAGCCATATTTTTAGATCCCTTTGTCATAGATGTATTCTGATCATTTAAAGTGATAGGAAACATCCTGAAATTACTTACGATACTTTCATTATATTTCTGCTTCATTTTCCACATAAGTAAAAATGGATCATCTTACCCCACTCTCCCCTACTCTGCCTTGTTGAAAACACTGGGGGGGGGGACTCAATTTCCCAGCATTCCCCATAAAGCCCAACCCACCCATGAGTTTGTCTCTACGTCTCAGCTAATAGTTTGATGCACACAGCAGTTTTTGTGATATAAAGCCCTAGCAACACTCTTCCAGATGCAGAAACATTTGTAAAAGTGTTTTGTGATGTGACATGCGTTCATAACGGAACTGCCTCCGATCATCAACACGCGCACTTCGGCTAAAAACACCAATGCTAACTGCAATGTGGCTGCTCTTATTGAGGAAGTGTTGTTAGCTTTAAAGTGAACTAATGCAGCAGTGAATTTATGTTGAATTATTTTTGTAGTCAGCAGACAGTCTAGTATTTTAAACGATCTGGATTCAAATTGGATTCGGTCTGTGCACATACACAGATAAACTGACGCGACTGGTCTTATTTTGATACGCATATAGCGCGATGACTTGACTTGACTTGATGGTGTGTCTGTCTCGCACTCGTCTGTGACCTATTTGAATGGTGACGTCACGCCGTTAATCTTTAATTTCCGAGCACGCTGTGCGCAATAACATTCAGTCGCACCGGTTAGAAGCAGCTGGATTTGAAGTTCGTATCTGAAGCCTGGATCTACCGCTAAAATGGGGTCTAACGGAGACCTCAACGCAAACTCGGAGTGTCTCAGTAGCACTGGAGACCTGGTCCTGGACAAAGCGATCAGTCAGTGGATGACCTGGGATAAGGTGAGAATGCAACTACTTTTTAACATTATCACACTGACATTATGACTGGTTGCCAACCATTGCCACTGGCAGCCGGTTTTTGTTAAGTGTTTTCACATTGTTCAGACGTTGTTTGTCTTTGTTTGGCTGTGCATTAATTTTTAAATCGGGCATCTGCTTATGAATGCAATTCATTTTTGTGTCATGACCATAAAATGCAAAGTTAAGAGAGGAAACATCACAATATCACAGTGCATTTCACTGCATTGCAGTACCAACTTGAGTCATGAGCTGTGGTGGTAGATGGTATCAAAATACCATGGTAATTTGATTATATACAGTGGTACTGAAACATGTAAATTATGTGGCCTATGAATTTTAGTAGCATGGTATTTAAATAACATGGTATTTGTATCTAATTCCACCGCTGTACTGTGGTACTACACCAGTACTCTTTTGTAACAGACTTGTCTCCAAAAAGCATGTTATTGTTATCCTTACAAAAAGTGCTGTGGCCGTACCATGATACAGTGCTGATGTGAAATCAGATTTCCAACACTAAAATTGATGGTATGTACACGGTTTTCCAAGATTCTTCCAAAAATGCAATGCTTCTTTGATAGTATATGCCCAAAAAACAAGGTATCACCATAATACCCTTTATATATATATATATATATATATATAAGCACTTGTCCAAAAAGGCTATACTATTACATTAGTAACATATGAGTTGATTTTAGTGCATTGTGCATTAATTAGCTGAAGTGTCATCCAGTAGGTCATATCCTGTTTCCTGAATGACTGAATGGTGTGACCAGCCTCTCTGTCAATCTGTTATTCTAGCGTACTGGAGATTTGATGCCAAAAGCGGCTTGTGCTTTAAATATTGAGCCTTCAGAGAATGTGGTACATTATAACAGCTATTTTAGTGCTATTATTAGAAGTTACACATTGTTTTGTATTGATACAGGGAGTGCAGAATTATTAGGCAAGTTGATTTTCTGATCATATTTTTTTTCCAAGCACATTTTACCAATTCCAATCCACATCAATCTTAATAACTACTATTAATATTGTTTTTAATCATTTATAAGTGATATATAATTGTTCATGAAGGCTGGAAATGAAGAATGCCCTATATTCAGGTGTGCAGAATTATTAGGCAGGTTTTCTTTTACAGATAAAATGAGCCAAAAAAGAGATTTAACTCAGACTGAAAAGTCAAAAATTATTAAATACTCATGAGAAGGACGCAATACTAATGTAATACTAGAAATTGCAAAGTTAAAGCATGACCATTGGACAGTGAAATGCTCATTGGGTCAGCGGGGTCATACAAAAACAGCTGGAGAAGAAAAGACACGTTAACTGCAAAATAATTAAGAATTAAGGTGAAGAATTAGGTGTGAAACCATCAGGAACCCTTTAGTCTCCAGCGCCACCATTTCCCAGTACTGAAACCTACCTGGAGTCTTCAGAAGTGTGAGGTGTCAGGATCTCAGAGACTTAGGTTAGGTGAAGAATCCTAAAAAGCGACCTGCTCTTAATAAGAATCACAAGCTGAAGTGTAATAAAGTACATGAAGACTGGGTTTTTATAGGCCTTATAGACAGACAGCTTGAGAGTGACTCCTGAAGGACCAGCACCACATCCTCTTGTACCACTGTTTGAAGAATTTATCTTCCAGAATCTGGCAGTAAGGTGTGGGAGTTCACTTTTAGTCCATCTCTTATCCTGAAATGTCCATCTTGCAGAGATGGACTAAATGATCTTCCAAAACTTACTGCCAGATTCTGGAAGATAAATTCTTCAAACAGTGGTACAAGAGGATGTGGTGCTGGTCCTTCAGGAGTCACTCTCAAGCTGTCTGTCTATAAGGCCTATAAAAACCCAGTCTTTATGTATTTTATAACACTTCAGCTTGTGATTCTTATTAAGAGCGGGTCATTTTTTAGGATTCTTCACCTAACCTAAGTCTCTGAGATCCTGACACCTCACACTTCTGAAGACTTCAGGTAGGTTTCAGTACTGGGAAATGGTGGCGCTGGAGACTAAAGGGTTCCTGATGGTTTCACACTTAATTCTTCACCTTAATTCTTAATTATTTTGCAGTTAACGTGTCTTTTCTTCTCCAGCTGTTTTTGTATGACCCCGCTGACCCAATGAGCATTTCACTGTCCAATGATCATGCTTTAACTTTGCAATTTCAAGTATTACATTAGTATTGCGTCCTTCTCATGAGTATTTAATAATTTTTGACTTTTCGGTCTGAGTTAAATCTCTTTTTTGGCTCATTTTATCTGTAAAAGAAAACCTGCCTAATAATTCTGCACACCTGAATATAGGGCATTCTTCATTTCCAGCCTTCATGAACAATTATATATCACTTATAAATGATTAAAAACAATATTAATAGTAGTTATTAAGATTGATGTGGATTGGAATTGGTAAAATGTGCTTGGAAAAAAAATATGATCAGAAAATCAACTTGCCTAATAATTCTGCACTCCCTGTATAAGTACAGTTTGCAGCTCTTTTTTTTGCACAGGCAAATTTAATAGTCATATGTCTGGCTGACCTCCTCCTGCAAATGTCAAACTCTGCCTGCACTGGATGACTTGTGCATGTAGTAGTACACTACAGGGCAAGCAGCTGGCAGTTGTAATAAAAAGCCATTAGCTCAGCAAAAATAGACAGAAAGTTGCACATTTCGTTCCGTGATATGTTTAAATGGTACTTTTACTTATTGTTTACTTTCAGTGCTATTTAGACATTCCTGTGTTCACATATTTGAGTGGCTCAGCTAGCTTATATGTTTGGATTATTTGAAAGCATGTTCAGTCTAGGTCACAGAGATAAGCTTTCAGCAACGGAAAAAAATAAAATAAAAAATAATAATAATTTTCCATCCTGACTGTTGGAAAAAAAAAAAAATCTATGATTAGATGCATTAGCACTAATGACTCATCTATGGTCCTGACATCCTGAAGCAAATGCTGGGAAGAGTGTCTGGTGCTGCCCACTTTTTTTCACTTTATATGTGAGGACATTATTGATTTTTGATGTGGTCAATAGCTTGTCATTTGCTATTGCCTGCGGTGTCCTAGAATCCTGTTTGTCCTTAAAAATCCCTTCCAAATTACATATTAATGAGCTTATGCATAAGTTCAAGATGTTTTATTTTTTTTAAAACATTTTTTTTTTTTACATAATCAGTTGTACCAGACCCATAAGACTTTGGTTAATCTTTGAAACAAATTAAGATTTTATTTTTTTTTTATTAATCAAGGCTCGTAATTGCGACCAATTTAGTCACACATGCTCCCTAAATTTAACGTGTGCAACCTTAAAATATATTTGGGAGCATTTGTGCGAGTGCAAATAATTGTTGAGGTGCAACCTGTTTTCATTTCTCTACAAAACATTTGCTAATTACAGCACAGTATGTGCTAGGGGTGTAAGAAAATATCGATACACGTGAATATCGCGATATTATGTTTGGCGATACTGTATCGATTCTCAAAAAACACTGTATATTTATTTATTTATTTATTTATTCACATCCAAGATTCGTGGCTTTGTGTTCGGTTTAAGCCACAGACTGTATAAAACCCAACCACTAGATGTCAGCGTTAACTCAGAACGTAAACTGACGCGTAGCCGAAGAAGCGCGAGGTGCATCAATAGCGTTAGCATTAGCAAACCCAGTTCACAAGACGATAGAATTATTCCTCTCCCGCGGCATACAGAGCTGAAGTGTGCACTCATTTTGGCTTCAACTATAAAGGACCCGACAAGGAGATCGACAAGAGTCAGTTGTTTGCAAAAATAGACCATGTTAAAATCCAAAACTTGGGAAACGCATTGAATCTGAGATCTCACTTAATATCCCGATGCCATCTGTGCTACTGAGAGAGGCGTTCGATAAAATATGTAGTATGTACTGCACGTTTTCCTCTCAGTAACAAAATAAACACACGACATAAATGACAGCGGTGACAGCAGAAAGAAAGCATCTGATCATAGCGATGTGGATATGGTTGCACCAGCTCTGCAGTTCAGCACTTCAGTTAAGGCACGTTTATTTAAATAGCACTTTATACAATATAAGCTAGCAGCTTTACAGTATTAAATATAAAACAAACAGACATTCAGTCATGAAATGGACTATGCACTAGTTGTTAAATAGTTTAGAAATTAAAAACTGCTATACTGTGAACCTTTAAAACATATACATATAGAATCCTGCAGTCACTTTACTATTTTCCCTTAGATTGCACAAAATAGTGATTAGTGATATAAATGCAAATGAGACTATATTGATTAAATAAAATAAAGTTGTTTGTAAGGTTTTATGCATATGGTGGTGTGTTCTTTATAACCATTTTTTCTAAAATGACATCCTTTTTCTAAAAAAACAAAACAAGAAATATCGCAATATATCGCCTTTCTTACAGTATCGCAATATATCACAATATATCGTATCATAACCCCTGTATCGTGATATGTATCGTATCGCCAGATTCTTGGCAATACACAGCCCTAGTATGTGCCAGCTGTGAGCTGCTGATATACTGACCGGTCCACCGTTCTATCACATAACCAATAAAACTTAATCTATATTATGTTCTTAAGTTTAAAGCAGATTTTAGGTTAGTTAATATTAGCAATCAATCACTCCCTTTCACGGCGCTCCATTGTCACGTGACAGGGAGCTAGCAGGCAAAATATAAAGCGCTGGGGCCCGTTTCAGTAAGGAGGTTCAACCAACTCCGAGTTAAAACTTGAACTCTGAGTTGACTTTCCCTGAAATGGTAAACTCTGAGTTATCAGTTTCAAAACAGCTAAATTGAGTTAGTTCAATCGACTCGGAGTAGGTTGAGTTAAGCACGTGCACCAAGACTATGAAAAGCCATTATCAATGGAGCTCCGATATTACGAGTCACCATGGCAACAGCACGTGACAAAATGACGTCTGCATACTTCTGAGTCAATGCAAGTTTAATTCTTATCACTGTTATAATATCAAAGGTGAAAACTGGTAGAATGGCAAGTTATTGAACAAAAAAAAAAAGAACAAAAAAAAATAATTTAACACGATGCAATAATAAGAGTGTAAATGATTTTATCATTATTAAACTCTCGTTTGGCAATTTTCTTCCACTTTTAGAACATTTTCTTCATTTTTATTGAAAACAAATGCTTTTCTGATGCGATATGTAAAGAAGAGCGAGCTCAGCTAAAGGCAGTTTCGAACCCTGTCAATTGCAATCTAAGATAATTCTCCGCTTCCAACACATTACTGCCTTCACCACTGCAGCCACAAGTATGTGCATCAATTTTAACCTAGTCTGACATTGGTGGGCGGAGTTACTGTAAATTTGCACTTAGTAATAGACACTCCGACACTTTTCGTTTGCATTAAGATTATTTTTATTACCACAGTGGCAGATATTGATAATTTTACTTAAGTAAAATGTACTTAATTCAGATCCCCCAGGAAACCAGACTAAATATATCATATCATTTATGTATATGCAAAAGCTATCTTGATTTAAGAATTTTTAGATATTTTTACTTGAAATAGGACAAAAAAATACTCCCTATGAAAAACATTTTTGCAGTGTGAATGAATGAGTGAACTATTTAAACATCACTTGCACTTTAAAAAGGGGGAGAAAACCGAAAGAAACTGGGTTTACTGAAGAAAACCTGCTCCTGACCAGGTTAGGTTCACAGAGTAAGCTACCATGGTAACTGACTGAGTATAAGTTACCTCTCTTTCAGAAACAGGCTTGACTTACCCTGCGTTCTCGGGTTTGACATACCTCCCATTCTGAAACGGAAAACCCAGAGTTTCCCTCATTTCAGGGTTAACATACTCAGAGTTCTCACTTAACTTCCTTTCTGAAACGGGCCGCTGAAGAGAGAAGAGGAAAAGAACCGTTACACATGACTCGACATTAACACTTGAGTTTTTATATTTAAAACATATGATTCAGTTAAGCAACATTACAGGACCAAGAGTACAGTTTTCCTGAATCTCCTGAATAAAGCATCACAATTGAAAATGTAACACTGATTTCATACAACAGGTCAATTAACTGTAAAAAGTAGTTAAAATTAAATCACTTACATTTTACACGCAATAGTGACTTTTTGTTTCAGCAGCGAAAATAGTGCACATATTAAGATGTGTTTTCGTCTTTCGGGACGACACTAAATTCAGGTGTAAACAGGTTCTAAAATTTTGAGCTTATCCACTTTCACCCACTTCCAGATTCATTTTCATGGAGTAAAGCATTCGAACAGCCACAAAAGATGCCTACTCTCCGCCTACTAACCTAACGCGTAAACATTATGGTAAGCTCGCTAGCCTGACAGAATTTAAACTTTGTCAGCTGAAGACCCAAGTTTGGTTTGAAGATCATACTAAGCACAACGTTCTTTCACTATTCCTGATTTCTAACACATACACACAGTGTTCAGTGTGGTCGTGCGGCTGTCAGAGCAGAAATAAAAGCTGATGCGCTCCGTGTTTTTCCGTCATCTCTTGGCGCATTAATATGTAAATTGCGTGAGCTTATTTTGCCCATTAGATTAAAAACAAAACAAAAAAAAAACTCCAAAACATTTAATACATTTACCCACCCATAGACCCTCCCCTCGAAGGAATCAGGACAGAAGTGGTTGAAAGTGGACAAAAGAGACAGATTAAAACACCAGGTGTAAATGGGTATGTGTCTGCCTCCAGGTGCAAATAAGGCCTAAAAGGTGATAAATCCGTCATAAAGCAAATCCATATGAATCGAACAATTTAATCCAAGTTTTGTGAAGAGACATGATCTCTTTATGTGATGAACATAATTAATTTAGGATTTTATTCACACAAACACAGAGTTTTTTTTTTTCCCCCAGATCTTTTTAATCTAATGGGCAAAATAAGCTCACGCAATTTACATATTAACGCGCCCAGATGACGGAAAAACACACACACACAGAATCTTGTGTTTACATGCTTGAACAAACATTGGTTTTCATGCATCACACACACGTTTGAGCTTCCATGTTTACCGTATTTAAAATATGTATGTCAATTATTGTTTAGATATAAATAAAAGCCTAAATTAAATCTGTTCACCATATAAAGCATTTGTAACTCTTCACAAGACTTATTAAACCACTTAAATCATATGGATTTGTATTATGACGCCTTTATGACCTTTTTGGATCTAAGTTTTTGTGATTACCTGGTCAAAAACCTCCCAGGTTTCATTGAAAGTATCCTAATTTGTATTTAGAAGATGAACCAAAGTCTTATGGGTTTTGAAAGTAATGAGGGTTAGTAAATGATGACATGATTGTCATTTTTGGGTGAACTGACCCTTTCAAAAACTTATATGAAATTTAAATTGACAACATTAGTTTTTTTCCCTATAGAATCCTCAGACACGGGAACAGATCGAGTCTCTGGTGCGAGAGGGGCGTGTGGTGGAGCTGAGGAGGAGGTTGTGCTCCAGAATGACGTTTGGAACGGCTGGCCTGAGAGCACCGATGGGAGCGGGGTTTGCTCGCATCAATGACCTTACTGTCATCCAGTCTACACAGGTAAGTCCAGGTGAACCGTATGCAGATGAGATCTCAACAGGTGTTCCTTCTCATGTGAAAAACAAAACAACCAAGGCATAATGCTTTAAATGTAATGAGTGCTTGTTTACATGAAGAGTGAAGTAAAAACACACCATTTGCATTCTTCAGTGCATGATAGAAGTCATCTTTACAAATCTTTTTCTCTTCTGACCAGTGTAATCAATCTCTCAATATATATTTTTTCCTCTTTTTGAAAGTCATAGGATTGCTATTGTGGATTAGTTTTTTTTTGTTTTTTTCTTTTGCTATTGGGGGAAATGAGAATGCAAAAAATTATATTTGTTGTAGGTTCCATTTCACCTAGGCATGTGATCAAATGGTATCAAAATTTTCATGTTGAGATTAATTGCTGAAGCTTTTATCGCGGTATACGGTATTATCACGATATTGAAATAAGTAGCAAAAAAGTGTTGTCATAGTATAACAGGTTTAAGAACTCTTTGTAATAAAAAAAAAAAAAACCTGAATGTTTAAATATAATAATACAATACACAAAAAATATATATAAATATAATATTTATATTAATATAAAAAAAGTAAATAAAAAATTATTATAATTAATTAATATATATATATATATATATATATATATATATATATATATATATATATATATATATATATAATTATATACAGCTCTGGAAAAAATTAAGAGACCACTTAACATTGATTTCTGAACTTGGAGTGGTCTCTTAATTTTTTCCAGAGCTAATATATATATTTTCAAACAGATTTAATGCATTAACTAAGATTGAGCAATAGCTACATTTGTTACAGAAAGTATTACTTTTTGTTAATGTTAGTTAAGAAATACAACTGATCATTGTTAGTTTTATCTCAGGTCCATTAAATAAGTTCTTTTGATTTTATTTTAGTAATGTTATTAAACAGTAACTAAGAAATTAACATTAACTAAGAATAATTAATGGTTTATAAGTATTTTTCATTGTCAGTTTGGTAATGATGAGTTAACACGTTAACTAATGAAGCCGTATGTCTCAGAGTTTTACTGAACAATAACAAATAATCAGAATATTTCTAATCATTAGGGCATGTTGTAGTCCAGATTAAAATATAAAAATGTTTAAGTCTGAAAATAAATGGCCTATTAAGTCTTTAAGTATTAACTATTTGGTGCTGTGATGAAGAATATTGAGACAAAAAAAATGAATGGCTGTTTGAAGCATTTTAAAAACATTAGCACAGTTGCTTTTTTTTGCGTTGTTTCTGGGGTAACTGCTGCATTTCTGCTGTTCCATCAGCACCCTCTGCTGTCAGAGAGTGAACGTGCACTTTCATTCAGCATGTCTCCTTCACTCGTTCCGCCATGTGCTTCTCGTGCACGTTGGGCTTGTTTACATCTGAGCGTGTGTCCTTTTGACGCAGAATACAGCAGTGTTGTGCATTTTATACGGTTTTATATCGTGATATAACGCATTACCGAATATCGGCACGTCTAATTTCACCACTATAAAAATGTATGACTATGATGACTTCTGCATCACCTGAATGTATTTTAGATTTCCTATCTTATGTTAAGTTGAAATGTTTTATATAATAACGTAAATTTTATGGATGATATTGACCTTTGTGTTTGCCATGTAAATAGCCATGATGATAACATGGTGTAAAAACTTAATAAACAAACAAACAAACAATGATGACTTCAGCTTCTGAGAACCCCAGAGATGTGAAAAAGGTCCATATCAACAGTGACCAAGTCCACATTTATCTGGAAAACTTCTTATGGACATAAACTCAAAAGCTCAAGTCTTATCGGTTGATGTTTATTTTACAGGTATTCGGCCATACTTGGTCCGTTCTGTTTTTAAATTATGATGAGTCTCTTTTTTTTCATTATTGTTGTAGGGAATGTACAAATATTTATCCAAATATTTCCCTGACCTGAAAACAAGAGGGCTGGTGATTGGTTATGACACTCGTGCCCAAGCAAGCAGTGGCTGCACCAGTGAACGGTAACAATCTCTACTTCTTTATAACTGTCTACATGCAATTTCACAGTGTTTATAGTCTGGCATATTTCATACCTGCATCAACAAAATGGCTTTCTCCCATGTTTTTTCTTAAATATTTTCCTAGGCTAGAATTTTACCTATTGATTTGCATAAACTTTTGCTGCACATTCAAGTAGAGATTCAGAACTAGATGGCATATGTACAGTAATGCCAAACCTATATAGTATGGTAGGTGACATTTTATTCAGTTTTTTGTCCATTTTCAATTAAAGGTATAGTTCATGCAAAACATGTAAATTCTGATTCATGATCTTCACCTGCCCTAATGTGATTTTAAAATTGTATTCTTTTCTGTGGATCACAAACGGACAAATTTACAGATTGTAAGCTAAATGATAAGTACTTGTTTAAAAAAAAAAAAATGGGGGTAAACAAACCCTTTAAACTTGCCTTCACCCTAATATATTTTTGTATTGTTGAGAGAACTTCGTTGGAATTGAACATGAGCGGATGTAGTAGTAGATGTCTTGTTTTGCTAGTAATTTTATGCAAAATTTTATGCAAAATGAATCAGCAAAACTGCCTGTTGTGGGACAAGAGAAACCTTCTTCTCTTCCTGCACTGAACAATAGTACTGCATTCAGGCACATGTTGAGCACGTTCATCAGCTGCATTCTTCATGCACTGAAGGCACATTTCTAGAGTCATTAAAATAGAGTTAGAGGTTACTGTTAGAATGTTTCACTTAGCCACCCTGCATAATATGTACTGTCATTTCTGTGATATATTAATATAATATTAATATTTATATACCAATTGCTATAACTAGATTAGACAGGATAAGACACGAATTTTGGATCATATGAACATAAACATCTTATAAGGGGCCAAGCTCAGAGGGGTGCGATGGTACCTATTGTATCTGTTAGTTATCATCTTAACCCACAGAACCGTATGGTAAAAAGTTTGGCTCACAGATACGTAAGGGCCAGAAACAAAATCCAGTTACACCATGTGATGTCATTTTCTGTCTTAAATTTTTCTGCCATTTTGAATTTTCCAAAAAACCTACTTTTTCAAACTAATTCTAGAGGGTTCTTCTGATTTTTCACAAAAATTGGATTAGATCTTCTTCAGATCATGGTGGCAAAAAGTTATTAATAGCTTTTTGACCAAACCGTTCACGAATTTGATGGCACGGTGCTAAGCTGATTCTGAGGCTGTAACTCTGCAACACTTTGGCATCTTGACACAAAACTTTTTATGTGTGTCTGTCCCCACACACTGACCACACATCAATTTGGTAAGAGCGCCACCTATTGGTTCAAAGTTCTAAGCCATTAAATCAAATTACTAGTAGTTATATTATTGATTTTCTAGCCGTTTTGCCTAAAATAATTTAAAAACATGTATTTAATTACTCATTGTTGGAGTATGAAAACTCCTCATTATTTCTCATTTGTGCTTGGACCCTTAATTGCTGCTTGCAGCTATATTTCATTATTTGTTTGTCTATACAGTATACTACATTTGCTGTAATAAATTCTTCATCAGAAAACAATGTAAATAACATTTCCCATCCTTTGGTTCATCTGCAGGCTTGCAAGGTTGACTGCAGCTGTTATGCTTTGTAAAGATATCCCTGTCTATTTGTTCTCTACATATGTGCCTACCCCATTTGTGGTAAGAAAATGTTATTGATAGATTTTTTTTTTTTTTTTTTTAATTAATTACATTTATATAACGGAGTTGTTGTTTTGTCTGTCTTGGGAATGACCTTTTGGAGCAATGGTAATAAAGAAAAGAGGTGAGAGTTATCCTGAGTCCTGTGAATTGTGTTTCCATCTTTGTCCTCCAGCCGTATGCTGTGATGAAGTATGGAGCTGCAGCTGGAGTCATGATCACTGCGTCTCATAACAGAAAAGAGGACAATGGGTACAAGGTGAGTAGCTGTTAATAAATTCATTTATTAAGATAAATTGCCTACAGTTTTCAGTTATTTCAGACCAATTCTACTGAATAAAAAAAAAAAAGCAATAGAAATAGCAAGTGTGAGAGTGTTACAACTCTACTAACTCCTTTGTTGCCTGCCCATTTTATTTATTTTTTTTATATATATACACATTTTTAAGCCTAGTGTAACAGGGCTGTCCTGCATTGTGTAAAAGTCAGGATGGACACTAATTTGCGCTTGAAGACAGCATATTAAACAGCGGTGATCAGATTCGCAAATCACCCTCGTGTGTGTTCTATAATGAGGTGAACAAACTTGATGTTACCACAAATGTGATGAAGCATGAACACAAATCATACAATATACATTTAAACACATATCTATATCAATATTAGTCCATAAAATGGTTATACAGTTAATACAATATACTTTTATCACGGAGCACTCACTCACCGCAGCCATTCACTCTCTCGGCTGGTGTGAATCTAAATGACCCTACCGGAAATAGTTCATTCTATGGGTGGAGTGTGCAGTGTAAATGTGGCTCTTATAAGTTCAAAAAGTAAAGCTGTTACGACAAAGGAAGTATATATTATCAGACATGTCCTTCTCTTTTTGTAAAATTCTTATTAATATAAAATCAAAAGGAGTCCTTTGATCCTTTTTATGAGACTTAATATTGCATTTTACTATTTGTGAACAGTTTGTGTGGTGGGAAAAACACTGAGAAATTTTGATTCCACCTATTAGTTAATTCGGTGCATTTAAATGTTATTTTTAAACTATTCGAGCGCAAGATAACTTCTTTCATATCGTCTTGAATGGACAAATATGCACAAAATTATTTCAAAATATCCTTGTAAACTCAGTGGGTTTTGTCTTAAAGGTGCCCTAGAACCAGTTTTTACAAGATGTAATATAAGTCTAAGGTGTCCCCTGAATGTGTCTGTGAAGTTTCAGCTCAAAATACCCCATAGATTTTTTTTAAAGGTCCCCTTGAACATGTTTTTAAAAGATGTAATATAAGTCTAAGGTGTCTCCTGAATGTGTCTGTGAAGTTTCAGCTCAAAATACCCCATAGTTTTTTTTTAATTAATTTTTTTATCTGCCTATTTTGGGGCATCATTAACTATACACTGATTTTCACTGACGCCGCCCCTTTAAGAGCGAGCGTGTTCCCTGCCACATGAGTTGTTGACTATATTACAGCGCATTTACAAAGTTCACACAACTAATATAACCCTCAAATGGATCTTTACAAGATGTTCATCATGCATGCTGCATGCATGCTTCGAATTATGTGAGTAAAGTATATATTTGGATGTCAACGTTTTATTTTGAGTGAGTTTGAGGCTGTGTTCCGTGGCTAACGGCTAATGCTACACTGTTGGAGAGATTTATAAAGAATGAAGTTGTGTTTATGAATTATACAGACTGCAAGTGTTTAATAATGAAAATAGCGACGCTCTTGTCTCCGTGAATACAGTAATAAACGGTGTAACTTTAACCAACAGTAGCCTACATTAGCAACATGCTAACAAAACATTTAGAAAGTCAATTTACAAATATAACTAAAAATATCATGATATCATGGATCATGTCAGTTATTATCGCTCCATCTGTCATTTTTCGCTGTTGTTCTTGCTTACCTAGTCTGATGATTCATCTGTGCAGATCCAGACGTTACTGGCTGTCCTTGTGTAATGCATTTGAACACTGGCATTATGCAAATATTGGGGTGGAGCCCCCGACTGTTACGTAACAGTCGGTGTTATGTTGAAATCCGAGTGTTTTCCGGAAGTCTTTTAAACAAATGAGATTTATAAAAGGAGGAAACAATGGAGTTTGAGACTCACTGTATGTCTTTTCCATGTACTGAACTCTTGTTATTTAACTATGCCGAGGTAAATTCAATTTTTGAATCAAGGGCACCTTTAAATTAATTTTTTTAACTGCCTATTTTGAAGCATCATTAAATATGCTCCGATTAAGCGTGCGGCCCCTTTAAATCCTCGCGCTCTGTGCCTCCCCGAGCTCTTGACTATAATACAGTGCATTTACAAAGTTCACACAGCTAATATAACCCTCAAATGGATCTTTACCAAATGTTCGTCATGCATACTTCATGCATGCATGCATCGGATCATGTGAGTATAGTATTTATTTGGATGTTTACATTTTATTCTGAATGAGTTTGAGACTGTGCTCCGTGGCTAATGGCTAATGCTACACTGAACGAAACATTTAGAAAGACAGTTTACAAATATCACTAAAAATATCATGATATCATGGATCATAAGTTTAATAAGGAATAATCTATATTTTATTTATAATGTGAAGACCATGAAGTGTTATTTTACATTTAAGTACATTTGATTTAAATGTCTGTACTAGACCTACATGAGAAACTAAAAAAAAAAAAAAAAAAAAACTTTTTTTTTTAAACTAAACTTTTTTTTTTATTTGTATCTTTGTTCAGTTTTATTCATTTGTGCTATTACTTAGTTTATTTGTTCTTATTTTATTACTGACTCTACTTGTGTCTAATTATGTTTGGACATTGTATTAGTTAGTCTAGGTGTTTTTGTTGTGTTGTGTTTTTTTTTTTTTTTTGTTTTTTTTTAAACCATAGGCAAAAGTTCCTTGTGTAAGTGTTCTTTAAGCTGCTGATTTTTGTTCATGGTATTCAGCTGCAATGAAATGTTTTGCAAAAAGACAGAGTGATTCAACCTTGTGGTTTTTCTGTAGGTTTACTGGCACAACGGTGCACAGATCTCCTCACCACATGATAAGGAGATCTTGCATTGCATCGAGGAGAGTACCGAACCATGGACTGAGTCCTGGAACATGGGCCTAGTTGAGAGCAGCCTGTTAAGGAGAGACCCGCTGGAGGACGTCTGCCGCTGGTACATGGAAGAGCTAAACACTGTCTGCTTCCACAGGTACAGTCTCTCACCTGTACAAGTCCTAATAGAGGTGCACTTGTTTTATTTTTCTGCAGTCAATTGATATTTTGAAATATTTACAAATAAGCATACCATATGCTTATTTGTATATATTTCAGAATATCAATTTTATTAGATGACACCAATAAAAGTAAAATTTCACAATTCCATTTTACCTCAATGGCATATCACCATTTTCTACAGCACTGCAAAAACTAATTTGTTAATTTTCTTATTTTTTTTACAAAGTTAAATATTATAAGTACTAATTTACAATAAGGTTCATTAGTTAATTACATTGTTTGAACTAATTATGAACTGCACTTCTACAGCATTTATTAATCTTTGCTAATGTTAATGTTAATTAACATTTACTAATACATTAAAATCAAGAGTTGTATTTGTTGACATTAGTTAATGCACTGTGAAGTAATATGAGCAAACTATGAACAGCTGTATTTTTTATTAAATAACGTTAACAAAGATTAACAAATACTCTAAAAGATGTATTGTTCATGGCTAGTTCATGTTAGTTAATAGATTAATGTTAACTAATGAACCTTATTGTAAAGTGTTACCATATTAATACATTGGATTTAATACTTTTGGTAACACTTTAGGGTCTAATTCTCAATAGCAACTAGTTTCTTATTAGCATGCATGCTACTAGGATATTGGATGTTTATTAATACTTATAAAGCACATATTAATGCCTTATTCTTCATGACTGTATTCTACATCCCATAATCCTACAAAATTCCTAAACTTAACTACATTGCTAATTATTAATAAGCACTAATTAGGAGTTTATTAAAGGATTAGTTCACTTTCAAAGGTCAAAATTACAGATTCAGTGCAGCTTCAAAGCGTTCTACACGATCCCAGACAAGAAATAAGGGTCTTATCTAGAGAAACCATTGTTCATTTTCTAAAAAAATACAAATAAAATGTTTGTTTTAACCATAAATGCTCATCTTGAACTAGCTCTCTTCTTCTTCTCTATTAGAATTCCAGCAGTGTAAACACTGTAAGTGTATTAAGTGTATTACTGCCCTCCACAGGTTAAAGTTAGAACTAAATTCTCATGTACAATATGCAAGTGTAAGTATATAACAATTAGTTCAAACTTTAACCTGTGGAGAGCAGTAATACACTTAACAGCGTCTACACTGCTGAAATTCAGAACTAGTTCAAGATGAGCATTTATTGTTAAAACTTTTTTTTTTTTTTGAAAATGAGCGATGGTTTCTCTAGATAAGACCCTTATTCCTCATCTGGGATCATGTAGAATGCTTTGAAGCTGCAATGAAACTAATTTTGACCTTAAACTGTTTGGGCTGCAGTGAAGTCCACTATATGGAGAAAAATCCTGGAATGTTTTCATCAAAAACCTTAATTTCTTTTCGACTGAAAAAAGAAAGACATGAACATCTTGGATGACATGGGGGTGAGTAAATTATCAGGAAATTTTAATTTGAAAGTGAACTAATCCTTTAAGGCAAAAGTTATAGTTAATAGTGAGAAATGGACCCTAAACTAAAGTGTGACCATACTTTCAAATTAAACGATCACGTTACTTTAAGTATTTCTTAATTAAACAATTATTGCCAAGTATTGCTAAATATTCAAGTAATTATTCAAGGTAACAAAATAAAGGTGCAGTAAGCGATTTCTGAAGCAATAAAAATAGCAAGTGTTAGAGTGTTACAACTCTACTAACTCTTTTGTTGCCTGCCCATTTTAGTTTTTTTTTTTTTTTATATATATAATATACACATTTTTAAGCCTAGTGTAACGGGGCTGTCTCTGCGTTGTGTAAAAGTCAGGTATGTTTGGTAGGTTCAAATATAAACAGTGTTTCTCAGAAATTGCTAACTGCACCATTAAGAGCAGTGAGAGCTTTTGTCTTTTTTTGTCAGTATGTTTGTTTGGTTAATAATACAAAAGACAAAACAAATGTATCCCAGTACCCAGTATAAACCAAAAACAAACATTTGACAAACTTTCTTTAAAGTTGGCATGAAACGGAAGTTGTGATGGTAAATAAATTAAAAAAAAAAAAAAAAAAAATGTGGGGCAGAATTTGATTTTGTCCATGGAGAATTGATTAGATGGCTGTGGTTTGCTATTGGTTGATCTCATGTGAGTGACAGGTTGCCCCACCCTCACGCCAGTAAACACGTCATCAGAGAAGGGGATGAGAGAGATGAGCTGCAAGAGGGAGGGAAAGTTATTTAAAAATAAATTGTGAAATAATTTATTATAAATACTGCAATATTCCATAAAAGATAACAACTGCCAATTTTGATTTCTTGGTGACTCACAATGAAACACAACGATCTACATGTCTAAATCAATCCATTTATTTGGTTAGAAGAACTAAGTGTTTGGAAGCAAGTTTTTTTTTTTTTTTTTTTTTTTTTCTTTATTATAGGGGGTTGTTGGATTTTGATCATTTTAAATACAGTCCTTCACAAAGTTTTTATTTTTATTTTATTTTTTCTCATTGCAGAGAACTTAATGCAAAGTCTCCCCTGAAGTTTGTGCATTCATCTTTCCATGGTGTTGGTCACAACTTTGTCCAGAGAGCTTTTCAGCAGTTTGGCTTCCCACCCCCTATCCCTGTTCCAGAACAGAAAGATCCAGATCCAGAATTTTCCACTGTCACTTGTCCTAACCCAGAGGAAGGAGAATCTGTCTTAGTAAGATTAATTTCTTTCTTTCTTTCTTTTTTTCTTTCTTTAGAGTCATATCAGGGTTTTTCCTATACTGAAAATTATTTGGCAGCTGCCAAAATGAAGTTTTGTTCCGCCAAAGCCTTATTTGATCAGTTATTGAGAGCTGTTTATTAGTGATGCAGATGACGAGCAGAGCTCCTCCCTCGTGCGCGTGAACTCTCTCTGTCTTCAAAGTAAGCACTGTCTTTGCTCTCTCTCTACCTCGCACATAATAATCCAAATCAACTGACATAATGCTAAAAGTTCGGAAGACAGAATCACGAGGCGCATTCGGAGAATGTTTTCCTGAATAACCGCTGGGTGTGAATAGCGCTCAAAAGAACGTCACCTCATCTTCTCTGACAAGTGTCCCGCACATGCAGCTGACATAAACCACACTTTCAGTAAACAAAAAAGACAGTTCTATCCAGTGATAAAGTGTTTTCTGTGTTGACAAATTTTTTTGCGATGTCCTAATAACAGTCGCGATTCGCACGCAACGCGTCAACGTCCGCTAATGTCCGATTCGCGATCTAATGACTCATTTGAACAGATTCATTTTATTGATGGTTAAAACAACTGATCTGTCCACATGGTCTATAACGAATCATTTACTCAAACAACTCTGAAATGAGAACATAAGTGTGCTTACCCCATTTAGCAAGAGTGGTTAGTAAAATTAGCCTTAACAATCCACAGTATTTTCAGGTTATTTAAATGACAATGTGTAGTAAATTAGGCTTACTTATAAAATCAGTTGGTTTAGATTGGAGTGAAACCAGAACAAAGCAAGCTGCTAGGTCGGTGCATTCAATTTGTATATGGTAGAAAATTATATTATTAATTAATGTAACTTTTTAATGCTACTTTTTAATTATTATTATTAATTATTAATATTATTATACATACCAAAATAATTTTCAGGTCTAGCAAAGAAGCATCTTCTCTTACAAAGCTAGGACATCACAAATTTTTTTGCAAAGAGGGCAAGAAAGAATTACAGTGAGAGTGACGGGTACTTTATTGTCAGTATCGGGCTCGCAGATCATGTGGGTACGGCACTTTTTACTGTTTGTGTGGATGACCATGTCTGTCACCACCGAATACCATTTTTGACCCCGGAAAAACCCTGCATATAACTTTATGTTAAGTTACATAATTTTAAATGGATACGAAATGTATTTAACCCTTTCAAGCTATTCAGGGGTGTTTTTGACCCCAAATTATGTTAATCTAAATGGCATGAGACTTTGTAATGCTGTCAACACTTTCTAGATCAATCAATCAATCAATCAATTAACGGGAATAATTGTAAAATCAGCCAAAATGCACAATCAACGAAAACATAAAGTGGTGACACCATAAGATGGAGAACAGTTCAAGTTGAACTTCAAGAGAACAAGATAACATCATCCAAGATGGAGAACAGTGCATAATACTAATTTACCATTTGGACATAACCATTGAGTTGTGTTTCAGGAGCTGTCCCTTCGTTTGGCTGAGAGAGAAAAGGCTTGCATTGTTGTGGCCACAGACCCTGATGCTGATCGCTTGGCTGTTGCAGAGCAGAATGACAAGTAGTTTATCATTAATACCCTCAACAGTTCTACTTGACAGCAGTTGTTCTGAACTCTTGAGTCAAGTGGCTCATAAGTAGTATTCTATGTTTTTTATGGACAGTTGCAGTTGGAAAGTGTTTACGGGAAATGAGTTGGCTGCATTGCTCGGCTGGTGGATGCTGTATAACTGGAAGGAAGCACATCCGGACCCAGCAGACACTGAGAGAGTATACATGCTGGCCACCACTGTTTCTTCCAAAATACTTAATGCCTTTGCACGCATAGAAGGCTTTCATTTTGAGGTTAGTTCAAGTCTCAATTTGAAGTTTGTATTATACCAAGGCTTAAAATATTTTGAGTGCTTTATTATTCTTAAATAGAGCTTATGATCTAAATGATTGGTTTGGATGCTCATATAAGGACTGCTTCCTTAAATTTAAAAGGCAGCTATACTTTTTTATGTATAAAGACCCAGTAAAATGTGTGTAAAAATATTATTTGGAAATTCTGTTTTTCTCTGAACATTTCCATGGACCCCCTAGCACTTTTGTTTTGCTCCCCTTCATCCTAGGAAACATTGCCCGGCTTCAAATGGATTGGAAATAGAATCCATGAATTAACAAAAGCAGGAAAGGAGGTCATTTTTTCCTTTGAAGAATCCATTGGTAAGTGTGACTACCTGCAGACACACAAAGTTCAAGCAATGCTGTCATCAGCATGTTTGTTTATTCTTTAAATTAGTGCGATTGTTCATCCAAAAATAAAAGGTTTGTCATCATTTACTCATCTTGTTCCAAACCTGTTTTTCTTTCTTGGAACATAAAAAGGGCTTTTCACACGGTGTCAAACCTGTGCAGTGTGAAACTATGCAGTGTTGAAATGTAATTATGACTTGATGCTTGGCAACAGACAGCCAATCAGGTGCTTCATATTCACACATTTTGGACAGTCACGGAAACACTGTGCATTATAAACAGTAGTCTTAGCGTTTGGGGGAAAAATATCGAATGGTGATGGAAAACGTGTCAATTGGAGTAGAGAAGAGACCGCTTCATTCTGACCTTTTATAGTAGGAAAAGTCCATTCTGGAAATTTGCAATAGTACTGTCGGCAATATATTATAGGAAGATGCGCAACGCTAGAGCCTTAATGTAAATGTGTCGCATGCAGCATTTGACCAAACGATGGCACTGACACCACAAATATGCAAATAAGGAAGTTAAGTCAGAGTTAGGAATGTACAGTGTGAAACTGCAGTTTATAAATATACAGGATTAATAGTTAACCCTGGGTAAATTATGAGTGAATTTTGTGAAATATGAAGCAAGATTTAGGGGGTTTAGGGGTCCATACAATTAAAGTCAGTGGGGACCAGTATTGTTTTAAAGCCCATTGACTTTGTGTGGACAAAACAATTGAAATATTATTCAAAAATTTTCTTTTGTGTTCTACAGAAGAAATCTAAACTGAAATTCCCACTTTTCATAATCTAATCCAGTGGTTCCCAAACTGGGGTACAAAATGCTGAGTAGTTCATTTTAATTCTACCTTAAAATAATACTAAAACCGTATAATACTAAAGCATGTATTTCTAACTGCCAAAATGCCATAAATCCAGTACATTTAATGAAATCATTTGCAGTCAAAAATGACTGTATCCACACAAGCAGCATGCATATGATAGATTGCGTGCAGAAACTGCTGCCTTAAATTGCGATAAATTACTGTCGTTCTCGACAACGCACCTTTGTAAAAGTGGGGATTTAGCACTTAATCGCATGAAGAACAAATATAGACACACAGATAATGGATTCATTTCGATTTAAGACTTTCTCCGATACAAAAACATACCTTGTGTGAGTTCTTGTATTTAATGATGATAATGAGCAAGAATGTAATTGTTCCCAAATATCCACATGACTGCAAACGTGACATTATTATAGTACAACAGGTCAAAAAACAAATTATATTGTCAGTATTTACTGTATTTTGCAATGAAATAATAGTTCTAATGAAAACCACAGCAGAACTACAACACACGTCTGTTTCGCGAACAATTTTGAGGCTTTGAACGAATCGTGAGTCAATGATTCAATGATTCATTCACAGCCACTTGCTTCGTTACTGAATGAATGACTCTGACTCACTCATTAAAAAAGTGACTTGCTGCCACCTACTGGTGGTTTTAGTTTAATATTTAAAGTTTTACTTAGATTTACCATCACTGCATATTTCTCTGTTAAACATTTTTAAATTAAAACATTATTTATTTTAAGTTATTCATAAAGGTAAAAATATGCACTGGAAAATCAATTTAGCGGGCAAATATTGTCCCTTAATGGAAAAGGTGTGACTGCAGTCTAAGTGACAGAGGGGGTACGCAGAAGGATGGTAATCCCTTCAGGGGGTACTCCAAGCTAAAAAGTTTGGGAACCACTGATCTAATCGATTCCCAAAGGATAAAGTCTGATCCTTTTTAGGGCTTATTTAAGCTTCCTTTGTCTTTTTGAAATATGTCACACAATGGGTTGTGAACACCATTCATGTTGCTTAATTTAAAAGGGCTTGTATTTTGTTCAAAACAATACTATATGGAATAATAATGTTCTGTCTCATCTTTTATTTTGATGCCAGGGTTTTTGTGTGGGAACATGGTTCTTGATAAGGATGGAGTCAGTACAGCGGCTGTTGTGGCTGAGATGGCTGCTTATCTGCACACCAAAAACCTTTCCTTGAACCAACAACTATGCAACATCTATGAAATGTGAGCATCTATTCTGCTACTTTTTTTTTTTAAGTACTTATTAGTTATTAAAGATTTCAAAGAACTGAAATATTTTAGTGTTATACTGTACCATTGCTTTCACATTTTACTTTGATCATATGTGTTGATTTGTTTTTTTCTTCACTGTTGTACTGCAGATATGGCTATCACATTTCCAGAACATCCTATGTCCTCTGCAACGACCCACCCACTATTTATAGAATATTTAGCCGTCTGCGCAACTTCGGAGGCCTGGGTGTATACCCAGGATTATGTGGTGATTACTGCATCACACACATCAGAGATGTGACCACTGGTTATGACAGCAGTCAGCCTGACAAAAAATGTGTATGTCATAGCAGATCTCCTGAATCTTTCTTGATTTTAGGTCAATGACAAACGGTTTGATTGGAATATGTTTTTTTTTGTTTTTTTCCCCCTCCTTTTAGGTCCTTCCATTGACAAAAAATAGCCAAATGGTTACATTCACATTTCAGAATGGCATTGTTGCCACACTTAGGACCAGCGGGACTGAGCCAAAGATCAAGTATTACACAGAATTCTGCGCACAACCAGGAGAACGGTTTGTATTTTCTATTAGAAGTTTTAAAATGGATGATATTTTTGGTTTATTTCAATAGTCCACTTGAGACATTAGAATATTTGTCATAAGGCAGTCTGCTTAATAACACTTGATTTGTATGTTCTCCCAACAGACATTTTAATGACTATAAGTAATTTTGCAAGTACATGTCTACTAGGGGTGCAATGGTTGTAGTTGATCCGTGATCCATAAAGACCAGGTCCCAAAGTTCAGCATGCATGTGATTTGCAGATTAACTACAACATTTCACCATCATAGAGTGAAAGTTTCTAATTTCCATGTGTTTTGTCTTGCCACTTTACAAAACGCACAGAGTGCCACGTTTTAGACAGTGTGCGAACATCGAATTGATTCCTCTTTCACGTCTCCTTGCACTTGAATAGACACATACATACAGAGTTATGTCAAAATACCCATCTCGGTGCTCTCTTAAACACAGTCGGTTTACGTCTTAAGTGAACGCAAACAGTTGAGAAAGAAATCGGATGTGTATCAGTATATTGGATCCGTGCATTCAGTCTTAAAGTGACAGCAGCCTATAAATACCTGCTGTTGTCTGTCTATGTCCGCACATAGTATACCTTCATCAAATACTTTCGCTTCAAATCTGCTAAATCCCAGCATCAGCCCATTCAGAAATACTGGTTCGTTGGCAGAAACTGCTAAACGCCACTTCCCTTTGTCAGCAAAAACATCTAAGTCCACAGAAGAACCAATCGGAAGACGCAAATCAAATCATATGATTTCAGGATGAATGATGAGCTGACTTTCAATTGCACAGCTGCAAGATTTTATCATGTTTTGTCCATCATTACAGTGGCAATGACAGGATTTCACGAGTAGCAAGTAAACGCAACAGTGTTCCTTTCGCTGCTGTAAAACTGACAGAAATAGATGTTTTACTATGTCTTGTTGTCCAAATAGTTGGACTTGGAGGGTTTTGCAAAAAAAAAAAAAAAAAAAAAAGCGCACATGGAGCTGGTTTTGCTGGTAAAGACAAATTTGTTAAATACCAATGAATTGACCAGATTGACATTTTTGAAAATAAGGCATTTCAATAACTCACTAATAACCTTTTCATTGCCATTAAAGTGAAATTACTGAACCTAAACATAGGAGCCTGATAAAAATGCTCATTTAAAAGAAAACATGTCAGATGGACTTAAAGGTTTTTGCATCTGAACTCTTCAATTGTACCTTTTGTTTTATTGTATTTATCTATGCTTGTAATTTTATTTGTTCTTTTGCTGTGTTATCGAAGTACTTAAAGTGTGCTTTATATAATAAAAAAAATGAAAAGTAGAGTTACAGACTTAAGGCTGGCCACACACTTGAAGATTTTAAGCCCGTTTTTGGGCTTAATGATCTGGGGGGTGAGGCCCAATTTGAGGCTTCTCGCAACTGACTTTTCTGACAAAAAAATCCTTAGTTGTGTAGTGCAATTTATGATTATTTTACTGCTCCCGATCATGTCGGAGCCAGCATGATCCCAGTTTGCAAATATCAAACATGTTTGATCACACAAGTCTCCATGAGATCATCACTCAATGTGGAAATTTTACTACATTCGACAGGTGTGTGGTTTTGTGGTTCGGACGAATCTTCTAGTGTGTGCTTTCGGAGGATTATAATGCTAAAAATAGGTTGAAATTGCCCTTATGTCTGTGGTCTCCCACAGTTTTAAAATTTGAAAATCATCTAGTATGTGGCCTGTATTACCTGATATTCTCTGTTCTTAAACATATAGGTGAAAAATCCAATTTTATGAATGCATTTGATCTGTTTATTTATTTATTTTTCAATTTTATTGCAGCGACATCTCTTGTCTGGAGGAGGAGTTGAGAAAAGTGACCACTGCTCTAGTTGAAGAGTTTCTTGAGCCTGACAAGAACAACCTTCTTCGCAGATCAGTATAGCTTTATTTAACTTGTGGTAAGATCGTTGTCCTCATGGGAATCTCATGTAAACCAGTCCCAAAGGCCTGTCACTGTACCGTCCTGTGAATGTCATTGTATTACTGTGAAATAATTTGAAGCATTAACACTTCATGGCTCTCAAAAAAAAAAAAAAAAAAAAAATGTAAGTATGAATGCTTATTTATTGTAGTGTTTAATATGACAAAAAATATTGTCATGATCATTTTCTTTTCTTTTTTTCCTTATCACAATTGAATGTGTCTTGCTCAGAGAAGTGAAATTACAAGGCTTTGATTTTATTTCCATAACATTTTTCAAGAAACCCAAACTTTGAGTGCCACATTATTGCCGTTACTTCTGTTGTATTAATCCCACCTGTTTTGACCTGTTGTTTGCTGGTGTCCACATTATATTACATGTATTATTTTAACCCATGATCTGCTCGTTGTTGTAAGAGGTTTTGCTGAGAGTTGCTGCTGCTACCTTTTTATAGCTCTGTGAACATGTGTATTTGTTTTTCTCTCATAAACCTGTGTCCGTATTATATAATAATGTGTTGATGCTCACATATGTGTTGCAACGTTTGTTGATGCTCTCACGCTTTATGTAGTGTTATATGCGTTGATAATCAGGAGGCAAGCAGGACAGCATCTTGTTGCTTCCCTGACTTCTGCTGGTTTTGTCATGCTGGATACGCACAGAGTAAATGTACTGAATGGAAGAATCTGTGTTTTGTATTTGAAACTTTTGATTTCTGCTGTACATAGTTTGATGGGCATATTTGACTTTTGTGGGTTATATACACAATGTGCAAGTTGCAGTAAGTCATAAAAGTGCCATTGCCTTGCAAGCAAGACAAGCAAGGCATTGGACTCTACTGATAGATTAAGACCTGGAGAAGGATAATTATTCACTCCCTAAACAAGAACTTTCAAAACAGTTCAGAAAAGAAAAGTTGGTCACGTTACTTTTTTATTTCTTAACAGTTCTCCATCACATTTCTTTGTACAAATTAAGAAACAAATTGTTTGGGAAGTGTTTTTTTTTTTTCATTTTTCCAAAGGATCTTAAACTACTATATTTATTTTGTTGTTCTATAACTATGCACTGTGATAGTTATTTCTGCCATACATTTGTTTTTGCCCACCATGAATTAGATTTATCCTTGTCTCAATTAATATTGAGTTGGTGCCATTTAAAGGGTTAGTTCTCCCCTAATAATTAATTCTGTCATTAATTACTCACCCTCATGTCTTTCTACACCCATAAGACCTTTGTTCATCTTCGTAAAGCTGCCTACTCGTTCATATAAAACAATAGAGAGATTTAAATTTCCTAAAACACTTTTTGTCAAGAAACACAGTATGCGTGTAGGTGTGAATCTTCATGAATAATGCTGTGATTCACACCTGAGAAGACAAAAGATTTGCATAATGAGCTGCATAATGAGACCTTTCAGTCAGGTAGGCTATGTGAAAAAAACCCTCTGTGATCATGCTGATAACTACGGAAGAGGATTAGGGCCAAGCAATAATAAAAAAAATAAAACCATCTCGACGTTAAAGTTGTTAAATTTCAAGAAAAAACTCATTAAATTTTGAGAAAAAAGTCGAAATAAAATGTTGAGAATAAACTCATTAAATTACGAGAAAAAAACTCATTAAATTTCCAGAAAAAAGTCGAGATAAAATATTGAGAATAAACTCGTTAAATTACGAGAAAAACTCGTTAAATTTCGAGAAAAAAGTCGAGATAATATGTTGAGAATAAACTCATTAAATTACGAAAAAAAAGTGATTAGATTGTGAACAAATTTGTTAAATTATGAGAAAAAAAGTCATTATGAGAATTTAACGACATTTTTCTCATAATTTAACAAATTTGTTCTCGTAATTTAACGACTTATGTCTTTCTACACCCATAAGACCTTTGTTCATCTTCAGAACACAAATTAAGATATTTTTGATAAAATCCGATGGCTCAGTGAGGCCTGCATTGACAGCAAGATAATTAACTTTCAGTGCCCAGAAAGTTACTAAAGACGTATTTAAAACAGTTCATGTGACTGCAGTAGTTCAACCTTAATATTATAAAGACGACAAGAATACTTATTGTGCGCAAAATAAAAAAAATAATAAAAATAACTACTTTATTAAACGATATCTAGTGATGGGAGATTTCAAAACACTGCTTCATGAAGCTTCAAAGCTTTACGAATCATTTGTTTCGAGTCGGTGATTTGAAGCAGTGATTTCAGTAAATGAGGTTTTGTTACATCAGTGTTTCAAAATTTCAGTAGTTCGCCACTGGGGGGCGTGACTTTGGCAGTTTGATACACACTCCGAACCACTGATTCGAAACAAAAGATCGTAAAGCTTAGAAGCTTAATGAAGCAGTGATTTTGAAATTGCCCATCACTAGATATTGTTGAATAAAGTTATTTTCTTTTTTTGGTACACAAATAGTATTCTCGTCACTTCATAACATTAAGTTTGAACCACTGTAGTCACATGAACTGTTTTAAATACGTCTTTAGTAGCTCTCTGGGTGTCTGAGAGTGTTAATTACCTAATATATCTGAATTTGTGTTCTGAAGATGAACGAAGGTCTAACGGGTGTGAACATGAACGACATGAAGGTGTTATTAAGTAAGTAATTAAAAACAGAATTTTCATTTTTGGGTGAACTAACCCTTTAATATCCTTGGTATTGTACTGTTATACTGAGTGTATTTTAACAAATATCCTCTGTGTAATATTGTCTGATTGAAGACACTTCATTATTAGATCCAAATCAAAGTTCATGAAATGTAAAGTATTTTAGTATTTTGAAAAAAATAATAAATATTTTTGTTGACTTAACTGGTTGAGAGGGTCAAATAGAGTGTACCTGATTTTTGAGGTGGGAAAAAAAAGTGAGTGATATTTTTGGAAAATCAAATGAAGAACCATTTTCTTGAGTCTAATGTGTACAAGTACAGAATGTTTTCTTCTTTCTGCATTATTGTTTCAAGTAAAATATTTATTTGCAGTGCAACCTTGACATTCCTTATGTACGCATTTCTACAAATAAATTGTATTTATAATGTGTTGTATTTTAACTTTCAAAGAATATGGGAAATAGCAACATTTTTTGTTAATATTTATGATCAGGAGCATCAAGCAATCTGTCTTATTAGGGCTGACCGATATATATCGCATGTGATTGTCATGCGCATTTCGTCAGTAAAGCCGGTTCCCTGATTGCCACTAAATCGCCATCACCTGCTTTCAAATGGAGCGGCATTTAATAGACAGAGCCGTAGTTCACTGACAAGCCACGCAATATCGCGTTCATTATCGAAGGCGATTCATCTGCGATATGAACACGATATTGCGTGGCTTGTCAGTGATGTCATGCGCGTGACAATCGCATGCGATATATCGGTCAGCCCTATTGGACATCATCTGGCCCCAGTAGTCTGTGAAACGTATGCTATTGCAGAGGAACAGCATTTTAAAATTAAATTTTCTGTCGATAAAATTAATGTAATGCTGTTTCCAATGACAACCTCATTTGCCTCCATTGAGCTTGTGTTCTCCCTGAAATCCTAAAGTATTATATGTAAATATAACTGAAATACAGACAAATCATGTGAGATGAGGCAGTTCCTTTTTTCTGTGCCTGTTTATTATGTTGGCAAATAGGTCACAAATCCACATCCAAACTGATGGAAATGGGTGGATTAAACCGGTAGTCCTCAACCAGGGAACACGAAAGGTTGAGAACCACTGCACTAATTATATTAACCTTGACCATTTCAATATCATAAATTTCAGTGATGCCTGCACTGAAATTAAAACATAATTATATGTTAGTGTGGTAGTTTTTAGTGAATGCATTAAAGGTGCACCTTGGTGCCTGGCCAAACAGGGGCCTGTTTCAATAAACTCTGAGTGAACTCAAATCTTTGTTCACAAGACTTCTTGGTATTGGAGGTTGTAGACTAGAGTTTTTGCTTCAAAATGATGAAAAAATTATCCTGCCTACTCGTTCATATAAAACAATAGAGAGATTTAAATTTCCTAAAACACTTTTTGTCAAGAAACACAGTATGCGTGTAGGTGTGAATCTTCATGAATAATGCTGTGATTCACACCTGAGAAGACAAAAGATTTGCATAATGAGCTGCATAATGAGACCTTTCAGTCAGGTAGGCTATGTGAAAAAAACCCTCTGTGATCATGCTGATAACTACAGAAGAGGATTAGGGCCAAGCAATAATAAAAAAATAAAACCATCTCGAGATTAAAGTTGTTAAATTTCAAGAAAAAACTCATTAAATTTCGAGAAAAAAGTCGAAATAAAATGTTGAGAATGAACTCATTAAATTACGAGAAAAAAACTCGTTAAATTTCGAGAAAAAAGTCGAGATAATATGTTGAGAATAAACTCATTAAATTACGAAAAAAAAGTGATTAGATTATGTGAACAAATTCGTTAAATTATGAGAAAAAGGTCATTAAATTATGAGAATTTAACAACATTTTTCTCATAATTTAACAAATTTGTTCTCGTAATTTAACGACTTTTTTCCCGTAATTTAATGAGTATTCTCAACATTTTATCTCGACTTTTTTCTCGAAATTTAATGACTTTTTTTCTTGTAATTTAACGAGTTTATTCTCAACATTTTATCTCGACTTTTTTCTAGAAATTTAACGACATTTTTCTCATAATTTAACGAATTTGTTCTCGTAATTTAAAGACTTTTTTCTCGTAATTTAATGACTATTCTCAACATTTTATCTCGACTTTTCTAGAAATTTAACAAGTTTTTTCCTCGTAATTTAATGAGTTTATTATCAACATTTTATCTCCACTTTTTTCTCGAAATTTAACACATTTTTTCTCGTAATTTAACGAGTTTATTCTCAACATTTTATCTCAACTTTTTTCTGTAAATTTAACGTGTTTTTTCTCATAATTTAATGAGTTTATTGTCAACATTTTATTTCGACTTTTTTCTCAAAATTTAACAAGTTTTTTCTTGAAATTTAACAACTTTAATCTCGAGATGGTTTTATTTTTTTTATTATTGCTTGGCCCTAATCCTCTTCCGTAGATAACAGGATGTCCACTCTTGGCAAAAAAAACAACAAAAAAAACATGATTTTTGTGATCTCATGCATGCACATATTATTGTACATCATGTGAAGAAAATTTAGTATAGGCCTATGTTAAATTACAGTACCAGTCAAAAGATTGAACGCATTTCCATTATAATGTTTTTAAAAGAAGTCTCAAGTCTCTAACTAAATAATGGTTTTCTATTTTAATATACTTTAAAATATAATGTATTTCTGTGATGCAAAGTGTCTGAACATTCCTACCTCTATGGCATTTCATATAGGCTACTATATTTGTTATATAGCCTAAATGTTAATGTGCAAAACTACTGACAAACTATACATCATTAAAAAGATCTAAGACTCAAGCTTCACATTTTGACTCTTGAAATCTTATATTGACCGTAATTTCTTAATATGCTTAACAGCATGCACATTTGGAGAAATATTGATGGATTCTCATATGTTTGTGTCAATTTTCTATACAGATGTCATGAGCCAGGTTTGATTGCTCTTGTTTTTGGGTGTCTTTTCCCTTCTCTTTCGCTCACCTTTCATTTGTATCAGCTGCTTCCCATTACTGCTGGCGTTCGCGCTCCTGCGCACGCACCTGTTCTGTGTCTTTGCGCTGATTGCGCTGCCTATTTCTCCCTGCTCTTTGTTCTTGTCTGTGTCCGGGAATTGTTTGATGTGAGTGTGACGAGCTCTCGCTCATTATACTTGACGCTATTTGTGTGTGCGTTAGCAGCTATTTATCTGAGTCTAAGTCCCAGTCCAGAGCCCGTCTGTGTTCCTGCCATCCTGTTCAGCCGTGCAGCGTACCTGTCTTACGGCGTGGTTGTTTCCATCTGCCTACGCTTCACTTCTGTTGGACCACACTACAGTCGAGGATCTGTGACTCGGGAAGCTGCTGTATTATCCTTTACTCTCCAGCTGCAGCGCGTCTTCTATATCGCGCCTGGCAGTCTGCTTTTGTTTATTGTTGGGACTAAGTAAACTCTTGCAAACTACCTTCCCCTCTGGGTCATTGACGCTCACCTGACAACAGAGGAGTAATATTTATTCAATATTTATTGTCATCACTATGAGCGCTGGATACTGTGTTTTCAATTCATACTTGCAGCCGGAGGGCGCTCTGTGCTTATTAGTCCACAAATGCCTCCTAATGAAGAATAGGCCATGTGACAATCCAGGAACTAACAGAGGCTTCCAGAGATCGCTATAACATGCAGATAGACACTTTTGAAGATAATAAATACACGATTGCGACGATCTATACATGTATTGCCTCAGAATTTGCGTCTGAATAGCGCTCGCTCCGTGGGCGTGGCCGCATTAGCAGATAATGACCTGAATCAGGGGCGTCTTTTTTCATACGGATTACATAAACAGAGAATTTTTGTTTTCGATTTGACTTACAAAATTTAAAACCTGACATTTCAATGTTTCTTTAGACATAAGTCTAATTTTTTTGTGATTAGTATTCACTAAGTTACAGTTTATTTTCGGAGAACTATCAGATTGGACTTCGTTCAGAGGGAGACGACAGATCACGCATCATGTTAGTTTTCTTTATTTTACAAAAAGCACAACATTTTGTTTTTACTCTGAGTGTACACAAATAAAAGAATATATTTCACAGATTAAAATGGTGTATAACCCTTAATTGTATGTGCAACATTGACTGAGTATCTTGAGTCTCTTTCACACTGGTAAGAAAAAAATCGAGGTTGTATCGCCGGCGATACCTCAGACTCCAGAGTGTTAAACGGTATCGAGACCCCTCTGCCACACCCCGATCTAGTTCCTCTTCTCATGACAAGGCTATTTCAAGCCAGGGTGGCCAGGGTGATCTGAGGGTTACAACCCAACAAGTCAACCTCCTCAGGGCACTCCCCCGTCACAAGCACCGTAGCTGGTGGAGTTCCCGGACGGGCCTGCTGGTCTTACTGTGGGACCCGGCGTCTCATTTGGGGCTCCGGAGGATGATCGTATGTCGATCACCACATCTCAAGGTGGGTTTGAGTCCTCGGAAGATGAGGATTCAGCTGTGTTGCCTCCCCCTGGGAGGTCTGCGTTGCCGAGTCGGATCCCGAGTTGACGGCCATGATTGCCTGGGCAGCTGAGAGTGGGCTGGAGTGGAATCCTTCACCCTGTCCCGAATGCTCAAGGCTGGATGATTGGTTCCTGGGGGCTGCATGCGCTGGTGAATGCCAGCGCCCCCCACCGGTTCCTTTATTCCCGGCTTCCCGGAAGTGCATGAGGAAGTTACCAGTTCATGGAGGGCACCTTTATCTGCCCAAAACCGTTCTGGTGCTACCTCTGCCTTCACCTCCCTTTGATGGCGCGGTGGCCAAAGGGTATGCTGGGATACCCCCAGTGGAGCGCTTGGTTGCAATGCAATTGTGTCCTCCAAGCACCTCCACCTGGTGTGGCGATCCCAAGCTCCCGTCCAAGGTCTGTAAATTCTCTTCCACGCTTGTGGCTAAGGCTTACAGAGCTGCGGGTCAGGCCGCTTCCGCCCTGCATGCCATGGCCACCTTGCAGGTCTATCAGGCTAAGGTTCTCAAAGGGCTGCACGAGGCTGGTGCTGACCAGGGAGCCTTGCAATAGGTGCGCACTGTTGCCGACCTCTCCCTCCGGTAGACGAATGTCACTGCATGATCCATTGGTCAGGTGATATCCACTTTGGTGGTCCAGGAGCACCACCTTCGGCTGACTCTGGCAGATCCCCCCCCACGATCTCCTCCGCTCCCGCTCGGCCGCAGCAGCAGCCTTCACCTCGGCCGCAGCGAGGAGATGGTCGCGGGAAAACAGCATCTCAGTCCTGAGATGGGCACCCTGGAGTCGGAGATGACAGCTCTACAGGAGATGGTAGCAGGGCCGCTCCTTCCCCCGGAGGAGGGCCGGGGGAGAATCCTTTGTTGCTTTTTGCCACTGGCTCTGCTAGTGATACCCAAAAAGTCAATAAAGAGCTGTTTCCTCTACCTCCAGGTCCCAAGAGGGCGCGGATGACAGTGTGCGTTGGTTCACCACGCCGCTCTCGTCCCCCACTTCCCTTGCCACCTCCACAGAGCCAGCCCGAGAACGTGTTGCCTTCTCACAGAGCCTCCTCTGTCACCCCTCGTAACCAGACGAGTGCAGGGACGCTTGAGGGACGCTATGCCTCCCATATCAGGGCCGTCTGTTCTGTAGTTCCAGTCTTCTCATGTAGTTCCTCTGACCCCACTGGTATGGATTCTGGGAGCTTGGTTAGAGCTTCCCAACCTGTCCCGCTGGCTCATTCAAACGATCAGGCTCGGCTATGCGATTCAGTTCACCCAGCATTCCCCCCAACCGAGATCAGTTGTGCGAGCACAGGGACCTTGTGCTCCGACACCTCGCCTGTCTGGGTCTTTGGGTCAACTGGGAAAAGAGCAAACTCTCCCCTGTGCAGAGGATCTCTTTTCTTGGTATGGAAATAGACTCGGTCGCCATGTACGCGCAGCTTACGAGCGAGCATGCACAGTCTCTGCTGAATTGCCTGAATCATTTCCACGGCAAGAGAGCGGTTCCACTGAAACTTTTTCAGAGGCTCCTGGGGCATATGGCTTCTGCAGCGGCTGTCATTCATTGGGGTTACTCCATATAAGACCGCTTCAGCACTGGCTTCACGGCCAAGTCCCGAGATGGGCATGGCAACGCTCTGAGTGACCATTACTCTGACCTGCCGTCAAGCTCTCACCCTGTGGCGGGACCTTTCATTTCTACGGGCTGGTGTTCCGCTAGAACTAGTGTCCATGTTGTTGTGTCAACCGATGCGTCAACCACGGGTTGGGGTGCAATGTGCAACGGTCATGCAGTGCCCGGTTCCTGGACGGGACCCCGACTTCAGTGGCATGTCAGTTGCATCGAGTTGCTAGCAGTATGGCTTGCTCTGCACTGCTTCATGGCCCTGCTGAGAGACAAGCACATTTTGCTCAATACGGACAACACTGTGACCATAGCATACATCAACCGTCAGGGTGGTCTACGCTCCCGCCTCATGACGCAACTCGCCCACCATCTCCTATTGTGGGGTCATCTCAATCGTGCAGCCGACGAGCTTTCACGACAACAGTCCTGTCCGGGAAATGGAGATTCCATCCCCAGTCGGTTCAGCTGATTTGGGAACACTTCGGAGACACCCAGGTTAACCTGTTTGCCTCTCCAGACAATTCCCACTGCCAGTTGTTTTACTCCCTGACCGAGAGCACTCTCGGTTCAGATGCACTGTCGCACAACTGGCCGCAGGGCCTATGCAAGTATGCGTTTCCCCCAGTGAGCCTTCTTGCTCAGACTCTGTGCAAGATCAGGGAGGACGAGGAGCAGGTCCTCATGGTCGCCCCTTATTGGCCCGGCCAGACCTGGTTCTCCAAACTGATGCTCCTCGTGACAGCCTCTCCTTGGCCTATTCCTATGAGGAAGGACCTTCTATCTCAGAGACGGGGTGCCCTCTGGCACCCGCGTCCAGATCTTTGGAGCCTACATGTGTGGTTCCTGGATGGGACACGGAAGGTTTAGGTACCTTACCACCTCAGGTGGCAGCTACCATCATTTCAGCTAAAACTTTGTCTACCAGACAGGCGCATGCCTTGAAGTGGAACCTCTTCGTCACTTGGTGTTCTTCTCGTCAAGAGAAACCCTAGAAATGTCCGATCAGGTCAGTCCTTTCCTTTCTCCATGAAGGGTTGGATCAAAGGCTGTCTCCTTCCACCCTTAAGGTCTATGTGGCCGTGATTGCAGCTCACCATGACCTTGTTGAAGGTAAGTCCCATTTAACACGGATCTCATGAACACAAACTCACCAGTCCAATCATTAGTCAAAGGTTATGGCTATTTTGGGCTCAGTTGTTAACCTTTAATATTATAGCAGCATAATGTTCAAGTAAGGGCTCCCTACATAGTTTATAGCATTAGCAGAGAGAATTTTATTTATCCTTAAGAAACTTATATTAAAATAAATTATAACTAAATTTAAAGACAAAACCACAATTTGTTCAGTAAACCACTGTTTAATAATAAAAAAAACTATTTTATGTTTAGTTTTCTCCGCACCTGCTGTACCGAAAACCGTACCGAACCATGACTATAAAAATCGAGGTACGTACCTAACCGTGAGTTTTGTGTACCATTACACCCCTAATTCTAAGAATAAATTGGAGACATAATAAGCAGGTTCACATCTGGATTGGAATAAATCATAGCTTTAAAAACAAAAGAATGCGCTTGGAGTCAATAGAAAGAGCAAGAGAAAGGGCAACGCCCATCTCTATCTGCGAGCCCCAAGATCTGAGTCACCGTTCTTCTCAGTAGCAGAACCCGAACCACGAGGTGCAGACAACAGGCTCCCACCTCATTTTATTTTGTAACACATTATTTGACAAACTGTTTTTATTGTCATGTTATTATGCACTATTATTTTAAAAATATTTATCTCAAATTAAAACAAATTAGGTATTTCTTTAAAATGCTTTTTTTCTCGGTTTAGAAAGGTGCAAATTTTAACAATCTGTGTTACACTTTGACAGTAAATTAAAACATATATTTCATTAAACATTAAATATATGTAGGCAAGCTGTGTTTACAATATGCATTGCCTATAATGTTTGCCTCTTTTTCTTTTCTTCATTTGTTTATGGTTTTACATAATAAAGACCATCAATAATCAGCAAAATCTAAGACTGTTTTCTGGAATTTGTCTAGTTTACTCATTGCAAGCTGGTTTGAAAATAATAGTGTTAGTATTCTTGCATGGAATCACTTTTATTTTTATAAATAACATAAAATAACATTCAGTCCGACAATATTATGGTTCACATGCAGTGTGTGTGTGTGTAGGTATGTGTGTATAAAAATAAAAAAAATAAAAAAATCTAAATAACACAATTGTAAAGAATTACTGACACTAATATCATTTTTAAAAGATTTCATAGAAGCTATATTATATAGTTATTAATCTGAGCTGGTAAGATATGAATGGCCCCTTCATTATTTCAATTAAGAAAGTTAATCTGTGATTGTTTTACCAAAACCCTTATATAATTTGTTTCCACAAAAAAAAAAAAATTTACTGAGGAGATCATTTAATGAAAACCGGTATAGAATTCAGAGAGGTGAAAACTATCACATTTAGTGCATATACCTTTAAAAACTAAAAGGTGAGTGATTGCGCGATTGAACAAATATCTTTACATTTATTCAAACTTGGTTTTCTGTGTAACACTATTACAACAGAAACAAAGCAGGCTATTTGGAGGCTTTTATAAGATGTCTAATTTTTTTGCGGATATCAGGAAAGTTTAGACCATAAACAATAGGGTTTACAATGGGTGGCACAACAATAAATTCAAGTGAAATGACAACATTCAGTGCTATAGGAAGTTCCCCATTCACAAATCGACTCAAAGTGAGCTCACAAAAAACAGCAACTGAGAAATTTAAAAGGATCACTATGTGTGGAATACAAGTTTGATATGCTTTTTGGCTCCTGGCTCGACGCTCAACGCTGCTGCCTGCTGTCTGACCTACGCTCGGAGCTTCGTGGAGTTTATCCTAAATCCTTCTCTTTATTCCTATTCACATAATATAACTTTCTTATTTTTCACTAGATTACTTAACCTATTGCATAGTATTACTAAACGGAACGATTTATTACTAGCAATCCACCAGCGTAATCACCTAGTGTTAGCCATAGCCTGCTAGCTACCGTCTACTTTCTTTTTTCCTCTAAACCAACCTTCCTTGTCGATTAAATGGCGGATTTATCCGATGTATGTTATTCTGATCTGTCCTCGCCAGATCGGGAAGCTGTGGAGACGTTGCTGCCCGGCATTCATCGATCCACCGCGAGGTACAGCGTCCCGCACATCACCCTCGCCCCAGGCACCGGCAAGCGACCGAGACATCCAGCCAGCGAGTCCCGTGTGCGTTGCAGTTTTTCGGACGGCGTTCATCAAACACACGGTCAGTCATGTCCGACGATTATCATGTGTATTAAATGCAACATGTACAGCTTAGCTCTTTCTGTCAGCAGTGAGACTTACACATGTGATAAATGCAGGGATATTGTCAGGCTGACAGAGAGAATCTCAGAATTAGAGACACGCATCCAAACTTTAATTGAGGATAGTGAGAATGAAAGGGCCTTAGATACTGCTTTGGATGCGACTAGCCTAGTAAACACTGCACATTCGGTTCCGGTTGTAGAAGCCACGCAGCAGGCTAACTGGGTGACTGTGAGGCGGCATAATGGCAAGAACAAACACCACTCTTCCGTTCCGATTAGAACATCAAACAGGTTCTCCCCACTCAGTGACGCACCCACTGAGAATCCTGTTGAAAGTGCCCTAGTTATTGGCGATTCTATTACACGGAACGTGAAAATAGAGACACCAGCCACCATAGTCACATGTTTGCCGGGGGCCAGAGCACCTGACATCAAAGCAAATTTAAAAGTGCTGGCTAATGCTAAACGTAAATATTCTAAAATCATTATCCACGTCGGCACAAATGATGTTCGACTTCGCCAGTCGGAGATCACTAAAATTAACATTAAAGAGGTGTGTGAACTCGCAAATTCAATGTCAGCAGAAGTAATTTGTTCTGGCCCTCTTCCTGTTCGTCGGAGTGATGAGATAGTTAGCAGGTTATCATCACTCAATGGCTGGCTGTCTAAGTGGTGTCCGCAGAATAATATAGGTTTCATAGACAATTGGAAAAGCTTTTGGGGCAGACCTGATCTGTTGAAAAGAGATGGTATTCATCCCTCCCGGGATGGTGCTGCTCTTCTATCTAGAAATTTGGCAAATAGTCTTAGAGCTGAAACATGACAAACCAGGGCCCAGATCAGGACGCAGACAAACTGGCTAAACCGACCGTCTGCTAGCCGCCTCTCGTCACAGAACTCAGATAATTCACAGCACATAGAAACACTTTCACCTAGATATTATCACATAGAGACTGTGTCTGTACCTCGAACTAGTAAATACAAAAAATTTCCGAAACCTTTTAAGGGTAAAAATTTAATTGATGTTCAAAAAATGAAAATCACAGATAAATCAGATAAACAAATGATAAAGCTTGGGTTACTGAATATTAGATCTATTTCTTCAAAAGCACTTATTGTAAATGAAATTATCACAGACAATAAACTAGACTTGCTGTGTTTGACAGAAACCTGGCTAAAACCAGACGATTACATTACTTTAAATGAATCTAGTCCTCAAGGTTATGATTATCGACACAATCCTCGACAGAAAGGCAAAGGGGGAGGTGTTGCTGTAATTTATAGTAATATATTCAGAATCATTCAAAAGAATTTCAAATATAATTCCTTTGAAGTGATGGTGCTTTATGTAACATTATGTAAGTTGACATTTGTGCTGGCTACTGTATACAGGCCACCAGGGCACCATACTGACTTTATCAAAGAATTTGCTGATTTTCTATCAGAGTTAGTACTAGCTGCGGATAAAGTCCTTGTTGTTGGTGATTTTAATATCCATGTAGATAATAACAAAGACGCATTTGGATTGGCATTTGCAGACATTTTAAACTCTATTGGAGTTAGACAACACGTGTCAGGACCCACTCATTATCGTAATCATACCCTAGATCTAATACTGTCGCATGGAATTGATATTGATGCTGTTGAAATTCTACAGCAGAGCGATGATATATCAGATCATTATTTAGTCTTGTGTATAATACAATTAGCCAAGGCTACAAAACCACCACCCAGCCATAAATATTGTAGAACCATCACGTCTACCACTAAAGATTACTTTATAAATAATCTCCCCGAGCAGTTTCATCGCCTTAGTATACCTGATAACTTAGAAGAACTCGATGCTGCAACAGAAACTATTGGCTCTCTCTTTTCCAGCACATTAGATGCAGTCGCTCCTTTACGTCTAAAGAAGATTAAGGAAACTAATCCAACGCCGTGGTATGACGAGCACACTCGGGCTCTAAAACGAGCTGTGAGAAAAGCTGAACGTAGTTGGAAGAAAACAAAACTAGAAGTTTTTCGCCTTTCGTGGAAAGAAAAAATGATTGAGTACAGAACGGCTATAAGAAATGCTAGATCTACTTATTTTTCAAATCTCTTAATAGAAAACAAACATAATCCTAGGTATTTATTTGACACAGTGGCTAAATTAACTAGAAACAGAGATTCAACTGCTGACGTTTCCATAGAGCACAGCAGTAATGACTTTATGAACTTCTTTACTTGCAAGATTGATAATATTAGAGAGAAAATTAAAAACATGCAACCGTCTACAGTTTCGCTTCAGACAGTGCACTGTAGTGTCCCTGAGGTAAAACTAGAATCATTCGCCGCTATAGGAGAGGAAGAATTATCTAAACTTATCAAATCATCAAAATCAACGACATGTATGTTAGACCCAATTCCGACTAAACTACTGAAAGAAATGCTTCCAGAGGTCGTAGGTCCACTTCTTGATATAATTAATTCATCGTTAACACTAGGATACGTGCCAAAAACCTTTAAGCAGGCTATTATTAAACCTCTTATTAAAAAACCTCAACTAGATCCGAGAGATTTAGTAAATTACAGGCCAATCTCGAATCTACCTTTTCTGTCAAAGATACTAGAAAAAGCCGTTTCAACACAACTGTGCTCCTTTTTAGAAAGAAATGGAATCTGTGAGGATTTCCAGTCAGGATTTAGACCATACCATAGTACTGAGACTGCTCTCGTTAGAGTTACAAACGATCTACTCCTATCATCCGATCATGGCTGTATTTCTCTATTAGTGTTATTAGATCTCAGTGCTGCTTTTGACACTATCGATCACAACATTCTTTTAAAAAGACTTGAAAACTATATTGGCATTAGTGGAACTGCTTTGTCATGGTTCAAATCGTACTTATCTGACCGTTATCAGTCTGTAGTAGTAAATGAAGAGATGTCGTATCGATCACAGGTTCAATATGGAGTACCACAAGGCTCAGTACTAGGACCGTTGCTTTTCACTCTGTACATGCTGCCCTTAGGACAGATAATTAGGAAGCATGGTGTTAGTTTTCACTGCTACGCTGACGATACTCAGCTCTATATTTCCTCGCGCCCTGACGAAACCTACAAATTCACAAAACTAACAGAATGCATAGCTGACATTAAAAACTGGATGACAAGAAATTTCTTATTATTAAATTCAGAAAAAACTGATATCCTAATCTTTGGACCAAAAACTTCCTCACGAAAAAACCTTGAATACTCTCTAACACTTGACGGGTGCTCCATTAAACCTTCGTCCTCAGTTAGGAACCTGGGTGTGCTCTTTGATACCAATCTTTCATTTGAAAGTCATGTTTCTAGTATCTGTAAAACCGCATTCTTCCATCTAAAAAATATATCTAAATTACGACATATGCTCTCAATGACAAATGCGGAACAGTTGGTTCATGCATTCATGACCTCAAGACTAGATTATTGTAACGCTCTACTGGGTGGTTGTTCTGCTCGGCTTTTAAACAGACTACAGTTGGTCCAAAATGCGGCAGCTAGAGTTCTTACTAGAACCAGAAAGTATGACCATATTAGCCCAGTTCTGTCAACATTACATTGGCTCCCTATTAAACATCGTATAGATTTTAAAATCTTGCTACTTACTTATAAAGCTCTAAATGGTTTAGCTCCCCAGTACCTAAGTGAGCTCTTAATGCATTATAGTCCTTCACGTCTATTGCGATCTCAGAATTCAGGCCAGTTGATAATACCCAGAATATCAAAATCAACTGAAGGCGGCAGATCCTTTTCCTATTTAGCACCTAAACTCTGGAACAATCTTCCTAGCATTGTTCGGGAAGCAGACACACTCTGTCAGTTTAAATCTAGACTAAAAACACATCTCTTTGCTCTTGCATACACATAACACATTATCAATACATTAACATTTTTCAAATCCGTTAAAGGATTGTTACGCTGCAATAATTAGGTCGGCCGGAACTGAGAACATTTCCTATAACACTAGATATACCTGTACAATGGCATCTACGCTAATATCTGTCTCTCTGCTTATCCTGAGGTTTGCCGGGTGCTGGATCCAGGCCGTATCCAGATCAGATGGAGAACCTGTGTCTGGACCTGCCTACAATGTAGCCCAGGAGACAATGGGCCTACAGATCCAGTTCTGGCTGCATCTATAATTCTGATTTTTAATCCCCGTATCCGCTTACATATATTTATATATAATCTATTTTTAATCTCTATAATAAAATGTATAATTTAGATTTTGATCTCCATATCCATTTACATATATTATATATATCTTCCAAGGGGTTTTTTCCCTCCTAGGACTTTTTTCCCAGTGTTAGCACGCTGGGTTTTTCTCCTAGGGGGTTTTTTCCACCCCTGGGAGTCAGCCGACATTGGCTTAATGTAGCACCATCTTGTATATGTTACATATTACCACGCTTGTTTGTACAGCTTATTTTTAACCACTTCCCTTTTTTTATGTGCTTCTAATATGTAAAGCTGCTTTGAAACAATTACCAATTGTAAAAGCGCTATATAAATAAATTTGACTTGACTTGACTTGACTTTGCTCCTGAACTCTCGTGTGCTTCTTTGACAAATGATAATAATTCTGACATAGGTATATATTATAAAACTCAAAGGGATAAAAATGGTAGTGATCAATACAATCAGGCCATAAATATTATTAACTGTATTGTTTACACATGAGAGTTTGACAATTTCATAGTTGTGGCAGTACACCCTTAACAATTTGTTACCACAGATTGTCAGCCTGCCAGTCAAAAGACAACCAATACCAACAAAAGTGATTGGATAAAGCCATGCTATAACTATTAGAAAAGCTAGTAACCGTGTAGTAATTATGTTGTTGTAATGCAAAGGTTTGCTGATTGCAACAAACCTATCAAATGCCATTAGCATTAATATTGTAAGCTCAAAAGATGCATATGAGTAAATGACGTCTGTATGATACATGCTTCAAAGGAGATTTTGTGTGTATCATAGAGCAGGTCTGTCAGTAACCTTGGGAAAAAGCCTGCTGTACCATATACAGAGTTGATGGACAAGCATGAAATCAGAATGTACATGGGCTGGTGCAATGTCTTTTCCAGAAATATTACAAGAATAATAATGACATTAAAGCATATGACAGCACAGTAAAAAATAAACCCCAAAGTGAAAAAAGCATATTTTATGCTCCCAAGATTTTCAAACAAAATGAAGTAAAAGTATGTTCCATTCTCCATTTTCCTTTCACAAGAAATACTTTCACTGACCTGAAAAATAGAGCAAACAAAATTTGTGTTTTTTACATATAAATAAAAAAAAAAAAAACAATCAGCTTAGAATATTTAGACTCATTGTCTTATACCATTTAATGTGACCTTAAATTTAAAGTCTTAAGTTAGATTAGTAATATAACAATTATCAAATTAAATGAATGTTGATTTATTACTGTGCTAACCAGTCTAAGATTTTTTTTTTTTTTTTTTTAGAAATACCCTCTGTTATATACTCTGAAATTACCATCATTGCATCTTCAGGTAATGAGCTCTATTTGTGTTCTGATTTAGTGGGACTGTGGAGTCACCAGTGTGTGCTAGTGTTTTTATGGTATCTAACATGACTCAGGAGGCCTGTTGTGGCATAAGCGCTGCAAAGTCCTCTGAGGTTTGATTTCACTGGAAACATTTTAGCCTATATGTAAAACATACATAAATTTAGCATAATTCTGCATCTAGTGCTTTCCAAACTTTTCCAACAAATAATTAGAGCCAGCATTTTTCATCATTTTCTCAAAACTTTCATTGCACCCAAAATACGTTGTTGTATGAATATCTGAACATGTAATATATCAAAAGAAAAAACAGAGGTTATTATAGCTTCATGGATTATTTTTTTTCAACTACTGATTGTGGCTAAGTGGGTAAGTATAATAAAAAAAAAAGAAAAAAAAAAAGAGAAAGAAACAGCATTTGAATAAAAAGCTGATAAAATTGTGTTTGTTTTTCTTCTCGAAGACTGTCTAAACATTTTTGGAGTAGATTGCATCAATCAACACCCCAAAGCACAGTCCTATAACTCTTCCTGGGTCAACATTTCATTATAAGGTTAGGCAGGTTTGATTTATATGCTGTTTAATGTTCAATGATCACGTTATTTTGCATGTGCATACACTCTTAGAAGGAATGTGTAGAAAAATTACATAAATTATGTTTAACACTCTAATTTCACATTTTATGTGTTACGATCACCGTCTGTTCCTGTCAGTTCCTGGACTCTATTTCCCATAATCCTCCCTGCCAGTCACATGCACTCACTCCACCAATCATCTATTGACACATACTGCTTAGCCTACTACCTGGACTATATAAGACTCACACACACACCAGCTCAGGGCCAGGTCTTGTTTACCCAGTGTGGCATTTCCTAGCGTTTTCCCTGTGTATATTGTCCTGCCTATTTGTTCCGGTTCCTGTTCCTGTCTGGATTTCCTGTTTATGATTCTTCGCTGCCTGCCCTCTGGATTGTTTATTGATTCCTGGTTTTGTGAACGTTTTCTGCCTGCCCTGATCTACTGCCTGTATCCTGACCACGATTCTGCCTAGCCCTTGCTGTTCCTGTTTGTGCCTGTTTGACCCTGCCTGTACGACCACACTCACCTTTTAATAAAAGCTTGCATTTGGATCCCTATCTGAGTCCTGCATCCGTTACATTATGTCAATATTAACTAAAAATGTGTAAAATAAAACAATCTCTTTTACACATATATGTGTAGTTTAAAAATGAACACAACTTGGGAATTTACTCACAACATTTAACACAATATGTGTAGACTGATATACTTAACACACTTCCTCCTGGTTTCACAGACAAGGTTTTAGCTAGTTCTAGACTGAAATGCATGTTTGAGCTGAAAGTAACTTGCACTGACATATCTTAAAATGTCAGAGGGGTAACACTTTAGAATACTCTTTCTTACTTACTGCATAACTAATAAGGAATTACTGAAGAACTAATAGGTAATTCTTCATTAACACTCAAGTCACTACTGTTAACTACTAAGGAAGATTTTTCATTTTCAGTATATAATAGAATTTTATGATTTTGTTAAGTAACAGTTAGCTAATCAATAACTAATGAATTCTGGCATATGTTCTTAAGAAGTACTATTAATTATCTACTAATTAATGTTCAAGAACAATAACTATGAAGTAACTACTAACGAACAAACACAATTACATTGAGTTGTGGCCCTTTCTTATTTACTAAGGTTATCTATAGTAGTATTATGAAAAATGCAATATTAATAATATAGCTGCAAGCAGCAATTCGGGGCCAAGCCCCAGAAGGGGCAGTAGCGCAATACGGAGCAGGTAGAGCAAAAACAGCAGAAATTGAATGTTCATGCAGAACAGCTGGTTCAGAAGGACAGGTGGAAATGAAATGAAAATCAATAGAAGTTCAGATGAGAATGAACACAGAATGAACTAAAAATACTTGTATCTAATTCAAGAGGAATAAATATTAGTACAATGCTTATTTGGATAAAAAAGGAATCAAAATGACTCATTACACACAATTGAATAATGACCACCCAACACGGGATTCGAACCCACGACCTCCAGGTTCAGCGTCCATTGCACATCTCATTGCACCACTGTGAAGGTGAATATTGGCACAAATGCCGAAGTTCATTAGTTCATGTGAAAATGAACTTAAAATGAAGAATTTTAATAAAACTGCACTGAATGTTATATTTAATAACTTTACTTTAGATCATTCTGCAGCTCATCATGCTGTAGCGCAATACAGAGCAGGAAGAGGAAAAACAGCAGAAAATGAACAAACATGAAACAGCTGGTTCAGAATTATGGGCGAGAATGATCTCAGAATGTACAGAAGCTTAGATGAAAATGAACACAGCATGAAACAAAAAGCATTTATTTCTAATCCAAGAGGCAATAAAGGAATCAAAACACACTTTTTCATAAAACCCCTCCACACGGGATTCGAACCCGCTATCTTTGGGTACTGGGCTCTTCAGGTACCTGGCTTTACACATTGAGCTACTTCATGACACATATTCAACCTGCCGTGGAAGAAACCTTTTAGTGTAAGAAAGAATTTACAAAAAAAAGCATATTAGCATGCTAAGCTAACTTAATGCTAATGAAGCTCATGGCTAACTTGATAGCTGAAGAGCCATATTAAAAAGAATGACAACTGGTTAGCATGCTAAGCAATTAGCATGCTAAGCTAACTAGCATAAGACAACAAACACAAGCACGGTCACAATCAGAGATGAATATCTCGGGAACAGTAGCGAATATCAAAATTCCATTCAGTCATTTCTATGCGGCTCGGTCCAAAGATCATCTGAGCTGATTTTGGACAAAATTGGACAAAAATTGTAGGAGGAGTAGCGAAAAAACTGTTTTACATTTATTTCAATATGGCGGACAGGTACATTTAAGGAAAATGACAAATGACACATCATCGGAATCGGCATAAGCCAGGGAATAAAATGACATAAAGCATACACATTTTGGAAAGTGTTTTCAAAAGTTATAAGCATTTTTGGAAAAAAACATTATATCTGTGGAACAGTAGGTGGCGCTGTTCTGAAACTTCTCAGGTACCTTCAGGACATTCTCAAGGTCATACGTACCAATTTTTGTGAAGATATGTCAAATTGTTTAAAAGATATTGCAATTTATGACAAAATTCAAAATGGCGGACACGTGATTCATCCAATATTGAAAGAATCGGTATCGTCGGATTCGGCATGATCCAAGGAATCCATAGACACCAATATCTTGATTTTCTGACAAACTGTTCAAAAGTTATTGGCCAAAATAGCCATTTTTCATATCTCATGACCTGTAGGTGGCGCTGTTCCCAAGTTTGGCATGGACCCTCAGATCATGGTCCTGATGAAGCGTACCAATTTTTGTTTCGATTGCTCAAAGTTTGGCCGAGATACAGCCTCTATACTAATTTCGGGTCGACCTCACTACCTTCGTGACATTATAACTTTTGAACAAAGATGAATTAAAAAAATCTGTTCAGTTATTTCTATGCGGCTCAGTCCAAAGATCATCTGATCAAAATTCGTACAAAATTGGACAGAATTTGAAGGAGGAGTAGCGAAAAAACGGAATACTGTACTTTTCAAAATGGCCGCTACTGTTATGGGCGGAGACTTAATGTAAGATGTTGAGTAGCATCAGCATAATGAGATGAATCAGATGTACTAAATTACATTTTTCTAGAGCAAAAGGTTCAAAAGTTATAACCTTTAGAATAGTGAAATTTTGAACTGGTGGTGGCGCTATAGAGTTGGTTCTAGAGACTCCAAATTTGGTCCATTCACTATTCATGAGCATCTCTACAATTGTGCCAAATTTCATCATTTTCTCATGTTCCGTTGATTGGGCTGCCATAGACTCCCATTCGGGAGGAAGAATAATAATAATAAAAGGGAAAACGTACAATTACAATAGGGGCTACAGCCCCTTTGGGGCTTGGCCCCTAATAATAAAAGGGAAAACGTACAATTACAATAGGGGCTACAGCCCCTTTGGGGCTTGGCCCCTAATGAAAATCAATAGAAGTTCAGAGAATGAACACGGAATGAACTAAAATACTTGTATCTCATTGAAGAGGAATAAAGATTAGCACAATCCTTATTTGGATAAAAAAGGTATCAAAATGACTCATTACACACAATTGTATAAAGGAACCCCACACGAGATTTGAATCCACGACCTCCGGGTCCAAGGTCCATTTCTCATCTCATTGCACCACTGTGCAAGTGAATGTTTCCACACCTGCCGAAGTTTATTAGTTCATGTGAAAATGAACTCAAAATGAAGAATTCTTATAAAGCTGCACTTTAGATCATTCTGCAGCTCATCATGCTGTAGTGCAATACAGAGCAGGAAGAGGAAAAACAGCAGAAAATGAACAAACATGAAACAGCTGGTTCAGAATTACGGGCAAGAATGAACTCAGAATGTACATAAGCTTAGATGAAAATGAACACAGCATGAAACAAAAAGCATTTATTTCTAATCCAAGAGGCAGTAAAGGAATCAAAACACACTATTTTATAAAACCGCTCCACCTGGGATTCGAACCCACTAACTTCGGATACAGGGCTCTTCAGATAACTGGCTTTACACATTGAGCTACTTGAGGATGCACATTCAACAGACTGTGGAAGAAACCTTTTAGTCTAACAAAGAATTCACAAAAAAAGCATTACTTAGCATGCTAACCATATTAGCATGCTAAGCTAACTTAATGCTAATGAAGCTCATGGTTAACTTGATAACTGAAGAGCCACATTAAAGAGAATGACAACTGGTTAGCATGCTAAGCAATTAGCATGCTAAGCTAACTAGCATAAGACAACAAACACAAGCAAGGTCACATTCAGAGATGAATATCTTGGGAATGGTAGCGAATATCAAAAATCCGTTCAGTCATTTCTGTGCGGCTCGGTCCAAAGATCATCTGAGCTGATTTTGGACAAAATTGACCAAAATTTGTGGGAGGAGTAGCGAAAAAACTGTTTTTGATTTAATTCAATATGGCAGACAGGTACATTTAAGGAAAATGACAAATGACACATCGTCGGAATCGGCATAAGCCAGGGAATAAAATGACATAAAGCATACACATTTTGGAAAGTGTTTTCAAAAGTTATAAGTGGTTTTGCAATAATCATTACATCTGTGGAACAGTAGGTGGCGCTGTGTTGAAACTTCTCAGGTACCTTCAGGACCTTCTAAAGGTCATACGTACCAATTTGTGTGAAGATATGTCAAATTGTTTAAAAGTTATTGCAATTTATGACAAAATTCAAAATGGCGGACACGTGGTTCATCCGATGTTGACGAATTCGATATCCTCGGATTTGGCATGGCACAGGGAATCCATAGACACCAAGATCTTGATTTTCTAATAAAGTGTTCAAAAGTTATTGGCCAAAATAGCCATTTTTCAGATCTCATGACCTGTAGGTGGCGCTGTTCCCAAATTTGTCATGGAACCTCAGATCATGGTCTTGATCAAGTGTACCAATTTTAGTTTTGATTGCTCAAAGTTTGGCCGAGATACAGCCTCTATAGCAATTTTGGGTCAACCTCGTTAACTTCGTGACATCATAACTTTTGAACAAAGATGAATAAAAAAAATCTGTTCAGTCATTTCTGTGCGGCTCAGACCAAAGATCACCTGATCAAAGTTTGGACAAAATTGGACAAATTTTGAAGGAGGAGAAGTGAAAAAAACAAATACTGTACTTTTCAAAATGGCCGCTACTGTAATGGGTGGAGACTTAATGTAAGAAGTTGAATAGCATCAGCATGAAGAGACGAATCAGATGAACTAAATTTAATTTTTCTATGACAAAGAGTTCAAATGTTAAAACCGTTAGAATGTTGAAATTTTGAACTGGTGGTGGCGCTATAGAGTTGGTTCTAGAGACTCCAAATTTGGTCCAATCACTATTCATGAGCATCTCTACAACTGTGCCAAATTTCATCATTTTCTCATGTTCCGTTGATAGGGCTGCCATAGACTCCCATTCGGGAGGAAGAATAATAATAATAAAAGGGAAAACGTACAATTACAATAGGGGCTACAGCCCCTTCGGGGCTTGGCCCCTAAAAATACAATAATGTCAGGACACAGACGGAGGCAGAGGGGTGAGTGAACACAGATGTTTATTGAAACAGAGGCATGAACACAGGTAATAGAGATGTAGAGATGCAGGTGAGTAGATAAACAAGCACTTTAAAACAGGCACTTAGCTGAGAGTAATGAGAGTTCTTATTTGTAGGTTGGGAATATAACGTGGAGCAGACGATGATGGCGAGAAGCTCTCTGTTCCCGATGTCATAATTTTGCTCTGCCGGGGATAGCTTCTTGGAGAAGATGGCACATGGATGGAGTCGTTGTAGGTCACCCTGCCGCTGTGATAACACCACCCCGATCCCGGTGGGGGATGCGTCAACTTCGATGGTGAATGGTAGATCATGGTTCGGAATGACCAGGATCGGAGCGGTGAGGAAGGCTTCTTGGAGCTTCTTGGGCAGATGGACTCGAGGACAGAGACTTGGGCCAGCCTTTGAAGAGCGAGATGAGGGGTGCACTGAGGAGACTGTAATTGTGGATGATGCGATGGTAGAAATTCGCAAACCCCAGGAAACATTGTAGCTCCTTGACAGTTGTGGGTAATGGCCAGTTGCGGATGGTTTCCACCTTCCTGTGCTCCATCTGGATGCTGTGTTGGTCTATGACGTATCCCAGGAAGTGTACGGAGGTGGTATGAAACTCGCACTTCTCCAGCTTGAGTTAAAGATGGTGTTGGCGGAGCTTCTCGAGGACCTGGGAGATGTGTGCGCGATGTTTCGCCAGGATCCGGAAGTAAATGAGGATATCGTCAATGTAGGCCACCACAGAACCGGTTGAGGAACTCCTGGAACACCTCATTCATGTAGTTCTGGAACATGGAGGGAAAGTTGGACAGGCCATACGGCATGACCCAGTATTCATAGTGTCCAGACGGTGTAATGAAGGCAGTTTTCCACTCATCCCCCCGGCGTATACGAATGAGATTATACGCGCTCCGCACTTCCAGCTTGGAGAAGATGTGAGCTTCACATAGTTGTTCCAGAGCCGCCAGGACCAGAGAAAGGGGATAACTGAATTTGACCATTTGGGAGTTCAGGTGACAGTAGTCAATGCTCGGCCTCAAGCCTCCTTTTTTCTTGGCCACGAAGAAGACCTTGAAGCGGCAGGGGACGTCGAGGGTCGGATGAAACACTGTTTGAGTGCCTCCTGGACGTACTCCTCCGTGGCCTTCTGTTTCAGGATGGACAGTGGGTAAACCCTACCCTTGGGTAGTATATATCTAAAACACCATAGTGGTGTTTTAGAGGTAAAAAATTATATAAATACTGTTCGGTTCCTCACACAAACCAATCGTTTCGTGTCTTAGGACATCAATGTGTCATCACAAGCTGCAGGGTTTAATTTGGATTTGTCTTTGCACGTTTTTTTACTCTTATAGACTAAGTTACCACTGAATACACTATTGTGACGATGTATACATGTATTGCCTCAGAATTTCCATCTGAATAGCGCTCGCTCCATGGGTGTGGCCAAATTAGTGGATGATGAGCTTACTCACGGACATCTGACATGTCTCTATTTTCATACAGATTACATAAACAGGGAATTTTTGTTTTCAGTTTGACTTACAGGATTTAAACCCTGACATTTCAATGTTTCTTTAGACATAAGTCTCATTTTTGTGTCATTAGTATTCACTGTTACACTTAATTTTCTGAGAACTATCAGATTGGACTTCGTTCAGAGGGAGACGACAGATCACGCATCATGTTGGTTTTCTTTATTTTGCAAAAAGCACAACATTTTGTTTTTACTCTGAGTCTACACAAATAAAAGAAGATATTCCACAGATTAAAATGGTGTATAACTCTTAATTGTATGTGCAACATTGACAGAGTATTTTGAGTCTCTTTCACACTGGTAAGAAAAAAACAGAGGTGGTATCGCCGGCGTGATCATTGCCTGTTGGAATGTGTGTATAAAATTAAGCTCAGGTTGAGCTAAACTAGTTAGCATCACTGGATGGTTTGGTTCTCAGATTTGGCTCCCTTAGAGCTTAGACACTGCCACTAGCTGATGGCACGTGTCTTTCTGGAGTCACAGGCATTGTTTGGGCTTCCTTCAGAGCATGATGGTGTTTGTACACCTCTTGCTTAAAGAGTAAACATTGTTTTTACTGAGTACACTGCTTGTTGGAATGTGTGGATAAAATTAACTCAGATTGAGTTAAACTAGCTAACCTCACTGGATAGTTTGGTTCTAAGATTTGGCTTTCTTAGAGTTTAGTTTGTACTCTGCTTGCTTAAAGAGTAAAAAGTGTTTTTACTGAGTACATTGCCTGTTGGAAGGTTTGATCAGGTTGAGCTAAACTAGTCAACCTCACTTGGATAGTTTGGTTCTCAGATTTGGCTCCCTTAGGGTGAATGAGTTTGCGCGAGAGAACGTAATCTTTTAGGGTGCGTTCACACTTGTAGATCGGTTCGTTTGGTTCATTTGATCCGGACCAAAGAAGAAAAAAAAAAAACATTTAGTCCTGGTCTGATTAACATTCAGATTGGCAATTTTATCACCGAACCAAAAGATACTGAACTTTAAGGCATATGGATACATTCACAATGTGATTGGTCGGATTTTATGACGTATTGCATATTTTGAGACGGAACTTACTAAACATCCAAAACAATGCTGTTTGCTGAGGTAAATGCGCTTGTTGTGTGTGCGTAGCCTGCATGTGATGGTATTTTGGCCAGCTGGGAACTCCTGAAGAGCTTATAAACTGTGTAAAGTAGTCAAAACAGCGGCAGGAATCCATCCGTCACACACAAACGATCTGCTGCATGGAGACGTGCGTCTGATGCCTGTCATGAGCAAACTTGCGACTATGACAAGAAAAACTGACATGCGTGAGGATTCTGTCCTTTTTAGGGTCTTGTCTTCCTGTTTTTGGTTTGTTTACATGTCTTTGGTCCATGTTGCATTCATATATCATTCGAACCGCACCAGAGTTCGTTTGGAAGCGGGCCGAGACCCATCTTTTCAGCGGTCTCGGTCCGCTTGTTTGGTGAGTACCAGCGTTCACATATGTTCAAATGAACCGCACTAACCGAACAATCGCACCAGGGTTCGTTTTAATCGAACCAAACATGATAAGTGTGAAAGCACCCTTAGAGAATAGACACTGCCACTAGCTGACGCCACGTGTCTTTTTGGAGTCGCAGGCCCTGTTTCTTTAAGCAGATTGAGCATGTAGATTCACATGTTTCACAAGGCTGCTATGAGGTATTTCTACTCAATGTAGAATTTGCGCCTACTCGCTCAGGTGATCTCTCTCTCTAATACTGTACAAAATTCAATGAGTTTCAATCAGCATGGCATGATTACCTATGGCCGAATCACAGCCATGCTGATATACAGCCATATATCGCACGGCTACTCGTGTGATATTTCTCTCTCTCTCTCTCTCTCTCTCTCTCTCTCTCTCTATATATATATATATATATATATATAGAGTCAGGAAATGACGAGATGGATGCAAGGGCAAATGCAGTGAGGTGAATTTATTAGAAGGACACTGTTGCAAACCAGCAGACAAAGCCAGAAAGACACAGATGCAGTCCAGGGTATCCAGGCAACACCAAGTACCACAAACAATAGTCCAAGCACCTCCTGGCGCTCCCAGTGGAACTTACCTGTAGATTGTAATCATCAATAAGAGAGTGATCCAATATGTCCTAGCAGGAACCCAACTTCTCTCCTCTGGACCGTAACCTTCCCAGTCCACCAGATACTAGAATCCACGTCCCCTCCGTCTTGAGTCCAGAATACGTGAAAAATGGGTTTCAATTTGGGAACATGAAATACGGAGTGAATCCTCCTGTACGTCGGAGGGAGTTTGAGGTGGACTGCCACTGGGTTAATGATCTGGACAAAGGCGTGAGCAGAGGGGACCGCAACTTCGGATTCCAGACTAGGACAAATTGGTGGCTGGTACCCTACACTACACTCAAAAGGCGAGAGGCCCGTGGATGACACTGGCAGCGAGTTATGCGTGTACTCAACCCATGAGATTTGTTGGCTCCAGGAGCAAGGATTCTGAGACACCAAACATCGTAACACTCGCTCTAAATCCTGGTTAGCCCACTCTGTCTGGCCATTGCTCTGAGGATGAAAACCATATATATATATATATATATATATATATATATATATATATATATATATATTGTTACAGACAGAAGGGCAGGAGACTACAGATATGGAAACAGATGACAGTTTATTGATGAACAGCTCATTAATGTCATTACATGACTCTAATTGGACTCTGGAACATTATATTGACTTGACTCTGCAACTGAGCGGCTCAGCATACACTGTGGGGGTAGTAGAGGAGGATTTTAAGATGGCCGCCATCCCTGAGCCTCGTCGCCAGATGCCTTGTCACGTCTCAGCAGATCTTCCAGAACCTTGTCACGTCTCAGCAGATCTTCCAGAACCTTGTCACGTCTCAGCAGATCTTCCAGAGCCTCGTCACGTCTCAGTAGATCTTCCAGAGCCTCGTCACGTCTCAGTAGATCTTCCAGAGCCTCGTCACGTCTCAGCCAAGGTGGCTGCCACACCTGAGCCCTCAGCCAAGATGGCTGCCACGCTTGAGCCCTCAGTTGAGATGGCTGCCATGCCTGAGACCTCAGCTGAGATGGCTGCCACGCCTGAGCCCTCAGAGATTGCAGTGCTGGCCATTATGGCCACAGCCAATTGGTGTGTGTGAGCTGCACACACATCGAATCCAGTCCATGAATCCGCTCCAGAGCCCGGTCCAGTCCTTGAATCCGTTCCAGAGCCTGCTCCAGTCCTTGAATCCGCTCCAGAGACTGCTCCAGTCCATGAATCCTCTCCAGAGACAGTTCCAGTCCATGAGTCCGCTCCAGAGCCCGCTCCAGCCCATGAGTCCGCTCCAGAGCCCGCTCCAGCCCATCAGTCTGCACCAGTGCCCGCTCCAGCCCATGAGACCGCTCTGAGGGGGACTTTGTCATCTTTCCAGTCTGTGTTTCCCTGATTTGTGTGAAGACTTTTGTTATTTCTTGTCTTGTGCCATGTTTTGTAGTTCTTTGTAGTTTTTTATGTTGATTAGTTTTTTCCAGGTGTTTCCTATTGGCCACTCCCCCTTGTTACCTTGTTTAACGTGTTTCCCTGTGTGTATATATAGCCCTTGTGTTTTTCTTTTGCTTTTGTCAGTCATTGATGGTGTTCATGGTGGTGTTTTTTTTTTTTGGAAAGTCTTGTTTTCTTTTTCTTCTGGATTTCTGTTGTCACCCTCATGTGGACTATTTGCCTGTTTCACAGTCTGAATTATCTGTTATTTCACTTTTATTAAATCTGTGTGCACTTGGATTCACCCTGGCCTCATCCTTGCCCATCCGTTACAATTTTAACGAATATATTTTCTTTAGTAAACACTTGTTCTAATAATAAAAAAAAAGTGTTAAGAAATTGTGATAATTACCTCATTTTATTTTGTAACATTACTTGAAAATTGTTTTTTATTGGCATGTTATTATGCACTATTATTTAAAAAAAAATATTTATCTCAAATTAAAAAAAATTAGATATTTCATTAAAATGCTTATTTTCTGGTTTATATAAATTTTAACAATCTGTGTTACACATTGATAGTAAATTAAAACCTATATTTCATGAGACATTGTAGGCAAGCTGTGTTTCCAATATGTATACACTGTGTATAATGTTTGAGCTTTATGTTTGCCTCTTTTTCTTCTCTTCATTTGTTTGTGGTTTTACATAATAAAGATCATCAGCAAAATCTAAGCTTTCTGGAATTCTTCTAGTTTACTCATTGCAAGCTGGTTTGAAAATAATAGTGTTAGTATTCTAGCATGGAATCACTTTTATTATTAGTACTATTATTACTACTATTATTATTATTATTATTGACAATAGATATAACTACACCAAATATCATGATTGGTAATTATTTGATAAAAAGTATGTGTGTGTGTGTGTGTGTATATATATATATATATATATATATATAGCTTATATTCTGTAGTTAATAATCTGATTTGATAAAATATGGATGTCTCCTTCATTCTTTCAGTTAAGAAAGTTAATCTGTGATTGTGTTTACAAAACCCCAATTTTTCACACACAAAAAAAATATTTACAGGCTATTTGGAGGCTTTTATAAGATGTCTAATTTTTTTGCGGATATCAGGAAAGTTTAGACCATAAACAATAGGGTTTACAATGGGTGGTACAACAATAAATTCAAGTGAAATGACAACAGTCAGCGCTATAGGAAGTTCCCCATTCACAAATCGACTCAAAGTGAGCTCACAAAAAACAGCAACTGAGAAATTTAAAAGGATCACTATGTGTGGAATACAAGTTTGATATGCTTTGCTCCTGAACTCTCGTGTGCTTCTTTGACAAATGATAATAATTCTGACATAGGTATATATTATAAAACTCAAAGGGATAAAAATGGTTGTGATCATTACAATCAGGCCATAAGTATTATTATATACAGTATCGTTTACACATGAGAGTTTGACAATTTCATAGTTGTGGCAGTACACCCTTAACAATTTGTTACCACAGATTTTAAGCCTGGCAGTGAAAAGACCACCAATACCAACAAAAGTGATTGGATAAAGCCATGCTATAACTATTAAAAAAGTTAGTAACCGTGTGGTAATTATGTTGTTGTAATGCAAAGGTTTGCTGATTGCAACAAACCTATCAAATGCCATTAGCATTAATATTGTAAGCTCAAAAGATGCATATGAGTAAATGACAAAACTCTGTATGAGACATGCTTCATAGGAGATTCTATGTGTATCATAGAGCAGGTCTGTCAGTAACCTTGGGAAAAAGCCTGCTGTACCATATACAGAGTTGATGGACAAGCATGAAATCAGAATGTACATGGGCTGGTGCAATGTCTTTTCTAGAAATATTACAAGAATAATAATGACATTAAAGTAAATGACAGCACAGTAAAAAATAAACCCCAAAGTGAAAAAAGCATATTTTATGCTCCCAAGATTTTCAAACAACATGAAGTAAAAATATGTTCCATTCTCCATTTTCCTTTCACAAGAAATACTTTCATTGACCTGAAAAATATAGCAAACAAAGTTTGTGTTTTTTACATATAAAAAAACAAATAAACAATTAGCTTAGAATATCTCTTATACCATTTAATGTGAATTTAAATGTAAAGTCTTAAGTTAATTAGTAATATAACAATTATTAAATTAATTTTTACTTATTAGAAATACCCTCTATGGAAGCCCGTTTCCGCCACAAAAAAAAAAAAAAAAAAAAGATGAATTGCGACTTTTTATCTCAGAATTTTGACTTTTTAACTCGCAATTGCGAGTTATAAAGTCAGAATTCTGAGATATAAAGTCGCAATTGCGTGATAAAAAGTCAGAATTCTGAGATATAAAGTCGCAATTGCGAGTTATAAAGTCAGAATTCTGAGATATAAAGTCACAATTGCGAGTTATAAAGTCAGAATTCTGAGATATAAAGTCGCAATTGCGTGATAAAAAGTCAGAATTCTGAGATATAAAGTCGCAATTGCGTGATAAAAAGTCAGAATTCTGAGATATAAAGTCGCAATTGCGTGATAAAAAGTCAGAATTCTGAGATATAAAGTCGCAATTGCGTGATAAAAAGTCAGAATTCTGAGATATAAAGTCGCAATTGCGTGATATAAAGTCAGAATTCTGAGATATAAAGTCGCAATTGCGAGTTATAAAGTCAGAATTCTGAGATATAAAGTCGCAATTGCGTGATAAAAAGTCAGAATTCTGAGATATAAAGTCGCAATTGCGTGATAAAAAGTCAGAATTCTGAGATATAAAGTTGCAACTGCGTGATAAAAAGTCAGAATTCTGACTTTTTTTCTCGCAATTAACTGATGGTCAGTATCTCTGTCTATAACAGTGCATCCAACGATAGCCGTGCTGCCGTGAAGTCTGAAGCTGTTGGTGTATAAAATGTGCCACTTCAGCTTTGTCTGATTTATTGCGCCTCCGCCACAGCTGATTCTTCTTATTATTATGATTATTATTATATTGTTATTATTGTGTAAAATTCATTAGTGTATCCATTCTGTTAAAAACAACTTTTATTGCCCAAATACCTCGACTGTAATTTGCAGAAATGCATGATTCTACCCTTGAGTTGCAAAGTTAATGAAACATGATAGGTATTGGTTGTTTTAGTATTAAGCCCACTAGATGGCAGTAAAAGCTGTTTTTTCTCCTTGAAACGCTGTGTACAAGGTTACTGTGGAAACATTCTATATGCATATTCCTGCATAATGCATATGTCCGGAGACTAATCTTTATGTGTCTCCTCCAGTAAAATCAATATTTCTTTATTGGTAAATAGGCGCTAAAAATAATCCTTTATGATGTCCTCTATTTTATGTATAATAATAACAAAGCAGCAATCCTGATGGTCTATTTAATGTATAATAATAATAACAAAGCAGTAATCCTGATGGTCAGTCGCAATGAAAGGAAACGCAAGCAAAGTAAGAACTGTGAGAAATAATGTTTCACAGTAGTGATAAAAAGTCAGAATTCTGAGATATAAAGTCGCAATTGCGTGATATAAAGTCAGAATTCTGAGATATAAAGTCGCAATTGCGAGTTATAAAGTCAGAATTCTGAGATATAAAGTCGCAATTGCGTGATAAAAAGTCAGAATTCTGAGATATAAAGTCACAATTGCGTGATAAAAAGTCAGAATTCTGAGATATAAAGTCGCAATTGCGAGTTATAAAGTCAGAATTCTGAGATATAAAGTCGCAATTGCGAGAAATAAAGTCAGAATTCTGACTTTTTATCACGCAATTGCGACTTTATATCTCAGAATTCTGACTTTTTATCACGCAATTGCGACTTTATATCTCAGAATTCTGACTTTATAACTCGCAATTGCGACTTTATATCTCAGAATTCTGACTTTTTATCACGCAATTGTGACTTTATATCTCAGAATTCTGACTTTTTATCACGCAATTGCGACTTTATATCTCAGAATTCTGACTTTATAACTCGCAATTGCGACTTTATATCTCAGAATTCTGACTTTATATCACGCAATTGCGACTTTATATCTCAGAATTCTGACTTTTTATCACGCAATTGCGACTTTATATCTCAGAATTCTGACTTTATAACTCGCAATTGTGAGATATAAACTCGCAATTGCGAGTTAAAAAGTCAGAATTCTGAGATAAAAAGTCGCAATTCATCTTTTTTTTTTTTTAGTGGAGGTTTTTTTTTTTTTTTAGTGGCGGAAACGGGCTTCCATAACCCTCTGTTATATACTCTGAAATGACCATCATTGCATCTTCAGGTAATGAGCTCTATTTGTGTTCTGATTTAGTGGGACTGTGGAGTCACCAGTGTGTGCTAGTGTTTTTATGGTATCTAACATGACTCAGGAGGCCTGTTGTGGCATAAGCGCTGCAAAGTCCTCTGAGGTTTGATTTCACTGGAAACATTAATTTATAGCCTATATGTAAAACATAAATAAATTTAGCATAATTCTGCATCTAGTGCTTTCCAATCTTTCCACTGCAAATAATTAGAGCTGGCATTTTTGATCATTTCCTCAAAACTTTCATTGCACCCAAAATATGTTATTGTATGAATATCTGAACATGTAATATATCAAAAGAAAGAACAGAGCTTATTATAGCTTAATGTATTCTTTTTTTTAAACTACTGATTGTGGCTAAGTTATTGTAAAGGCACAAATTATGTGTAACACTCTAATTCACGCATTTTGTGTCAATATTAACTAAAAGTGTGTAGAAAAATTAACCTCTTTTACACATATCTTTGTGTAGTTTAAAAATGAAGTATTTAACACCTTATGTGTAGACTGATATGCTTGTACTGACATATCTTAAAATATGTCAGAGGCAGAGCATGATCATGAAAACCACCTTTTTACAAGGGAGGATATGATTTGTGCTGAATCACGGCAGTGACCACTAGCAAGATTCTTTAGGTAAGCTGTGCACTGTGATTGGACGGTGCTAGAGCCTGGCATGTCTGTGACAGTACCCCCTCTTCCAGGGCCTGCTCCTGAGACGTCATGGTGGTCATCCTCTTCCACGTGGGGCAGGTCTGTTGGGATGAGTAACGTGGAAGGTGTCCAGCAAGTTGGGGTCGAGTATGTCGTTTCTGGGGACCCATGAGCGCTCCTCGGGACCATAGCCTTCCCAGTCCATGAGATACTCCAGCTGACCACCACAGCGCCAGGAGTCCAAGATCTCGTGTACTTCATAGGCTGCTCCGTCGTCCAGGATGAGAAGGGTTCAGCTGCTGCCCCACCTGGGACTCAGCTTTCGGCAAGGCAGACGCAGTCTGATGTCCCTGGTTGACAGCCAGACCTTCTGTCCTGGTTGGTATGCTGAAGCGTTGGAATGGTGAAGGTCGGCTGTCATCCTGTGTCTGTGCAAGGCCTGTTGAAACTGGTGGAAACAGACCCTCTTGCTCTCTCAGAACCAGTAGTCGACTGATGGTACATCCGACGGTTCCACTGACCAGGGGAACAATGGGGGTTGGTAACCGAGTATGCACTGGAAGGGAGTGAGTCCAGTGGAATGTTGTTGCAGGGAGATTTGCGCGTACTCGGCCCAACCCAGGAACTGGTTCCAACAGTCCTGGTGGCCGTGACAGAAGGTACGGAGGAAGCAACCAATCTCTGGATCTTCCTCTCTGTCTGCCCGTTTGACTGCTGGTGGTATCCAGATGATAGGCTGACAGTCACACCTAGGAGTGAGAAGAACGCTCTCCATACCCGGGAGATGAACTGAGGTCCTCTATCTGATACAATGTCCTCTGGGATTCTGTAGTATCTGAAGATATGGTTGAACATGAGTTCAGCAGTCTCCATGGCTGTGGGCAGTCCCTTTAATGGAATCAAACGACAAGATTTAGAGAATCTGTCAACAATCACCAGAATACAGGTACAGTCATTGGAAGCAGGTAGATCAGTTATGAAATCTACTCCTAGGTGTGACCAGGGTCTGTTGGGAATGGGCAGAGGATGAAGTTTACCGGAGGGAAGATGGCGTGGACTCTTTGAGATGGCGCATTCCTTGCATCCCTGCAAGTACCTTCTGACGTCAGATGCCATGTTCAGCTACCAGAAGCGCTCTCTTAGCAGCTCTCTAAGCACTCTCATTGACCCCTGGGTGGCCAGTGCCTAGTCATGTGTGGGCAATGTGGATGAGTGGAGTGTAGCGTGTCCTGGTGATATTCTGCAAGCCTGGCGGGCAACCCGGCAGAGTGTTGGCGGAGGCATTGGAGGAGGGTAAGGTTTCCTCAGACCAGGTAATGGGGCTGACGATGAGTTTTTCAGGAAGTATAGCTTCAGGTTCTTTGGGATTTTCTTCTGGAGTGTACAGACGAGATAAGGCGTCAGACAAACTAAATCAGTTCTCCTGGATTTAGTTTGTCTCAGTTTCATCTGTTTCTTCATGTAATCACAGACAGATTCGATGATGGTGAGATCAGATCACTGTGTGGAGCACCGGCTGTTGTCAGACTCCTTGTGTATTCAAAAATCTCACTGGATTATTACAATTAATGGCAAAATGAATGTTTGGAAATGTGAACGGATATTTCCTATTGACACACTACAGCAAAAGATATAAATAACTGGCTTAAAACCTTTTTTGGGGGGTGAAAATACTGACGTGCCTAAGACTTTTGCACAGTACTGTAGTTTGTTCGTTCCATCCGCTCGTAGCAGCAAGTCCTGAACTTAAGGGCATATTCATTCACAGTCATGTTGCCTTGTTTTAAATTATATAATTTCTCACCAATTGAAGAATCCCAGGCTGGTTTTCCAAAGATTTCTTTGAAGTAGTATACTAAACTTGAATAAGACTGGGTGACAGCATTATTTTGGCCCAATGAAGTGCTTTGCTGTTTAACTGTGAAATAATGAAAGCTACCTTGGAGTGATCATTGGGAAATAAGTGCGGTTGCATCTCCAGGACCAGCGAACATTGCAGGAGAAATCCATTGCAATCCTCTGCCGAACCAGGTTTGGCCATGGGACTGACGTAAACAGATGGTGAAGGAGTGACGGCGGTGTTGACGGAGGTGATCACTGGTTGAGGTGCTGGTGGATTGGTGGTGAGTGCTCGGCGGAAAGCGTCAACGAGCTCCTGGAAGGGATCCGGGTGACTCATGCTGGTGTCTGACGTTGTTGGTCTGGTCTTCTGTTACAATACAGAAGGGTCGGAGACTGAGGAGTACAGTTAATGGTTGTTTATTGACACACAGCAGAGAAAAACAGTAGTGCAGGTGAGTATGTTGATGATCTTTAGGTGAATGGAGAGTGATAGATGAGTGATACTGTCCTTTATGTTGTAGTGGTGAAGATCCTGGGCGATGGTGGAGAGATGAAGCAACGGAGACGACAGACAACTCACACACAGACTGGAGACACAGGAGGAGATTTGGAAATGCTGGAGACAGGTAAGTAGATCGACTGGAGTCCTTGAGGTAAGCGTGAAGGTAAGTCTTGATGCGAACGAGACCGGACAGTGACTGAAGGTGTGTGAGTGTCTTTTATGTGGTGACTGATTGGCGTGCTGATCGAGTGCATGTGCGTGTGATCAGTATTCTGGTGAGGGAGTGCACTGTGATTGGACGGTGCTAGAGCCTGGTGTGTCTGTGACAATGTTGGACAACGCTGCAAATTTGCGTGGAAAACCTGATTCAAAACCGACATCTTTTTTACACTTTCACAACTGGGTCATTCACTGAAAACTGTTTTTTCAGCTTTTCAGAGTAGCTACTTTTAGCCACTTTGATCTCCTTTGTTAGTCTGTTTCTGGCCTGGTTATACAAGATTTTATCCCCACTTCTGTAGGCATCCTCTTTGGCATGACAAAGCTCTTTGAGTTTCCCAGTAAACCAATGGTTTATCATTAGAGAATGATAAGAATGTCTTGGTAGGAATGTGCATATCCTCACGTAAACTGATATATGATGTTACAGTAGATCGGTGGCAGTAGCTTCAAAAACACTCCGGTCACTCCAGTTACAGGTTTAGCTGATTTCAGTTTCTGCTTCTAAGTTGGTATGAGATGAACCAGACAGTGATGGGAAAGCCCCTGCCCCTTTGATCGCAAAAGGGAAAGTTCCCTTTGCGGTCGTGTCGTGACCCCCCGCGTTCCCATTATATTTTTCCCCCATAAAACTAATCAAAGAATAAAAAGCATACGTAGTCTACCAAATTCTTTCATTCAAAAGACTACGCTCTTGTTGCTTAAAGTTTGAATACTGATTTAATATCGCAGAATAATATAATTTGCGTAATGAAACAACTAGTATCTCAGCATTACAGTTTGGCAGCCCATCTGAGCATGTGCAGTATAGGATTTGAATGCACCAAACATTGTTAAAACATTCACTATGTAATGGATCTAATCTGCTATCATCGGGCTACAGGCTGCGGCGAGGACCTCTTGGGAAAATTCCATCAATGGCGAGGAAAGAGTTAATACGAAAGGGTGGATTTTACAATCCCCTTCTTTTGTAACAAATTCTTTTTTAAATTAAATGAAATTCTGGTATTCTAATGCAATTCTAATGTTTCAGGCAATGTCTGTATTTGGTATCTGAGAGGTGACTTAGGGTCTGACCCATGTCAGTAATGCAGTAACAGTGTTCACTCATTTAACCAGGCTAAATAATAGATTATATGTAAATATAAATGTATAATTGTGTCAAATATTTACTGGGAATGTTACATTTACAGATAACATGTAATGTATACGATTACAAAGCATGGTAAGAGATAAAACAATGTTTGATTAAACAATGATTTTTTGCTGAATATCATAAACATTCTGTATTATCTATTTGATCAAAAACACAGCTATTTGGATGCTTTTATAATACATATAATTTTTTTGCGAATTTCAGGAAAATTCAGACCATAAACAACAGGGTTCAGGATGGGTGGTACAACAAGAAACTCCAGTGAAAGAATAATCGAGAGCCCTAGAGGGAGATCCAAAGTCACAAACCGACTCAAAGTGACCTCACAAAAAAGAGCAATAGAGAAATTTAAAAGGATCACCATGTGTGGAATACAAGTTTGAAAAGCTTTTCTCCTGAACTCTACTGAGCTTTTTGTACAAATGATCAGAATTTTAACATAGGAATATAATATAAAACTTAAAGGCATGATAACAGTTGTGGTCACTATGAAAAAGCCAAAAACATTATTAATAACAGTGTTTGAACAAGAAAGCTTGACAATTTCCCAGTTGTGACAATACACCTTCCAAAGTTTGTTACCACACACAGTCAGTCTGGCATTTAAAATACCAGCAATGCCGACACAAAGCATTGGATAAATCCAGCTCATAGCTATTAAAACAGATAAAATCCTGGGAGTAATTATGCTGTTGTATTGTAAAGGTTTACAAATTGCTACATATCTGTCAAATGCCATTAACATTAATATTGTATTTTCATTTGATGCATATGAATAAATGACAAAAGCCTGTAAGAGACATGCTTCACGGGAAACCAAGTGTGTATCAGACAGCAAGTCTGTCAGTAACCTTGGGAAAAAAGCAGCTGTTCCAAACACAGAGTTGAAGGACAAACATGAAATCAGAATGTACATGGGCTGGTGTAATGTCCTTTCAAGAAAAATGGCAAGAATAATAAAGGCATTAAAGAATATAATAGCACAGTATAGAATAATTCCCAAACTGAAGAAAGCATATCTTATGTACCCAATATTTTCAAACAACATAAAGTAAAAATACGTTCCATTTTCCATTTTCCGTTAAGCAAAGGATGGATTCATTGACCTGAGGATGAAAGCAGACACAGTTTGTGTTATTTATACCTTTAAAAAGATTGTTTGGTAATACTTAATTTTACAGTGTCCTTGTTACACATGCTACTACATATAGTTACTATAGAATAGTCACCTTCTGTGATACGATCTGACATTGCCATCCCTTTGTCTTCAAAGAATGTGTAAATGTGCAGATAATTAGCTGTAGCCTACTTGTGCTATGTTTTAGAAGAACTAAGAGTTACCATACATGCTATTTTTATAGCATAAAACATGTCTCTGAAGACCTCTCCACTGTGGCTCGATTTGCATAAACAGCACACCGGAAGTTTTTCTGGTAACACTTTAAAATACTGATCCTTCATTAATGAATAACTACACAGGAACAAATGAATAATGCATTATTAACACTCTAGTAACTACTATTAACTAACAATAAACTCTGATGAATGAATTAGTAAGTAATAGTGCTCAGTTAAAGGTGGTAGTTCACTATTAACTAATCAGTAACTACTGTTTTTTCTACCTCCCAGAGAACTACTAAGAACTACTATATACAGGTTCATAATTAATGTGAATAATGCATAATGTATAATTAATTCTAAAGTAAAGGTCTTGGTAACCCACTAGTAATGACTGAAATATTACCAAATACTTGAGAAGGAATTACTAATTATTTGAATCAGTATTCTAAAGTGAGAAACATAACTCTCTAGTAACTACTGGTGTCATTGTAAACCTTTGAGGTTTTTGTAAAGTATAGCAATAACTCAAGAGTTACTATATAACTCTAAAGTAACTACTTTTTATTTGGATCAGTATTCTAAAGTGAAGATCATAGTAACCCACTAGTAATTACTTAAGTGTTACTACATCCTTCTAAAAGAACTACTAATTATTTGGATCAGTATTCTAAAGTGAAGATCATGGTAACCCACTAGTAATTACTTAAGTGTTACCAAATATATCATAAGGAATTACTGTACAAAAACATACAAAAACATCAAAAGTTTACAAAGACTTCAGTAGTTACTAGAGAGTTATCATGTTTCTCACTTTAGAATACTGATCCAAATAATTAGTAATTCCTTCTTAAGTATTTGGTAATACTTCAGTCATTACTAGTGTGTTACCAAGACCTTTACTTTAGAATTAATTATACATTATGCATCATTCATGTTAATTATGAGCCTGTAGTAGTTCTCTGGGAGGTATGAAAAAAAGCTATTAGCTAATAGTGAACTACAACTGACAACTGAGCACTATTACTTACTAATTCATTCATCAGAGTTTATTGTTAGTTAATAGTAGTTACTATAGTGTTAATAATTTATTACTCATTTTTTGCCTGTGTAGTTATTCATTAACGAAGGATCAGTATTCTAAAATGTTACCGATTTTCTCAACAAAAAATTAAAAATGTGGCACAGTGGGTAAAACTCTTGTAACTCAAAACTCACTGATAACCACAAGCTATTGAACATTTTGCTTAAAATTACATGCTTTGAAGTCTGACGGACGATGTAAGAATGTAACAACAACTTGTGTTGGCTGAAAATGTGCAGTCTGGTGGGCAAACACAGACACAACAAATGAGGTTGTGAGTCTTTGAAAAGTTTTTTTTATTATTATTATTTGAAATTAATTTTCAACACAATATGCAAAGTGTCATTGGTGATATGGTACTATTGACTAGATTCATACTTGTATTCAGTTGTGTTTATCTTTTAAATGGCAAAGGTTATGTCTTAACACAGCCTTGACCACCAGATGGTGATAGTGATCTGTGCATAATTTAATAGTGTGCAGCATGTGCACCTCTCCTAATATTATGACTATAGTGTTGAATGGTTCATGCTTGAAATCATGTGAATATTCTCATTGTGATCAGTATTTCCTTGGCATTGTGTCTTGTTGATGTAAAGTAAGAATGGTACAGTATGGTACATTAGCTTCTTCATATTACTGATGCACAACTAAGCACTTTCTTGTATTAATAATAAAATAGTGATAGGGTTTTATAGTGATAGGGTAGTTACTGAAGCACTGATTTATGTTAATTTGCTCTGTGATAGTATTCATTCTTCACGTATTTAAGTATGTTTTTGTCTGATTAGTTTATTTATTATTTTTGTCTAATTATTACCATAATATGCAATTCTAGCAAATAAATTTAAAAATTTTTGTATAATAGACAGGCATTGTATTTTTAAACAGACTCAATATGGTGTAAGTGAAATCTGAAAGGTGAATATGAATCTTATTCATATTCACCTTTTTAAAACTTTTTTTTTTATTTTAAAACTAAAAATGTGTGTGAAATGTCTTGAATTGAAATGTCAATTGCTTAAATGACCATGTTGAATTTCAGCCCTTAAAAATGCAAGAATTTTAGCATAACTCAAGTACTGCCACATTCAGGGACATCTTCATTGCTGCTTCAGTGCCAATTACATAAAATTTGACACTAAATAGGCTACTCATACCAAAAAGATATGGCACCTGAAAGGAAAACCATTAATGGATTTTACCAATACCATTGAACTGGATCAAAACAGTTGTCACTTAACAGTCTGATGCTGCATCAAGAAATGCAGCTCAAATCTCTGTTACACAAGGAGAAATCTATATATCTGTTCTATGCAGAGATGCTGCCAAGTTCTCTGGGCCCAAGCTCATATCAGATGGTCTAATGCACAGTGGAAATGTGTGGTCAGATGAGTCAATGTTTCAGCTTGTTTTTGGAAAAAAACTGACATCAGGTTCTCAGTCCCAAAGATGCAAGGGACCATCCAGACTTTCATTAGCGACAGGTGCAAAAGAAAACATCTGTCATGGTATGGGGGTGCATCTCTGCAAACGGCATGGGTGACTTGCATTTGGGTGAAGGTACCATTGACATGAAGTCATATATTTGGATTGTACAGAGACATAAACTGCTATCAAGATGACATCTTTCCTGGGTAGACAAAGCCAGGCCTCATTCTGCACGTGATACATCAGAGTGGTTTCTAGACACTCTACACCATAGAGTGGATGTGTCTGACTGCCTGCCTGCAGTCCAGATCTGACTCTTATTGATAATGTATGGTCCATCATGAAAAGGAGAATCTGACAAGGATGACCACAGACTGTTGTGCAGATGTCTTGTATCAGGCAAGATTGGGTAAAAATTTGCAAAACTGCAACAATTAGTATCCTCAATTTCCAAATGATTAAAAATTGTAATTAAAAGGAAAGGTGATGTGACACAGTGGTAAACATGGCTCTGTCCCAACTTTTCTGGAGTGTGCTATTTGCAGCCATCAAAATTTGTTTATACTTACAAAATACAATAAAGTTGTAAAAAAAATATTTTCTTTGTACTTTTGTCAGTTAAATAGAGGTTGGGGAGAATTAATAAATCACAGATTCTTGATTTTATTGCATTTTACAGAATATCCCAACTTTTCTGGAATTGGGGTTGTAAGTGCTTTCAGTATAGTACTTGCATACTTTTTTCTATTTTTTTTCTACTTTTGAGTATAATGAAATTCGGATATTTTACTTGAGCTGAATAAAACAAAAAATATTCAACCTCTGTACATTTATTTTTCACCCAAAGTGCAAAGTACAAAAATGACAATAGGGCTAATGGAGCAACTGGGCTGGCAGGCATTGATGGGCACTCTTCAAACTACTGCAGTGGAGCCCTGCACTTCAGGTAATAACAGACAGGCAGCATTGTACCCACCATTGAGGTCCCCGAGGTCCAGATCTCTGTATTTTCAGACAGGTCTGTCTCAGGTGCAAAACCTGTTGCTCACCTAGCAGGATGTGAGCAGGCTTTTCACGCCACTGCAAAATGTCTGAGCAAGAAAGTGCCCACACGTCGGGTAAGGTTTTTGCTCTTCTCAGCTTGAGAATCTTACATCATTAACCATATTAGTATAACTTCCTTTTGTGATCTGACGTGGCTTTATATCACAGAATGACATATTTATGAAGACTTATTAAGACTTATTCCACATTATAAGAACAGTTATAGTTACATTTATATTATTTTTATAATTACTTATAAGTCATGCATTTTCCTTTTCAATGCATGTTCATAATTCATATACTGATTTATAAGTATTAATTAGCCTGTCGTATAGTTCATATCAACATGCACATTGCACAATTTCTATATCCTAATTATTGTTATTGTAATTCATTTTTCCAGGAGCTCATTGCTTCTACGTTCAGTTAAACTGCTAACAGTGATTGTAAAATTAATTGCCTAAATTATTACATTATTTGCTAACTGCATTCTTTAAATTGTGGTGTTGACATGCATTCTCTGTAAAGCTGCTTTGAAATTATATGTATCGTGAAAAGCGCTATACAAATAAATGTGAATTGAATTGAATTGAATTGAATGGTTGCATGAATGTATTTATAAAGATGTAGCTTGCATTGCTATGATGTTGTATTATTGTTAAAATTACTTTTTTTCTGATTTATTTGTAAAATTAGTGAACATATTGTTAATAATGATAATAATAATAATAATAAATGTTATTTATATAGCACCTTTCCAGGGCTCAAGGATGCTTTACAGTGTACAATTATCAAGGAAAAGATAAGGTAACACTTTAGAATAATGGTCCATTATTAATAAGTAACTATGCCTGAAGTAATGCAGGACTAATGAGTAGTACTACATTAATACTTCAGCTACTACTATTAACTAATATAGAAACAAGCTTAAATAATCAGTAAGTAATATCACATTTAGAAGATAGTTCCTTATTAGCTAATCAATAATTACTTATGAGATTGCCATCATTAATAACTATTAACTAACAGACAAATTGTAAAGAACATTATCGTGTGTCATAGTCAGTCATCTTTTTTACTCTGAATATAGTCATAAAATGCATTATTAATTACTCAAGTGTTTACACAACTTTAATGTTGTGATTAGTAATTAATTAGTAATTCTTTATAATTTGTCATAGAGTTACCTATTAGTTCTTAATGATGCCAATCTCATTAGGTAATTATTGATTAGCTAATAAGGAACTATCTTAGTCCTAAATTTGATATTACTTACTAATTAGTTAAGCTTGTTTCAATATTAGTTAATTGTAGTAGCTGAAGTATTAATGTAGTACTACTCATTAGTCCTGCTTCACTTCCTGCGTAGTTATTTATTAATGATGGACCATTATTTTAAAGTGTTACCAGAGATAATACGAGTAGACAATGATGAAAAACAATAATGGACAGGGAAGCATACAGAAGAATAGAGTCAAGTACAAAAATAAAAAACAGGACTTAAGATGTGGATGTGCAAGAAGTTTTATGAGTGATCGTACTCTTTTTAACTTTTTTTACATTAAAGAGACTGGTCTTGTATTTTCTTGGATGTTTATTAAATAAAATTGTGTGAAACATTACATTGTTGTCTGATACCTGTCTCAGCCACTACATATCTGTGTGCTTGTGGTACTTTGTGTACTGGTGGGTCCCCGGCCAATTTCCGGGGTGGCGTAGTCGAGTTGTTGCCATAATTGGCTTAATTGTGTTAAGCTTTTGATAGCAGAATGCCACATTTGGCGTAAAGTCGGCAGGATATTGTGGCTGTTGCACAGATTCAGACACAGTGATATTGTTTTTTCTTTTTGTTTGTATTTTTGTTTTTAGTTGTGACAATACAGTGGAGATTTGTCTGGTAAGTACCCCTTATAGTAATTAGCTATGGAAGCTGAATTACAGGAAATGAGAGATCTTGTGGCCCAGTTGAGGGCTGATAACGAGAGACTGTGACAGGAGCGGGCACCGGTTGAGTTGCTTGATCCTGGCGCAGCCTCTAATAGTGCATCACGGCTGGTAACGCCTAGTTCCATTGAATCAAATATTGGTACTGTTGAGCGCTTTGTGTTCATTCCTCGAGAACGTTGCTGTCCAAAATTCAATGGTAGGTCTGGTGTAGGCATTGAAGAATGGGTCGAAGAAGCTCAGGTGTGTATGCGCATGCGGACCATGACGGTTTCTGAACAAGCTTTCTTTTTGTTCGATCATCTCGAAGGAGAGGCACGGGACAAAATTAAATATCAACCAAGCAGGGATAGAGACAATCCAGAAAAAAGTTTGTGGGTGTCGGGTGTGTCGTGTTCCAGGTGGCACTCTAAAATTCGTAACTGCAACGTGTTCGTCCATGTTCAGTGATAAGATTGTGCTATTTGAGCCCCTTGAGACCGGGTTGCCTGCTGGCTTATTGGCCTCCCCGTCTTTAGTGCATGTGAATGGTGGTACGGTTTTGGTACCCGTCGTTAACATTGGTGTTCTCGATGCCATTTTTTATCCCACCACGATCCTTGGGAAGTGTTTCTGGTGGATTCACCCATCGGGTGAACTGAAGTATCGATAGGTAATGCCAGGATAGCAACCTGTGATACGATTGTTGTGTCAGAAGCTGAGCACATCGAAAAGGTAGAATTGCAAGGGTTGTCGGATGAGGAACAGGAACAGGTAAGAGCCCTCCTTCGGGAATTCCAGAGTGTGTTTTCCACTGGTGAGAGAGACTTGGGTTGCACTGACCTCTTGTCTCATGAAATTACCTTAATTGATGAGATTCCAGTCCGACAACGCTATAGACGAATTCCTCCTTATGAATATACATCGTAAGGCCAAGCATGACCAACAGGTAAGGGAGCAGCCGCTGATTGAGGGCCAATTGGTCTATTTGCGTGAACATGGATTCTTGGGATGGCATAAGATCCAGGACCTATGGAGCTCTACTGTATATCAGGTAGTCCGGGCGCCACGAGATGGTGGGTCGGTGTATACGGTAGCACCAATACATGACATTGGTAAGGTCCGTCATGTCCACCGTATGTCCTTAAAACCCCGTATTCAAGGTAATCCGACACTGGCCGAGTCCCTTGAGGGGCCGTCTGAGCCGCCAGAACCTCTGGTGATGGATGATGAATTGGAGGATGGAGATGTGCTGGTAGAGGCCCCACTGGTCATTGAAGGGGATGCAGCGGTAAGTGGAGCTCCTCCAAAGGCACTGGTTAGTCCCTCTTCTGGAGTTGAGGGATCAGCCAGTGGCCCTATAGTAGGGGTAAGTGGGAGTGGTACGAGTTTCCATCTAGAGCCGGGACCTGTCGTTGCGGGACCACCCAATGTATCTGAGAGGGTCCCAAGACGAACCTTATGTGTTGGGGCAGGTCAACACTCAAATCTGCACCACTTACCGCAAGCGGTAGGAAGTGAGGCGAATCAAATTTCTGCCACGTCTACCTTGGGGTCTAACTCAGTGATGGTCTGGTTTAGACCTTGGTATTAGGAGAGTTGTCCATCGTTGGGACTACGATGACTAATGGGGGGGGGGGTGGTTGGGGTAGATTGTGGTGATGCAATCAATCCCTTTTGGTTAATGAGGGCAAAATGGTACATTCCACTGGTATAAAAACAGGGATGAGTCTGACATCTAAAGCGCGTTATTCGGGGTCTCTGTGCTGACGTCATTTCTGGTGCGCCGTGTTTATGTCCTGGAGGTAAGAGCTACTGGTGGCAGTTGCAGTCTTAAATATGTTTGGAAGGGGTAATTTGACACCCATATATTTCACAGTGTGGCTGAGGAGTATGGTAGACACGTGAGCGACTTTATTTCTGCGAATCTTGTGGCTTGCATGCCATTGAGCATATTTCATGCTTGGGCTAATGAGACGGTAATTTCTATTTTTAATGCAACATTTAGGCTTAAAATCATGAATTGGTGCTTCTACATCAGTGTTATTCATCTATCACTTCCCTCTGATTTTTGAGATAACTTATGGGTAGGGTTAGGTTTAGGGGGTAGGAATAGGGTTAAGACTAAATTTTCAGACTGGAATGTTGTTCCAGGATCAACAAAATATGTTGACCCAGGAACGCATTTAACTCAGCAAAATCAGGACATGCAAAAACAAACAAAGTACAAAAACAAGTACAAAGTGATTTTCCTCTTGTTTTCTCCCTTTCCCCCTGCCTTCATTGCTTATTTGTTTCAGTTGTTTGTCATTTCCGTCGGCGCTCGCACTTGTTTATGTCCGCACCTGTTGTGTGTCTTCATTGATTGTCTTGGCCATTTCTCCCTGCTGTTTGTTCGTGTCTTTGATTAACAACCTGTGAGTGGCGTTTGTCTTTGTTCTCTCCCAGATGTTGTTAACCTTTGCTTGTGTGTCGGCCCAGTCCCTGTCCCAGTGGCTATCTCGTGCTTGGGTTAATGAGACGGTAATTTCTATTTTTAATGCAACATGTCTTATATTTTAATAGTGACACAGGGGCCAGGAGGTGTTGCAGCAGGCTTTGTGGGCGCCGTTAAGCGTCATAATTTCTCTTGTTTAGCAACACGATTTACATCATCTCTTTGCGGTAATGAATGCCTGAACTGGAACGTTTTCGGATGGATTGGATGGTTTCTTTCTCTCTCAGCATTGATCTTCTCGACCATTCTTCTGCTGTATACCAGACAATGCAATTGCTGTGGCTCTGCAGGTAACATTAATTTATGTCATCACCTTGACGACCGGAACAGTAGTGCGTTCCCGGCTACCAGGGGCGCCTCGAGATTTGAGAGACTTGAACTTTAGTGATCTGAGGATTTAAAGGGGGTAATTAAGGGCGAAACACTACGTGTTTGTCACTACTATTGTGTCTTTTTGTACATGCCTTTGTTTTTTTTTGTTTTTTTCTTGATTATTATTTTTTTGGAAAATGTTGTTTTGTGCTCTACATGTTTTTCTTTGTTTGATGCATAATTGAATTTGTGGGATGATCTTGTGCTCTCAACAGCCAATGAACATCAGCTAGGACGATCACCATTGATTTGTGACATTGATCCCTCTGACAGCATGTGATAAGTGTTTTTGGCCAAACCATAACGTGGAAAGTGTATATGTATGTGTGTGTGTGCGCTTGTGTCTCATCCTGTTTTCTTTTTCCCTTCAGAATTGGGGTACCAGTATTAGCCGGTTGTCCTTTGTGTGTGGTGGTGGTTCGGCTGTCAGCCTGCAGTGTTCACAACGGGTGTTTTTGGTGCTGTGTTGTGAGAGCACGAGTGGTTGCTGTGTTTATCCGATAGGCAAGACAAATTCCCCAGTTCTGAAGTGGTAAAATCATGTTTGTATGGATGTGCAAGAAATTTTATGAGTGATCGTACTCTTTTTAACTTTTATACATTAAAGAGACTGGTCTTGTATTTTCTTGGATGTTTATTAAATAAAATTGTGTGAAACATTACATTGTTGTCTGATACCTGTCTCAGCCACTACATATCTGTGTGCTTGTGGTACTTCGTGTACCGGTGGGTTCCCGGCCAATTTCTGGGGTGGCGTAGTCGAGTTGTTGCCATAATTTGCTTAATTGTGTTAAGCTTTTGATAGCAGAATGCCACAAATGCATAGCAATTAATCAAATCAGAGGTATAACATTCAGAAAACAGGTGAGTTTTGAGTAATGATTTAAATTCAGAGATATTATTGACATAACAGAGTGAGCGGTGGAGAGAATTCCAGAGTTTGGGCGCAATAACACTGAATGATCTGCCCCCCCATTGAAGAGAGGCGATGCCAAGGGACAACGAGAAGGCCAGAGTCAGAGGAACGTAGTGAGCGAGTCGGGGTGTAGGGGACGAGCATATTACAAAGATAAGGGGGAGCCAAGCCATGCAAAGATTTAAAAGCGTGCCGAAGAATTTTTAATTTAATACAGTAGGCAACTGGAAGCCAGTGGAGATATGTAATAGTAATAGTAATAGTAAAAAAAAGGTAAGATCAGATGTTTAAGGTAAGATCAGAGGTCAAGCTATTATTATTATTATTCTTATTCTTATTATTATTATTATTATTATTTTACATTTAGACAACTATGTAAATGATGCATAGCAGGCCTTGGTACTGAGAAAACATACTAGGGGTGCAGGGTTTACGTCTTCTGAAAAGAAGACGTAAATTTTTATATTTTGCTATAAAGTAAAGTAAGAACTACTAAAAACAAACACAGAACCTGATTTTGCTGGGTACAACATGTTCCTGGGTCAACATTTTTGTTGATCCTGGAACAACATTCAAATCAACCAATTAGATTTGAGGGACAAGTTTAGAGATTATGTCAAGTTTAGGCTTAAAATCATGAATTGGTGCTTCTATATCAGTGTTATTCATCCATCACTTCCCTCTGATTTTTGAGATAACTTATGGGTAGGGTTAGGTTTAGGGGTAGGAATAGGGTTAAGACTAAATTTTCAGACTGGAATGTTGTTCCAGGATCAACAAAATATGTTGACCCAGGAACGCATTTAACTCAGTAAAATCAGGACATGCAAAAACAAACAACGTACAAAAACTAATAATTAAAACTCTCACCATGAACACAAAACAAAGTTAACTAGTAATTTCAAAGTATTTTTGATTTTCCTCTTGTTTTCTCCCTTTCCCCCTGCCTTCATTGCTTATTTGTTTCAGTTGTTTGTCATTTCTGTCGGTGCTCGCACTTGTTTGTGTCCACACCTGTTGTGTGTCTTCGTTGATTGTCTTGGCCATTTCTCCCTGCTGTTTGTTCATGTCTTTGTCGGATGATTAACAACCTGTGAGTGGCGTTTGTCTTTGTTCTCCCAGATGTCGTTAACCTTTGCTTGTGTGTCGCCCCAGTCTGAGTCCCTGTCCCAGTGGCTATCTCGTGATCCACCTGTCAGAGCCCTCTGATCTACAAGCCTGGTTTCTTCGAACCGCCAGGCTTCATCCACACCATCTTCTGCCTGAGGCGCATCCAGATCGGCTACCTAGCTACTGTGCTCTGCGAGCTTACACCAATGAGACTGTTCTTATTTGTGTTACCCTGTTAACCAGCGTCTCTGTGTGATGACGCCTGGCAGTCTGCCTTAGTTGGATTTTTTACTGAACTGTTAATAAACTCTGTTTGATCGCTCCTTCGCTTCTGGGTCATCTGCTACACACAACAGAATCATCTGACCAAATGGACCCGGCGAATTTGGCATCCGTCTGTTCCGCCGTCAGATGGCAGGGAATTTTGTTGGGCAGACACAAGCTAGAGCTCTCCGCAAGAGCTTTCCTGGAAGGATTGAACCCCGATCTCAAGGATGAGATCTATGCGCACAAAGTCCCCGCTGCACTTGATCAGCTGGTGGAATTGACTGTCAGACTGGACAAGCGATCTGACTTACAGCGCCGTGTCCGCGATGTGCCATAAGTATCACCCACTCCTTCTCCGGCTGATGAGATTCCGTTCAAAGATGCACAGTTGACTGCTCCTGCCGAATGCCAGTGCCGTGTTTTGCACAGGCCATGCAGAGCTCGAGGCCGTGCCCCTGGGACGAGGTGGGGTGGCTGCCGTCCAAGAGGGAGCGGAGGAGTCGCTGCCGTTCGCCGTGGGCCGGAGCCTGCTGCCGTCCGCCATAAAGGGGAGGAGCAGGGAACGGGGGACTTGCTGCTGGCTGCCCTCAGTCGGAGGAGCCATCACCGGCCGCCAGGAGGCGGTCGAGGATCGGGCCGTCCACCGAGAGTCCAGTGCCACCGCATGGCACCGCGAAGAAAAGCCTCTCGGCAGGCTGAGGACCGAGCGACAGTGTGTCGGGGAACCGGACCAAGAATTTTTTTTTTTTCCTCTTTTTCCTCTCTCCCCTCTCTCGTCCTGTCGCTCCCCTTGCTTCCGTCTCCTTTCTCTCGTCTCGTCTGTCCTTACCCCCAGGTGCTGCGGCCGCCGAGACAGGCCCCGGGGGGAGTAAGCGCAGTCACGGGAGTACCCCCCGGCCTGCGAGGGGTGATGGGGGTATGTGACGAGCAGGGCGGGAGAGAGCCGTGAGGGAACGGCGCGAGGCCGGTGACGCGAGTGATAACGAGCATCACCTGCGAGGCGCGCCGGCCTCGAGTCTCTCACGGAGGAGCTCCGGAGGCATAAAAGGAGGAGCGGCGACAGTGAAGGACGAGAGAGGACCAGGCCTGGACTTTATGTTATGTTTTATTATGTTTGTGTGGCCGGCAGACGTCCGCGAGGGTCTGCCGGCATTACTTTCATTTTGTTCTTTGTTTATTTTATATTAAAGTTTTGTTGAATGTTCGCCGGTTCCCGCCTCCTTCTTCCCACATTTACGAACTACGTTACAGCCCCATTAAAAGGAAGCGCTCACCAGTAGAACTGGGAGTACTGTCGAGCGCTACTTCGCATTCCCCACCTGGAACGACTCACACCACTTTTCCCGTCACCCTTCGCTGGACTGGCTCTGATGCTCCTTGTTTAGCCTTCATTGATTCAGGTTCGGAGGGTAACTTCATGGACGAAGCTTGGGCCCTAGAGAGAAACTTCCCTTATGCAAACTTGAGGATCCTACTCCTGTGTTCATGCTTGATGGCAGTAAGCTGTCGGGAATTCGTCACGTCACTGTTCCAGTAACTCTCACCGTCTCTGGCAATCATCAAGAGACTATTTCTTTTTCAATTTTTCGTTCTACTGTTTGACCCTGTTGTTTTGGGTGTAACGATTCTGTACAGGTTTAATCAATTTATGGGTGAAATATATGAATATAATAAATCATAAAGCTTTATGATTAATTATGATGCATATATTGACCCAAGGGGGAATTAAACATATATTGTGAATTAATTACAACAAATTATAATCAATTACATATATGATTAGTTCTGGTTTAATAATTATTTAGAGAAACTATATCAGTTTGTCCAGCAAACCATTAGCTCCTCACAGACAATTATATATATAAAAAAAAAGGTTCTTCTCTGGCTGCGAGAAGAAACTTTCTATTCTAGCATCAAAGCGTAAAGCAATTTGTGCTGGATTGAAAACATTAAAGTGACCTGTTTTTTGTTGAATGAGCAACAGAAACAATCGAGCATGAATAATGTGTTTAATATATGGAAACTACTAATACAGAGGTTATGCATCTAAATATATATACAGGATATACACATATATACAAGAGCGGAAGTAAAGACAGGAAAAGAGAAAAGAGAGGTAGCAAAACTTACTAACAGTCCTTGAGAGCCAGCACAGAAATCAGTTTCATTATCTAATAGAGAAACGGTAGTACTTGCATCAGTTTTGCGTGTTGAGTTTCGGTTCAGTGCTGCTGCAGTTCATTGGCTTCTTCTGTTTCCGTGGGAGGATTTGAACTGAGGACGTGAAAGTTGGTTTCGCCGGAGATGGTGGTCCCGAAAGATGAACGCGATTTATGCGCTTCGCCGTGACGTCCGGGAGAGACGTGTGTGAGTGGGCGAGGAATGATTCAGGGCAATCGGGAGAACACACGAGAAAATGTTTGTGCCTGTCTTTTATGGACAAGCAAGTCAACATGCCTCCTTGGTTGAGATTAGCCAATGACATGGGTGCAAAGTTGGCAGGCCAAACTTTCCTTGTCTTGTGGCTTGATTTGCATAATTTATGAGCGTGTTAGATCAGGGTACATTTTTCTTCGAAGTACCATTAAAAATAGAACAATGCATTTTACAGTTATGTAACCTACATCTCCGAATGAGGCGTAAGGAGAGCTTTACATAGACACCAAGCTTGTCATGTAAGAAAAGCATATACAAGAAGTTATAGTTTACAGACAAATGGAATCGTTAGAAATGAAACTAGCACAACTACAGTCATTTAAACTAAGTCTAAACACCAGGAAAACATACATGCACTTGGCATACACAACGGGTTACATTTAGGCATAATTATATTTTATACATACAGACTTCAGTGCATGTTTGTGTGTCTGTGTGTGTCTGTGTGTGTGGTGTGTGTTTGGAATTTGGCTAGTCTGGCCTTTAATCTGCATGAGGGCCCCTTTGATGTCCCAAGAGCTAGGAAATGGGGTTCTCTGTTTAACCTCAGAGCGTCCATGAAAGTGCCAAAGTGCTCGTCTTTCTCAGACTGGCCGGAGCCGATGTGAGATTTACACAGTTCAGCAGGCTAAAAGCATTCTGAAAATTCCAAAGTTGGTTGGCTAAGACTGATTCTTGTACAGACGCTACATGGGTCATCCTTGGCTCATTCAACATAATCCTCAGATTAACTGGGCTGAGGGGACTATTGTGTCATGGAAATTATTATGTCATGTTCAATGTCTTGTGTCTGCTGTTCCTGCCGTTTCCTCTGTTTCTGTGTTGTATGAGGAGCCTGGTGATTTGTCTGGAGTGCCGGAGGAATACCACGATCTGCAGGCTGTGTTCAGTCGTTCCCGGGCTGCCTCTCTTCCCCCTCATCGCCCGTACGACTGTAGTATTGAACTACTTCCCAGTACCACCCCTCCTCGCAGCCAGTTGTATTTGTTATCCGCACCTGAACGCAAAGCTCTCAAAAAATATCTCACTGAAAGTCTTGCTACTGGTACCATTGTCCCATCCTCTTCGCCCACTGGCGCAGGGTTCTTCTTCATAAAAAAGAAGGACAGGTCCTTGCGTCCCTGTATTGACTATCAAGGGCTAAATGACATTACAGTCAAGAACCGTTATCCCTTGCCTCTTATGTCATCGGTTTTTGAAATCTTACAGGGAGCTAAAGTTTTCACGAAGCTTGACCTCCATAACGCTTACCATTTGGTTTGTATTAAGGAGGGCGACGAATGGAAGATGGCATTTTATACTCCTTTAGGGCACTTTGAATTTCAGGTTCTTCTGTTTGGCCTAGTCAATGCACCGGCAGTTTTTCAAGCGCTGGTAAATGACGTCCTGAGAGACATGCTTAATATTTTTGTTTTTGTCTACCTGGACGATATCCTGATTTTCTTACCCTCACTCCAGGTGCACGTCCAGCATGTTCATCGCATTCTGCAGCGCCTCTTAGAAAACCATCTCTTCGTTAAGGCTGAGAAGTGTGCCTTTCACGTGCAGTCAGTAATGTTCCTTGGCTCGGTTGTATCAGCTGAAGGCATTAGTATGGACCCTGCCAAGGTTCGTGCTATTATCGAATGGCCCATTCCTGACTCCCAAACTGCACTCCAACGATTTTTGGGGTTTGCTAACTTTTATCGCCGATTTATCTCTAATTTCAGTTGTATTGCCGCACCTTTGACTGCTCTTACCTCATCTAAGACTAGTTTCGTTTGGACCGAATCTGCGCAACTCGCGTTTGATAAACTCAAGGAGCTGGTTACCACAGCTCCCATACCAATAACGCTTGATCCCGAGAGACCATTCATTGTCGAGGTCGATGCCTCCGATGTGGCTGTAGGCGTGGTGCTTCCTCAGCATTTGCCAATCAATGAAAAGGTCCACCCATGCGCTTATTTTTCCACCGACCCTCGCCGGCCAAACGCAACTATGATATTGGCAATCATGAGCTCCTGGCCATTTCGATTGGCTCTAGGTGAGTGGCGACATTGGTTAGAGGGTTCCGCTGTTCCGTTCATAGTATGGACGGATCACAGGAACCTCGAGTATATTTGTACTGCTAAGCGACTAAATGCTCGCCAAGCTTGTTGGGCGCTTTTCTTTGGACACTTTAATTTTACCATTTCTTATTGGCCCGGCGTTAAAAAATCTGAAATCTGGCGCTCTCTCTTGCCAGTTCAGTACCTCAGAGTACTAAACCAACCATGGTACCAGCACAAAAACACACTCAGCATAATATTGTCACAGACACGCCAGGCTCCAACATCACCCAATCACAGCACACTCCCTCACCAGAGTACTGATCACACGCACCTGCACCACATAAAAGACACACACTCACTTCAGTCAGCGTCCGGTCTTGTTTGTACATAGACTTACCTCTATGCTTACCTCAAGGACTCCAGTGTACCTACTGTCTCATCTCCAGCTTGTTCCAAGTCTCCTCCTGTGTTCCCATCTCCATATGAGTTCCCAAGTGTCTTCTCTGCTCCGTTTCCAACGCCATTCTTCTGCCATCAACAATCTTCATCCCTACAACACAAAAGGACAGTATTATCACTCCGTTATCCACCATTCAACCTGCTATTCTGCCAATCACTCACCTGCATTCCTGTTTGTTCAACTGGTTGTTCAAGAAAACTCACTTACCTGTTTCCCATTGTCTCCGACCCTTCTGTACTGTAAAAGAACACTGGACCAACACCGCAGAACACCAGTATGAGCACCCTGGATCCATTTCAAGAACTCTTTGATGTCTTACGCCGAACACTCACCATCAATCCAACCAGCGCCCTTCTCTGGTTCGGCGGAGGATTGCAACGGATTTGTGCTACAATGTTTGCTGGTCCTGGAAATGCAACCACACTTATACCCCAACGATCACGCCAAGGTAGCCTTCATTATTTTACAGTTAAACGGCAGAGAGCTTCAATGGGCTGAGACTATTTGGTTGCAAAATATTCCAGTTACCCAGTCTCTCACCAGCTTCGTGACCCACTTCAAGGAAGTTTTCGGTAGGCCAGCCAAGGATTCATCGATTGGTGAGCAATTATATAATTTAAAACAAGGTACTATGACTGTGAATGATTATGCCCTTAAGTTCAGAACACTTGCTGCCGCTAGTGGATGGAACGAACAGTCTCTACTCACGACCTACTGTCAAGAATTGGATCCACGAGTGCGGTTGCATCTCGCTGCATACAAAGATTCCATCGGGGTAGAATGCTTCATCCAACTCTCCATCCCCTTCGCCACTCGTATGCAGTCGTGTCTTGAAGAGCACCAGGGCCAGTCGTCATTAACATCTTTCCTCCGCCATCCAGAATCCATCAGCCCTCCAGAACCAGCCAACGAAGCTATGCTTATATTGTGGTGCCCCTGGGCATGTTATATCAGCATGCCCCACTCGTCCTCCTCGTCCCATGGTGAGTGCCATTCTTCCTCCTATTAATAAGATGAAGGCACTCACTACCATCGTAATCCCTACTGCTGCTGATGTTTCCATTCCAGTCAATGCACTTCTTGACTCCGGGTCAGCCGGCAACTTCATCTCTGGCGCCCTCTGCCGCCAGCTCAAGCTCAAGACCACTGTTACGCTGTCCATCTACCAGATCCACTCAATAACCGGAAAATCTGTCAGCCGTAGATGGCTACATCAGTGTGTTGGACCACTGCAACTTAAAGTTGGCCTTCTTCACATCGAATATCAACATTTGCTGGTTCTGGAGGAATCCACCGCTAATGTGATATTAGGGCGCCCATGGTTGGAGCAGCACAATCCCGTCATCTCCTGGAAGACTGGTGAGATCCTGAAGTGTTTCCCTGTGTTATCTCTACATGTCTCTCCGCGTCCAGAACATCTGTCTATCTGTATCACCTCCATCGAAAGTCCAGTGGAGAAACGTTCGGTGGATATCCCTCCGTGTTACGCCCCCTTCAGTGACGTCTTCTGTCCCAAAAGAGCCTCCAAGCTGCCTCCACACCGGCCATTGGACTGTGCTATCGGTCTGCTTCCGTGTGAGTCAGTACCCGTGGGAAGATCTACCCTTTGTCCATTCCTGAGGAGAAGGCCATGGAGTAATACATCAAGGAGGCACTAGAACAAGGATGGAGGCTTGCGGCTTTGTATAGACTACCGAGCACTTAACAAGATCACGGTAAAGTTCCGTTATCCACTTCCCTTCATCCCATCGGCTTTGGAACATCTCCGCAGTGCCACTGTCTTCACCAAGTTGGACCTCCGTAGCACATACAACCTCATCCAGATACGTGAGAGGGACAAATGGAAGACAGCCTTTGTGACCCCTACTGGACACTAAGAGTACCTTGTTATGCCGTATGGCCTGGTCAATGCCCCCTCCATATTCCAGGACTTCATCCATGAGGTGCTCCGGGAGTTTCTTCACAAGTTTGTTTTGGTCTACATCGATGACATCCTGATATACTCCCGGAGCATGGCCGAACATAGCCACCACGCTGTGGAGGTCCTGAAACGCCTGAGGGAATTCCATCTGTTCCTCAAGGCTGAAAAATGTTCCTTTCATCAACCCTCAGTGCAGTTCCTTGGTTACCACATCGACAGCAATGGCATCCAGATGGATGAGGGGAAGGTAGAAGCCATCAGGAACTGGCCAATTCCAACTACCATCAAAGAACTCCAGAGATTCCTAGGTTTCTCCAATTTCTACCGCAGATTTATCCAAGATTACAGTACCATCACCAGCCCTTTGACCAACCTCCTCCGCAATAGGCCATGATGTGATCTCATGCATGCACGTATTATTGCACATGATGTGAAGAAAATTTTGTATAGCCCTATGTTAAATTACAGTACCAGTCAAAAGATTGGACACATTTTTTTTTTTTTTTAAGTCTTAAGTCTCTAACCAAATAATGGTTTTCTATTTCAATATACTTTAAAATATAATGTATTTCTGTGATGTAAAGCATCTGAACATTCTTACCTCTATGGCATTTCATATAGGCTACTATATTTGTTATATTATATAGCCTAAATGTGATAAAATATACATCATTAAAAAGATCTAAGACTCAAGCTTCACATTTTGACTGTTAAAATCTTATATTGACCGTAATTTCTTAATATGCTTAAAAGCATGCACATTTGGAGAAATATTGATGGATTCTCATATGTTTATATAAATTTTCTATACAGAGGAGTAATATTTATTCAATATTTATTGTCATCACTGTGAGCGCTGGATAGTGTGTTTTCAATTCATATTTGCAGCCAGAGGGCGCTCTGTGCACCTTTAGTCCACAAATGTCTCAGTAAAAGAAGAGGCATATCATGTGACATTCCAGGAACTAACAGGCTTCCAGAGATTGCTTTAACATACAGATAAACACTTTTGAAGATAATAAATACATGATTGAGACGATGTATACATGTATTGCCTCATAATTTGCATCTGAATAGCGCTCACTCCGTGGGCGTGGCCGCATTAGCGGATAATGAGCTGAATCACGGGCGTCTGACATGTGTCTCTTTTCATACAGATTACATAACATTACTTAGTATTCACTAAGTTACACTTTATTTTCTGAGAACTATCAGATTGGACTTCGTTCAGAGGGAGACGACAGATCACGTTTTCTTTATTTTACAAAAAGCACAACATTTTGTTTTTACTCTGAGTGTACACAAATAAAAGAAGATATTCCACAGATTAAAATGGTGTATAACTTTTAATTGTATGTGCAACATTGACTGAGTATTTTGAGTCTCTTTCACACTGGTAAGAAAAAAAACGAGGTGGTATCGCAGGCGATACCTCAGACTCCAGAGTGTTAAAGGAAGCCTTAGTCTCTGCTCCCCTCCTCGTTCATCCTGATTCAGAGAAATCCTTCATCGTTGAGGTAGATGCTTCAGTCCAGTCTACCAACTGGGACAGAAGGTCTGCTGTCTACCCGGGACATCAGACTGCATCTGCCATGCCGAAAGCTAAGTCCCAGATTCACTGGCCCCTTCACTATCACTAAGCAGATCAACCCGGTCACTTACCAACTCCAGTTACCTGCACAGTATTGTATTCACCCAAATTTCTATGTGTCTTTAATCAAACCTCACAACCCCTCTGTTCATGTTTCCACAGAGCCTGGCACAGAAGCTGAACCCCCCCCTCTTATCCTGGAGGACGGAGCCGCATACCGAGTAAATGAGATCTTGGACTATTTCCTTTAGTAAACATGTCTTTCTAATAATAATATATACACCTATATATGTCATATATATATTGTATATACACCTATATATACAATATATATATGACACCTCATAGGAGGGCCATATAAACATTCAAGCGCAAGAAAGCGCAACATTTCAGAAAATTTACTTTCCTTTGCATTATTTCTCATTTACTTCAAATTTCATTAGGCCTACTAAAATATTTTTATACCCATACTATAAATATCTTATTTACCATACTAAATTGTTACTACATTGTTACAGAGTGTAATATAATTATATAATACTATTACTAATATAATACTACTAATAAACTAATATAATATTACTAATATAATACTATTAATTGAAATAGTCTGGTGCAACTTCTCACATCCAACAAGATGCATGGAATAAAAAATCAGTAATTTAGAAACAAAACCAGCAACACTTGTGGCGTGGAGGGGTCAGAAATAAACAAAAAAACTGGAGCTATATATATCAACTTTATTTTGCCAAAAAATGCAAATTTTTCATTGTTACATACATTATTAGTTTTTAACATCTAGTGGAAGTATTTTCCCTTACTTTATGTACTTTATGTTACTTTACAGTTATGTTAAATAACATTAAAATCTTGCACTGAACAACATTGTACTGAACAAATACAATCCCTGAATGCATTTGTACACTCTTCTGTTTCTTGACAGACACCTGCAGCGCTTGTGCTCACACAGCTGAGACACATTTGTCCAAGATTCCGTTTGAGCATCGGTAACGTTTAATGGCTGCATCGGACGCGTTTTGGTGGTTTAAATCGGCACTTGTGACTTAAAGTCGAGTGCTTTTACTGTAATTTAGGCAAGCGCGCTCATAATAGAAGTGATTGAGAGCGCGGCTTATGGTTGCATAGCAACGACAGATGCCACTGGAGCGAAAGCGCATTGGAAAGAAGAATGTGGCGCGGCCGCTTATGTGACGCGATATGTGAATGCCCCTTAGAACGGCGACTTTTTCTTTGCATATCAGACAAGTAGCAACTAGAGAATAATAATAATAATAATAATTTAGCGGGCCGGATTATGTTTTATTTTTGAGCTCAGTTGCGGGCCGGGTAGAGGGGGTGGGCGGGCCGTAAATGGCCCGCGGGCCGGCAGTTTGAGACCACTGGTCTACATACTTTATATCAAATAATTACCAATCATGGAATTTGGTGTAGTTATATCTATTGTCAATAGAAATAATAATAATAATAATAATAATAAAAGTGATTCCATGCTACTAGAATACTAACACTGTTATTTTAAAACTAGCTTGCAATCACTTAACTAGAAGAATTCCAGAAAGCATTCTTAGAATTTGCTGATTATTGATGATCTTTATTATATAAAATCAAAAACAAATGAAGAGATGAAAAACAGGCAAACATAAAGCTCAAACATTATAAACAATGCATATTGGAAACACAGCTTGACATATATTCAATGTCTCATGAAATATAGGTTTTAATTTAACATAAATTGCTAAAATTCGCACCTTTCTAAACCGGGAAATAAGCATTTTAATGAAATATCTAATTTTATTTAATTCAAGATATTTTCTTTTTAAATAATAGTGCATAATAACATGACAATAAAAAACAATTTTCAAATAATGTGTTGCAAGATAAAATGAGGTAATTATCACATTTTCTTAACACTATATATACACATACACACCACTTAAAAAAGTTTTTTTTTGTATTTTATTTTTATTTCTAAATAGATAACACAATTGTAAAGAATTACTGACACTAATATCATTTTTAAAAGATTTTTAAAAGATAGAAGCTTATATTCTATAGTTATTAATCTGAGCTGATAAGATATGGATGGCTCCTTCATTGTGACTGTGTTTCCAAAACCCTTATACAATTTTTCACAAAAAAAAAAAATAAATAAATAAAAAATACTGAGGAGATCAATTAAAGTGGTATAGAATTCAGAGAGGTGAAAACTATCACATTTAGTGCATAAACCTTTAAAAACGAAAAGGTGAGTGATTGCGTGATTGAACAAATATCTTTACATTTCTTCAAACTTACTTCAAACTGTAACACTATTACAACAGAAACAAAGCAGGCTATTTGGAGGCTTTTATAAGATGTCTAATTTTTTTGCGGATATCAGGAAAGTTTAGACCATAAACAATAGGGTTTACAATGGGTGGTACAACAATAAATTCAAGTGAAATGACAACATTCAGTGCTATAGGAAGTTCCCCATTCACAAATCGACTCAAAGTGAGCTCACAAAAAAGAGCAACTGAGAAATTTAAAAGGATCACTATGTGTGGTATACAAGTTTGATATGCTTTGCTCCTGAACTCTCGCGTGCTTCTTTGACAAATGATAATAATTCTGACATAGGTATATATTATAAAACTCAAAGGGATAACAATGATTGTGATAGTTACAATCAGGCCATAAATATTATTAACAGTATTGTTTACACATGAGAGTTTGACAATTTCATAATTGTGGCAGTACACCCTTAACAATTTGTTACCACAGATTGTGAGCCTGGCAGTCAAAAGACCACTAATACCAACAAAAGTGATTGGATAAAGCCCTGCTATAACTATTAAAAAAGTTAGTAACCGTGTGGTAATTATGTTGTTGTAATGCAAAGGTTTGCTGATTGCAACAAACCTATCAAATGCCATTAGCATTAATATCATAAGCTCAAAAGCTGCATATGAGTAAATTACAAAACTCTGTATGAGACATGCTTCATAGGAGATTCTATGTGTATCATAGAGCAGGTCTGTCAGTAACCTTGGGAAAAAGCCAGCTGTACCATATACAGAGTTGATGGACAAGCATGAAATCAGAATGTACATGGGCTGGTGCAATGTCTTTTCCAGAAATATTACAAGAATAATAATGACATTAAAGTAAATGACAGCACAGTAAAAAATAAACCCCAAAGTGAAAAAAGCATATTTTATGCTCCCAAGATTTTCAAACAACATGAAGTAAAAGTATGTTCCATTCTCCATTTTCCTTTCACAAGAAATACTTTCATTGACCTAAAAAATAGAGCAAAGTTGTTTTTACACTATAAATAAACAAATAAACAATTAGCTTAGAATATTTAGCCACAGTGTCTTTTTTTACCATTTAACGTGACCTTAAATGTAAAGTGTTAAGTTAGATTAGTAATATAATAATTATTTAATTAAATTAATGGTTAGCACAGTATATAATTATATAAATACTTTACAATCATTATTAGAGATACCTTCTGTTATATACTGTTATATATATATGAAATGACCATCATTGCATCTTCAGGTAATGAGCTCTATTTGTGTTCTGATTCAGTGGGACTGTGGAGTCACCAGTGTGTGCTAGTGTTTTTATGGTATCTAACATGTCTCAGGAGGCCTGTTATGTCGTAAGTGCCGCAAAGTCCTCTGATGTTTGATTTCACTGCCCAGGTGAAAAAAAGTACACTTCTATAATGTACTTAAAGTTCTGTATTTTCACGTACTAATTTTGTACTTAAGAAGTAAAGAACAATTTTTAGTATTATTAAGATAATCTTAAAAACATCTAAGTGTACTCAAGTGTGCTATTTTGAGACACCATGAAATATGTCTAACTAAAACACTTAGATGTTCTTAAGATTATTTTAATAAGTACTAAAAAAGACTTTTTAGTATATTAAGTGCAAAATTAATGTGTGAAAAGAGCACTTTAAATATATTTTAGAAATGCACATTTTTTAGCATACATGTAAAACATAAATAAATTGAGCATAATTCAGTGTCTAGTGCTTTCCAAACTTTCCACTGCAAATAATTAGAACCAGAATTTATTAATCATTTTCACAAAACTTTCATTGCCCCCAAAATGTGTTGTTGTATGAATATCTGAATATGTAATATATCAAAAGAAAGAACAGAGCTTCAGCTTTAAAGAAAAACAAATTTTTATTATAGCTTTATGTATTCTTTTTTTCCCAACAATTGAATATGACTAAGTGGGTAAGTTTAATAAAAAAAGCAGCATTTTGAATAAAAAAGCTGAGAAAATTGTGAGGTTTTTTTTTTTTTTTTTTTTCATCTGTCAAAACATTGATGGAGTAGAAGATCGCATCCATCAACACCCCAAAGCACAGTCCTATAACTCTTTCTGGGTTGACTCTGTAATGGATGGGAGCGGGACAACAGAGTTGGAGATCCACATGCAGGCTTTATTTACAGGAAGAGCGTAGTAATACAGGCAGTTGGTCAAACACCAGCAAACAGTAACAGGAAGGCAATGCAAAAGAGTAATCAATAGCACAGGCACAGGTCAAGGCAGGCAGCAAATGATCAACAAACAAGGAAACAGTCCAGAGTCAAAACACAGGCTAGCAAGACAAGAGCAAGAACGTTCAGGAACAACCTCTGTGGTTGTGTCGGGACAACCAGACAGTTCTGGTACAACCAGACAAGGCAGACAGGAAACCCAGAGACCACCTCCATAGTCGTCTCAGGGCAGACAGGGAACTCAGGGACAACCTCCATGGTCGTGTCAAGGCAGACAGGAAACTCTGGGATGAACTCTGTGGTTGTGTCAAGGTAGACAGGAAACACAGGGATGACCATGAGGCCAGATTTTAGGAATGGGACAGACACTGGACTGGACTCATGGACAGAGGTGGACTCAGGAATGTACTCATAGATTGAGCCCTCAGCTGAGATGGCGGCCACGCCTGAGCCCTCAGAGATTGAAGCAAGCTCAGGAGCAGATTCAAGGACTGGTGCGGGCTCTAGAACTGGAGCTGATGTGTGTGTAGCCCACACGCACCAAATGGCTGTGGCCATAATAGCCACTGCTGCAATCTCTGAGGGCTCAGGCATGGCCGCCATCTCAGCTGAGGGCTCTGGAAGATCTGCCGAGACGTGATGAGGCTCAGGAATGGCTGCAAATACAGGAATGGACTCTGATGCAGCAATCACATGAACAGGCTCTGGTGAGGGAATTACTGGGTTTGGAGGTGCAGAGAGTATCAGGGTTGCGATAATCAGGGTGGAAGGCATTGAACTTTGTAACGATACAAGCTCCGTTGCCACCAGAGCTTGTTGAAGTTGGCCGTCCCCCCCAAAAAATCTTCAGATTCTTAAAGTTCTCTTCTTCCCCCACAGTGAACGAAGAACCAAACAAAATTAAGGCATAGTCCATAAAGTCTCTTAGACTACAATTAAACTTCCCTTCTGGAAAACAGAATTTTATTGGCTCATTTAGTCCAAAACGGAAAATGTCTTTTTCCATGTGTTTTTACATGTGTGTGTCTGAGTGCATCTTATAAAGAGTCACTGATGGGAAACAGGTGTGAGTGTGTGATTGGTTCCTAGATGGGGAATTGTGGGAAAAGTCCATTAAATAAAGTTGGTGAATACAGATCCAGGGCACATGTAACAGAAATTACATTATAAGGTTTGGCAGCTTTGATTTAACATAATATGTGTAGACTGATATGCTTAACACACTTCCCCCCGGTTTCACAGACAAGGCTTAAGCTAGTCCTAGACTAAAATGCATGTTTGAGCTGTTTTAACTCAAAGTAACTTGTACTGACATATCTTAAAATATGTCAGAGGCAGAGCCATTGTTTTGTCTCAAGATGAACACCAGTAATTTTTTTTTAGGGTACATTTATAAAAGCTACTTAAATGCCTTAATTGAACTAAGGACTAATCCTGGCTTTCTCTATGCCCTGTCTGTGAAACAAGGCCTTCAGTCCATAGTCTGATAATGACAGAAACCATTTCATTTTGTTTTAACTTTTATATTGTAAAACATTTATATCATATCACTTCAAATGTTAATTGACTACCCCTTGCATCAAAAATGCTCATGATCGTGAAAACTTTTTACACTGGCGGGATTTGCGCCAAATCCCGCCAGTGACCTCCAGTAAGATTCTTTAGGTAAGTTGTACTTGAAATCATATTTTTACTTTATTTATTTTATTTTTTTATTTATTTACAAAAACAATATTTTCTGCTGCTGTTATATTAATACTGGTTTAAAAGCACGGTTACAATGAAGTTTTGCGTGCAAAAATGTTCATTGTCAATAGTGTAGCTGTCTTGCCAAAGCACGGCTCAACCAAGCAGCTTTATGTTGGACAATGTTGCGAATTTGCATGGAAAACCTAATTCAAAACCAACATCTTTTTTCCACTTTCACAAATGGGTCATTCACTGAAAACGGTTTTTCATACATAGACAGCTTTTCAGAGTAGCTACTTTTAGCTACTTTAATCTCCATTATTACTCTGTTTCTGGCCTGGTTATACAAGATTTTATCCCCACTTCTGTAGGCATCCTCTTTGGCATGACAAAGCTCTTTTAGTTTCCCAGTAAACCATGGTTTATAATTAGAGAGTGATAAGAATGTCTTGGTAGAAATGTATATATCCTCACAGAAACTGATATATGATGTTACAGTATCTGTGAGCTCGTCCAGATGGTATGAGATGAACCAGCAGTGATGAGAGAGACCCAAATATGCGTGTGAGATAGAGTGATATGCATCCTTTATTGTGGTGTAACAGTGATCCAGTATATTACTGTCTCTATCTGTATTTTGGCAGTTCATGGGAGATATTTGCTTTGTTAACATCCCCAACAGTGATTAAAAGAGTGTCTGGGTACCTTTGCTCCATTACAGTTATTTGTTTCACCACCTGTTGCAGCGCTGCGCTCACACATGCATCTGGAGGGATATACATATTCACGAGAATGAAAGAGGACAACTCCCGCACCGAGTAAAAAGGCTTGCAGTTTATGAAGGGTGCCTCTAAATTAGGACAGCATATCTTTTTCAGCGTTGTTACAGTTTGAAGTTGTTACTCTGACTGAGAATATTCCTACATAGACACACACAAATTTACACTGTTTTTTGTTTATTTGTTTGTTTTTAGATCTACATGTTCTTTACACAGATACACTGCAGTCGAATGTTAATTAAGCATAAATACTATTAACGAAGGTTGTTCTAGTTGACTAATTTACACACATATGCACACACGAGTTAAACAGCAAGTGGATTTGAGCTGTGGCCAGTCACAGAAAGAAAGGCATTGTTTTGTATTGTTCTTTTGAATTGTTTCAGACAGTAAACCTGTTTTGAAGCATATTGCATGGTTTGGCTGCTGTTTTTGCTACTTTTGTTTCATTGTTACAACTTACCCCAGCATGTGTAACACCCTGCCCCGGTAGTGGGGAAGATTGTAACAAAGGCACACTATGTATTTGACATCAACTTACAAGGGTTATGGTATTCTTATAGAGGTTTGAATGGGTGTCTTTTGTAGTAAACAAATGTGGGTACTTAAAAGTTTGAGCACTCTAGTTATAATTCCAGTGAGTTACAGATGCTGAAGCAAAAAGTGTTACAACCACACAGTTTCCTTTATAGCACAGAGAATGAGAATGAAAAAAAAAAAAAAAAAAAATTTGATTCACACATGACCGAATTATTGCATATAAAACTTGCTTTCGGAACGGAACTATAAAAACAAATAACAAAGAACTACAGTATCACCCTGATAAACCCTGATAGTTATAGTTTCTAGTTTCCATTTTTTCATAAAACAAAATTGTAGTAGTAGATTTTAATTTTATAATAAATTCTTTCATTCAAAAGACTACGCTCTTGTTGCTTAAAGTTTGAATACTGATTTAAAATTACAGAATAATATAATTTGCGTAATGAAACAACTAGTATCTCAGTGTTACAGTTTGGCAGCCGATCTGAGCATGTGCAGTATAAGATTTGAATGCACCAAACATTGTTAAAAAATTCACTTTGTAATGGATCTAATCTGCTATCATCGGGCTACAGGCTGCTGCAAGCACCTCTTGGGAAAATTCAATCAATGGTGAGGAAAGAGTTAATATGAAGGGGTGGATTTTACAATCCCCTTCTTTTATTGTATAACAACTAGAGAAACTTTATTTTTTTTTTATTTTTTTTTTTTTTATTAAATGCATTTATTCTGGTATTATTGTTTCATGCAATGTCTGTGTTTGGTATCTGAGAGGTGACTTAGGGTCTGTCTAACCCATGTCAGTAATGCAGTAACAGTGTTCACTCATTTAGCCAGGCTAAATAATAGATTATATGTATAGGCCTATGTATAATTGTGTCAAATATTTACTGTTACATTTACAGATAACATGTAACGTATATGATTACAAAGCATGGTAAGAGATAAAACAATGTTTGATTAAACAATGATTTTTTGCTGAATAACATAAACATTCTATATTACCTATTACATCAAAAACACAGCTATTTGAATGCTTTTATAATACATATCATTTTTTTGCGAATTTCAGGAAAATTCAGACCATAAACAACAGGGTTCAGGATGGGTGGTACAACAAGAAACTCCAGTGAAAGAATAATTGAGAGCCCTATAGGGAGATCCGAAGTCACAAACCGACTCAAAGTGACCTCACAAAAAATAGCAATAGAGAAATTTAAAAGGATCACCATGTGTGGAATACAAGTTTGAAAAGCTTTTCTCCTGAACTCTACTGAGCTTTTTGTACAAATGATCAGAATTTTAACATAGGAATATAATATAAAACTTAAAGGCATGATAAGAGTTGTGGTCACTATGAAAAAGCCAAAAACATTAATAATAATAGAGTTTGAACAAGAAAGCTTGACAATTTCCCAGTTGTGACAATACACCTTCCAAAGTTTGTTACCACACATAGTCAGTCTGGCATTTAAAATACCAGTAATGCCGACACAAAGCATTGGATAAATCCAGCTCATAGCTATTAAAACAGATAAAATCCTTGGAGTAATTATGCTGTTGTATTGTAAAGGTTTACAGATTGCTACATATCTGTCAAATGCCATTAACATTAATATTGTATTTTCATTTGATGCATATGAATAAATGACAAAAGCCTGTAAGATACATGCTTCACGGGACATTATGTGTGTATCAGACAGCAAGTCTGTCAGTAACCTTGGGAAAAAAGCAGCTGTTCCAAACACAGAGTTGAAGGACAAACATGAAATCAGAATGTACATGGGCTGGTGTAATGTCCTTTCAAGAAAAATGGCAAGAATAATAAAGGCATTAAAGAATATAATAGCACAGTATAGAATAATTCCCAAACTGAAGAAAGCATATCTTATGTACCCAATATTTTCAAACAACATCAAGTAAAAATATGTTCCATTTTCCATTTTCTGTTAAGCAAAGGATTCATTGACCTGGGGATGAAAGCAGACACAGTTCATGTTATTTATACCTTAAAAAACAAAAAAACAAAAAAAACAAGAAAGACTGTTTGGTAATACGATCTGACATTACCATCCCTTTGTCTTCAAATAATGTGTAAATGTGCAGATAATTAGCTCTAGCCTACTTGTGCTATGTTTTAGAAGAACTAGAGTCACCATACGTGCTGTTTTTTTATAGCATAAAACTGATGTCTCTGAAGACCTCTCCACCGTGGCTTGTTTTGCATAAACAGCACACTGGAAGTTTTTCTCAACTAAACACATTAAAAATGTGGCACAGTGGGTAAAAACTCACTGATAACCGCAAGCTATTGAATACTTTGCTTCAAATTACATGCTTTAAAGTCTGAAGATGTAAGAATGTAACACAACAACTTGTGTTGGCTGAAAATGTGCAGTCTGGTGGGCAAACACAGACACAACTAATGAGGAACTTGTGAGTCTTTGAAAAGTTTTTTTATTTTAAAATAATTTTCAACACAATATGCAAAGTGTCATTGGGGATATGGTACTATTGACTAGATTCATACTTGTTCTGAGTTGTGTTTGTCTTTTAAATGGCAAAGGTTATGTCTTAATGCAGCTTTGACCACCAGATGGTGATAGTGATCTATGCATAATTTAATAGTGTGCAGCATGTGCACCTCTCCTAATATTATGATTATAGTATTGAATGGTTCATGCTTGAAATCATGCAAACATTCTCATTGTGATCAGTATTTCCTTGGTGTTGTGTCTTGTTGTTGATGCAAAGTAAGAATGGTACAGTATGGTGCAATAGCTTCTTCATATTACTGATGCACAACTAAGACTAACACTTTCTTGTATTAATAATAAAATAGTGATAGGGTTTGTTTTTTTAAGTTACTGAAACACTGATTTATGTTAATCTGCTCTGTGATAGTATTCATTGAAAATGTGTTTGAAGTGTTTTGAATTGAAATATCCATTGCTTAAATATATGACCATGTTGAATTTCAGCCCTTAAAAATGCAAGATTTTGGCAATAGTTAACTTCCATAGAGGAAATGCTGAAGTGCCAACTGGACTGACTCAAGTACTGCCGCATTCAGGGACATCTTCATTGCTGCTTCAGTGCCAATTACCTGAATTTGACACTGCATAGGCTACTCATACCAAAAAGATATGGCACCTGAAAGGAAAACTATTAATGGCTTTTACCAATATGTAACCTATGGTGCTCATTGAACTGGGCTGGGTTTCCCGATAACGTTGTCTCTTAGCGTGCTACGAAGACTCTAAAGGTAGACCTTAACTGAAGATATATCGTTTCAAACATGAAAAGTATGTACAGCACTCAATACTTAGTTGGGGCTTCTTTTGCCTGAATTACTGCAGCAATGTGGCGTGGCATGGAGTCGATCAGTCTGTGGCACTGCTCAGGTGTTATGAGAGCCCAGGTTGCTCTGATAGTGGCCTTCAGCTCTTCTGCATTGTTGGGTCTGGCATATCGCATCTTCCTCTTCACAATACCCCATAGATTTTCTATGGGGTTAAGGTCAGGCGAGTTTGCTGGCCAATTAAGAACAGGGATACCATGGTCCTTAAACCAGGTACTGGTAGCTTTTGCACTGTGTGCAGGTGCCAAGTCCTGTTGGAAAATGAAATCTGCATCTCCATAAAGTTGGTCAGCAGCAGGAAGCATGAAGTGCTCTAAAACGTCCTGGTATACGGCTGCATTGACCTTGGACCTCAGAAAACACAGTAGACCAACACCAGCAGATGACATGGCACCCCAAACCATCACTGACTGTGGAAACTTTACACTGGACTTCAAGCAACGTGGATTGTGTGCGTCTCCTCTCTTCCTCCAGACTCTGGGACCCTGATTTACAAAGGAAATGCAAAATTTACTTTCATCATAGAACATAACTTTGGACCACTCAGCAGCAGTCCAGTCCTTTTTGTCTTGAACAACAGACAGCGTCAGAAGTGTCTAAAGAGTGGCTTGACACAAGGAATGCGACAGCTGAAACTCATGTCTTGCATACGTCTGTGCGTAGTGGTTCTTGAAGCACTGACTCCAGCTGCAGTCCATTCTTTGTGAATCTCCCCCACATTTTTGAATGGGTTTTGTTTCACAATCCTCTCCAGGGTGCGGTTATCCCTATTGCTTGTACACTTTTTTCTACCACATCTCTTCCTTCCCTTTGCCTCTCTATTAATGTGCTTGGACACAGAGCTCTGTGAACAGCCAGCCTCTTTTGCAATGACCATTTGTGTCAATGGTCATTGGTGACCATTGGAATTAGTGAAATAAATAATGGAATTAGTGAATGGAATTAGTGAAATAAATAAACTTTTTGATGATATTCTAATTATATGACCAGCACCTGTATATCTTCTTAAGTGCAACGTTACCAGGTGCTGTCCATGGTGGTGGTGCTGAATTGGTTGATATCGATGGCTCGAGATTCGATAATTCACTCTATACAGGGGCTGCTTCACTGAGTTATGTGAGAAATCAGTGTTCTTTATAAAAAGAAGCACTTCAGAAGTAGAAATTGCATTTAACAGGACTCATGGGATGTTATAAAAGTAATCCAAATTGCAAACTAAATCTATATTGTCATTTATCTATATTCTGGGGGCGCGGAGCTCCCATCAGCGTGAGTTTAAGGTGACCGTTATTTAGAACAAAGTTTTAATTCCTAGGAGATGTGTCATGCACCTGGCAGACATGTAGGTATCGCATTTATATCGTTTTGTAATTTTTAAAAAAAAATTTTATTCAAAATATTCACAAACTTGTTGACTATATCATGAATTTTATGATATATTCCGATTGTAAAATATGTGGAAGTGAATGTGTTTTGTTGCGCGATGAGTTTACACGGCAGTTAGAGCTGTTGGATTTACGAAATCTTCCCCAAAATACATAAAAGTATGTGGCCGGTGAATTGGGAGAAGAATAAAGTAAACTTTATTGTTTCATACACAATGTGTATCTGATGTGAATAAAACACTTCATCAAATTATAATTGAAAGGGTTATTGTTGCAGCTTCCGTAGACATATAAACTATACATGTCTTTTTTATGCAGTAGCCTTCTTAATTCAAATGTGTATTAAAATGTCTGAAACCTAAAATAAAATGTTTTCAGTGTTTTCAGTGTTTTCAAATTTTACTTACGCATCTGAAACATGCCAAATCGGAAGTGACGTAACTGGAGGGAGTGCGATCAATATAAACAATAGGACAATGGATCGCAATGACAGTTCAGACACTGAGGAAATTGTAAATATTTATTCATACTCGTATAACAAACCACAGCCATACAATTAGCTTGCTATGTGGTCAAGAGAGCAGGGACAGGCCATGATTAGACAGAACAATGGTCAAAAGAGACAAATTGAGCTGTGGTGTGAGGAGAACAAGTAGAGTACAGGACAGAGACCGGTGTTAGCTTATAGATATACACGTTAGCTAATGATATGTAACACTGCTCAGATCACAATATTGTACAGATTATTACCATGAATCAGGTCATCTAGGAGTAATGTTATTGATTACTAATAACAGAAACTAATAAACTTTGTTAATATCCGTCCACACTAATGTTACGTGATGTTTCTCATCACGACTGATTTGTTAGTTAGCAAATGTAAAAAGAAAAAAACAAGACTTACGGTACACAATTCACATTTTCATCTCTCTGACGGATCCGTGATCATGTCTCCCGCCGGCGGTCGAACATAAGTAGTGTTACTGTATGTGTTTCATGTATTGTTACCTTTATTCATTAATTGTGTGTTATGAGTTTATTCCGTGCCGATAGTGTGGGGATGCATATGACGTCATGATTTTGTAGTTGTGTGAACTTGAATGTATATGTTTACAGTCAAGTTTACATACATGGCATGAATGAAATTGGAGTATTTACATTACCAGCACATAATTCAAAACTGTTTTGTGTGAGTGTGAGACATGTATTTGTGTACATTTGTGTTCATCAGTGTTGAAATTGATTCACATAAAAATGGCGAAGAAGCATCGCGTGTGTAAGTTTATTAATTTAATATCATCATTTACTATAGCATTACAATGTTGAACTCCATCATATGGCCGGGATGATAATCCACCAGTCTAAAGTGAATGCGTTTATTGAAGCAGATGCAGAAGTGAAGTCCCGTCTCTTCACCTGCACAAAACACACCCCGGCACGGAAAATAGCACCGTCCTTTTTCTTGTTAGTAAACCTCTGGACTCAGTGTCCAGACAGGCTGGAGTTTGTGCAGCCTCCACAAACACAATAATTTACAATGACGATGATAAATAGAATACAAAAACTACAGAAAACACACAGATTCATGACCACCATTATTGAATACCAACCTACTCTGCACTGAGTCAACACAGAGCTTGGCGAACGACTCCCTCTCGTGACGTAAAATGATGCAACGCTGGAAAAAAAGGCATTTTTTACAGAGACCGTCACTTTGGCTGCGTCCGAAAGCCTAGGTAGCTGACTTGCTGCCTCGCTGCCTTATCAAGCAATGACTTGTAAGGCAGTGTTTGTGCATGAAGGCACCTCATGAAACGGATTTCGGACAGACTTCTGAGGCAGCGTAACAGTTTAATGATCTACAGCAATTTAGCGTGAGCTTTGGTGAGAACTAAACAAATATTTAATTACTACAGTAGTAATTTCTCACTAGAAATGACATCAAAAGTGGAAAATGTTGGTCAAAAATGTACATTTACTCACAAACTAGCCAGCAAATGCAACTTTCAGATGCCATCTTTATTTTTCTAGCTCAACTGTCACAGAATGGAAAGCACAGGATTGTGGGATATCAAAGGTAGCAAAGGATACATCTATGTTTCCTTGAAAAAACAATCAGATGAAGATATCTCAGGAGACAGGAAGTGAAGCTAACATTGGATTTGGACATGCCTTAATGCCTTCCTACCTTGAAATGTGTCCTCAGAAGGCAGCATTTTCCAGTTTTCGGACGCAGCCCATATCTACTAAATTTGTGCCCTTATGTCCTGCAAAACATTTTTAAACCCTGCAGTACCTTTTCATATGGTATTTTTGTACAAGGTTATATATTTATCTGGAAAAAAATGTTTAACCTGCAATATGCACTTTAAAGGGTTAGTTCACCCAAAAATGAAAATTCTGTCATTAATTACTTACACTCATGCCGTTCCACACCCGTAAGACCTCCGTTAATCTTTGGAACACAAATTAAGATATATTAGTTGAAATCCGATGGCTCTGTGAGGCCTCCATTGGGAGTAATGACATTTGTTATTATTCCTTTATTTAACCAGGGGAAGTCATATTGAGACTATAGTCTCTTTTTCAAATGATCCCTGGCCAAGAATGGCAGCACTTAAAAAATGTATCAGCACCTCATAAGCCATACAACAACACCTAACAAGGACAAAAGTTAAATACAACAACAAACAAAATATAACACACTAATATAATAACCAGGACAGGCAGAAAACAAAACAGAACAGCAGCCTATATACAATCACACTTATAGTTGAAGGTTTCTGTGACATATAATTTAAAATCATTAAGTGGGATAATAGTGCTTCAACTGTTTCTGCAAAGCATTCCAGGTTGAAGGGGCATTGTGACGGAAGGCAGTTTTACCAAATTCAGATTTTACAGCAGGTATAGTAAAAAGAATGCTATTGCTTGATCTGAGATTGTATCTATTGATGAGTAAAAAACTGATAAGTAAGAAGGCAACAGTCCTATCACTGCCTTATAAATAAAAATAAGCCAGTGATGCTGTCTACGAATTGAGAGTGGAGGCCAACCTGATAAACTGTACAAAGTACAATGATGTGTAGAATATTCAGCTTTAGTAACAAAGCGTAAAGCAGAATGGTTAATAGAATCTGGTGAACATAAAACAGACTTTGCTGCGTGCATGTACAGAATATCTTCATAGTCTATAACTGTCACAGAGACGAACTCCGTGATTCCCTCCTCTGGCCATCAGAGGGAGCCCTCACCCAAGTACTAATATTCTCACACACTACATTTCCCATCATCCCCTGCCTTGGACTAATTACCCACCAGCCGTACCTCGTTAACCAGACTATAAAAGACTCACATACACTACACTCAGACGTGAAGTCTTGTATTGCCGTGGTGTACAATTCTGAGCGTTATTCTTCTGTCTGACTGATCACCAGTTACTGAACCTGTTGTTTATCGTTTACGAACACTCTGCTGCCTATCCCTGACTTGTGCTTTGTATCCTGACCTGTGAGTGTTATCTGCCAGCCCTGACCTTTGCCTGTTCTCTGTTAACGATTCTGCCTGCCCTGTGTTACATCTGTCTGCCCCTGATCTACCCCGCCTGTATGACCATGATCTTGTTTAAAAAAGCATGCAAATGGAGCCCAGCCTGAATGACGATTCATTACAGAAGACTTCGCCAACACAAGATCCAGCTGCTTTCTCTCACCTGTGTGCAACCATGTCAGCCCAAGCCAGCCAGCTCGCCGCCCATCAGCACCAGCTCAACCGTCTCACCTCACTCACTGAGGAACTGGTGAAAGCACTACAAGGGCTCCAAACACCTGCACCACCGACGCCACCACTGCTCGCTGCTGCCGCCATTAGCCACGCGGCTGAAACGCCATCATCGTATCATCCGCGCTTGTCTCTGCCAGAAAAGTTTGACGGCGATCCCTCAAAATGCAAAGGCTTCATGTTGCAATGCTCATTATACATCAGTCAGCAACCTGCTTTGTTCACCAATGAAGCTGGTAAGATCGCTTTTGTATGCTCATTGTTTACTGGCAAGGCGCTTGAATGGATAACGTCTCAGGTTACGTATGTAACCATGGTTCCCTGAGAACAGGGAACGAGACTCTGCGCTGACTGCGCTATGGGGGAACGTCCTCCGTGACCCGTGCTCGAAATGCCAAAAATCACCACACTTCAATCCTATTGGCCGGCGACAGCCTATCACGTCAAACGGCGCGAACCGTGACGTATAAAGGGAGCGCCTGGGGAAACAGCCGACATCTTCTTGTCTTTGAGCGACTGTAGCAGGCATCCCGCAGCATGGCATGAAAGCGCAGAGTCTCGTTCCCTGTTCTCAGGGAACCATGGTTACATACGTAACCTGAGACGTTCCCTTTCGAAAGGGAACTCCACTCTGCGCTGACTGCGCTATGGGGAACGATATACCCACGCCGCCATGCTAGAGGAGAATGCCAGTCCAAATGTCTGGACACACATCCGGCAGTTCCAGGGAAAAACCGGGGGCAGAACTCCAAGGCTGTCAGTGACAGCATTCCCTACGGCCAACAGCCCAAGCTGAGCCTAAAAGAGGCCTTCTGAAAAAAGCCTACCAAGGCTGCTCAAGCATCTGGAACCAACAGCCCGAGAGGGGGTGGTCCCTTTAAGGGAATGTGGCCAAGGAACCAAAGGAACCTCGGCCAGTCACTCGGGGGGAAAAATCCATCCCGCTGCCACCAAGGAGGCCTAGCCAGATCCAGCGAAGCTAAGTCTGGCCTAGCCAACCTTGTCTGATATACAGAATCTCCAAGCGCAAACTCCAGAGAGGAGAGCAGGAAAGAGCGACTGCGAAAGGGCAGTAAGCAACTCAAACCCACACGCAGAGATGGGCATCCTGGAGAGCGGAACTCAGCTAAACGCTCTGGACCCTCGTATGAGGGGAGTACAACCACTCATCCAAGGATCTACTCAGCCGTTAACAAGGTGCTGAGGAGGCTGTGCGCTAAAGACCCCTGACCCAGGGGAGCACAAACCAGCCTGGGGGCCGGTCTAACGGGAGACTTCATAGAAGTCTACAACCATACCAGCTTAGGGAGCTAAGCACAATTACGCAGTTAACCCCGAAGGGAAGTACAAAGCTCAACCTAACAGACAGACCGTAAAGCGGGCACATAGTCATGGAGGCCGGGAAAAGGGCCTACAACATAACCAGAGTTCACCAGAGAACTAGAACTGAATGCAGACGGCGGTAGCCCAGGATGGCCTGTAGGGCCACACCCTATTGCATATCAAGGTGGAGCAAACACCAAGACATAACAGCTGCAAGTGCCCACGAGACAGCCCGTCCAACACAAACCAACGAGCAGTGCACTCGGTGAAGTACCTTCTACTCTTTAAGCAAGAGGAGTACAACATACGCCATCATGCGCTAAGGAAAGGCCCCGTGGGCCTATAATCCCAGCAGGCACGTGGCATCAGCTCGTGGCAGTGTTATCAGGGTTCAAGCTGAACAGACCGACTACATAGTCAACCCGAGACCCGGCCAGCCGGCGAAACCATCCCTTTTGTTTGTCAAAGGTCAGCATGCTCCACAGGAGGCCTTTACGGCCTACCCGTCACACGCGACATCAGCCAGCGGCCACTAAAGTTCTAGGAGCAAAAATAGAACCTGTTAGATAGACAGAAAATATTTTAGCTCGACTAGAGCTAAAGGGAATAAACGCACAAATTACTCAGTAAAAACATCTTTTACTCTCAGCGAGAGGAGTACCAAGCTAAACTCCGACATGCTAGCAAAGGAAGGCCTGAAAGTGGCCTGTAACCTTAAAAGCGCACAGCGATAGCTAGTGCGTTTATACAACACCCAAGGGGTATGAGACATACAGAAACCCATACAAGCTGTGCCAACATGCTAGGTAAGACATGAAAGGAGGCCCCAACAGGGGCCAACGACTTCCATAAACATCTGGCAACAACAGAGTAACGTATGACTCATCATGGAATGATGCCCGTACATGACCAGCGTAGCTGGGCCAACAGGAAGATATGAGAGAGGCCTGGAAAGGCCTGCTACTTAAAGAACCATGTGGTACCATTTTTTACCAAGCTAAACTCCGACATGCTAGCAAAGGAAGGTCTGAAAGTGGCCTGTAACCTTAAAAGCGCGCGGCGATAGCTAGTGCGTTTATACAACACCCAAGGGGTATGAGACATACAGAAACCCATACAAGCTGTGCCAACATGCTAGGTAAGACATGAAAGGAGGCCCCAACGGGGGCCAACGACTTCCATAAACATCTGGCAACAACAGAGTAACGTATGACTCATCATGGAATGATGCCCGTACACGACCAGCGTAGCTGGGCCAACAGGAAGCTATAAGAGAGGCCTGGAAAGGCCTGCCACTTAAAGAACCATGTGGTACCAGCCCGTGGTCATGACAGGGCCCTAGCTACAAGGAAGGGCCAGTATAACCTAAAATGACAATTTCAAGGGAACTAGCTACACAACCTGAGCCTAGGCATACACATTCCAGCAGGCAATGTTAATATGCTAAACAGCATGAGCGTAACCAGCATCGTAGACCAACAGCGCTGTATCCAAACAAGCTGTATACAGAGAGGCTAAAAGGCAAATAGCCAACAATCAAACAGCAATGAACCCCAGATGCTGTGGTGCAAACGACCGGGAGAAGTCTGGTAAACAAAATTCCCTACACTCACCCTGAGTGTGCGATCCAACAGGTGATGCACTCAGTGAAACACAAACCCTAACCGGGGAGTACAACAACAATAACACCGTATTCATATATAGAGGCCGGATAAAGCCTGCTATCATAGACAACAGGTGTAACCTGTGGCAGCACAAGCACGCTCTTACATAACATGCCTGCATAAACATATGAAGGGGAAATATAGGCAAAAAACGGCCAGCAACTTCCTCAGAAGGAGGCCAGAACTTGGAACTATACAACCGCAGGGGGAATAGTCATAACAGAGGGATGTAAACAAACATACACCTAACCTAGTTCTAGCCTAGCCGCTAGCTAAGGACTGTAAGTAGAGCGACAGCATTAGGTGGCCGAAAAACCGGCCAACACATAACTGACAATAGCGAACGCGAGTGAAACTACACCAACGCTAAACAACA